>JARYGA010001261.1:4200000-4656000 GCA_030545235.1 Helianthus tuberosus | reverse complement strand
TTATCGTTGTGCAAACGATTTCGTAGGGGATGGCGTGGACGACGATATTTCGGATGGGTCACCAATAGCGAGCTTGTACAGGAAGTCGCTTATCCGGCGAAACAAAAAAATCAGTAAAAGTAGATTGAAAGCAGTAGGATCTTCAGCAATAGACTTTGATGCCCAAGAAGGTGTGCTGACAATGTTTATGAAATGAACACTGAACCACGTGTTAATGTGATACCTGTTGTGTTGGTTATCATTCTTAAAGTGATCACGGTAACACATTTGACGGGTGTGGCAACCTGTATTGATTGACTAATTTTTTTGGGGTTGCAGCTGATGTTGCGGGCCAATCAATCGTAGATGATGGTGGAGAAGACTATGCTGAAAAGATGGAAGATGGTGGAAAGTCGGGTCAGCTGAGGAGATCTGCAAGAATCGGGAAGTTAAAGCATGTTAGTGAGACAGAAGAAGGGGTTGTGACCCCAAAAAGAAGAAAGACAAATATGAAGTTTGGTGGACAATACACGGATGGTGGCAAAGAAAAAGGTAAATTGTTGCATGTATTACCATTTTAAGAGTACGTTTATAGCGCGAAAAGAGTTTATGTACCTGTACTATATGTTATGGAGTGAAATGTTTTGTCTAACACATGTTAATGTGACTTTGATCGTATAGTTTAATATTCTACTGTGGTTGCAGCAGATGGTGCGGGGGAATCAAGCGTAGTTGCTGATGGAACTGAGTGTACCGGAGCGCTGGAAGAAGGTGGTATGTCGTTGCGGGTAAGGAGATCTCCCCGTCTGAATAAGTTAAAGGATGCTCCTGAAATGAAAGCAAGCTTTGTGACCCCGAATTGCCCGAAGACAAATATAAAGATTGATCGGGAAAAAACGGATGATGGACTTGAATCAGGTAAACTGTAACATATGTTACCAGTTTCATCATACATTTAGATTTAGAAGTACACGTTGACGGTGACGCGTAGTTTGTTGCTCGTTAAAATTTATTACCCTCTAATATGCGTACGTGTCTGAAACCCATTTAATATTTCTGTGATGTTATAGGCTTCAACAAGTCTGAGAAGCAACTGGAAGAGAGAGAACTGGGGTTATGTGATTTTGTGGAAGAAACAAATGAAGTCGTCGAAGGTGATAAGAGTGTTCATGATGCTGGTAATTCAAGTGGAGGTGACTGTAGTATTGGTGGGGCCGAACAAAATAAAGGAGCCGGAAGCGTGGATAAAAGTGATGCTGAAGAAGTGTATAAGCCGCTGGGCTTAATGCGTGCAATAATGCGTATTAAAGCAGCAGAAGTGCATGGTGCTGTTAATGATAAGGACGAACATGTGGTTCTGGATGGCAAAGGCAAGGGGGCTGTTGATGAGTGTGACCGTGATATTAAGGGTAATTATTTATGCAGCTTCTGGTACTAAGTTGTGCATAACATGTGATAAGAATGTTTTATGCAGCTGAAGAAGGTAAGATTGAGCATGATGGGATGCATTCAACTGATGTAAATATGCACGGGTGCAGTAGCGCGGTGGTAGACTCTGTCACATGCGCAGCTTTTGATAAGGACCAGGATGTCGAGGGTAAAGGGAAAGCGACTGAGGTGTGTCAGCTGGAAAAGAACGGTAAAGATTTTCATGCTCTAACATGTGTTAACTGCTCCCCTACCTGTATCATTTAGTGAGTTAACATGTGTTAATCATATACACAGTCTTCGGAAACCGTTTTATTTTATTAGCCATGTTTAGGCAGGTCTAATTTATTCGAAAAATGTTTATGCAACTACAGATAGTAAGATTGAGAATGAAATTAGGGCTGCAGCTGATGGAAGAAAAGAAGAGAGTGGTGGCGTCATGTTTGCATCTGTGGAAGGTGCTGTTAATGATAAGGACGAACATGTGGTTCTGGATGGCAAAGGCACGGGGTCTGTTGATGAGTGTGACCGTGATTTTAAGGGTAATTATTTATGCAGCTTCTGGTACTAAGTTGTGCATGAGATGTGATAACAATGTTTTATGCAGCTGAAGAAGGTAAGATTGAGCATGATGGGATGCATTCAACTGATGTAAATATGCAAGGGTGCAGTAGCGCGGTGGTAGACTCTGTCACAGGCGCAGCTTTCGATAAGGACCAGGATGTCGAGGGTAAAGGGAAAGCGGCCCAGGAGGTGTGTCAGCCGGAAAAGAACGGTAAAGTTTTTCATGCTCTAAGATGTGTTAACTGCTCCCCTGCCTGTATCATTTAGTTAGTTAACATGTGTTAATCATATACACAGTGTGCGAAGGCGATACGATTGTTGATGAATGGAATTTAGATGGCCCCAATTGGAGTCTTGGAATGACACAAATTGGGGGTGAAATGGACGTGTCACAGGAAATCGGTACGATAGAGCATTAAAGAAACTCAGTATTGATGGGTCAGTAGGAGTCATCTGTAATATACTTATTTGCATTAAACGTGCAGGGTGCACAAGTGGGAAGGTGGATGATATTTCTCGGACAGAAACAGTGCTGGAGCCGTCCGGTGAGCTGAAATACATTCATTTACTGTGAAAAGTGTTGTATTCTTCAATGCGTAACCTGAGTTATTTATTTTATATGTTTTAGGCGATATGGAGGCTACCACGGACTTGAGTATGGTTCTAATGGTAGAACCAGTTAGCTCCTATGACCCGGCACTTGCAATCCACAAAGGGCTAACTGGTCTGGAATTTTGTGGGGGTGATATGAATGATGTGGAGGACAATATTCCGCTTGCAAACCGTGTGCATATGTTGGATGAGTTGCGGGCCCAAAAACGAAAGCTCCCTTTCAGAGAAAAACTGGCAGCGGAAGCAAACAGATCACCTTACTATATAAGGTCTGTTGACATGGGGCAGGCAATAACTAAGAAGGAGGCAAATCTGTGGGAGTACATATACGCTGATGAAAGCCCATTGCACTCTTTAAATGGGCATTCTCGTAGGAAGCGGTCAATGGAGGCAAACGTGTAAGTAGAACTGCAACGTGGTTTATTGTTTTATAATAATAGGGTAAACCATGAACCAAGTTCCACGCTAGATAATTCGTTATATTTTTGATTTTTTCCGCAGGAGGGAACAGGGTTCGTCGTCGGTTGTTGATGTAGATAGTCCGATACACATGGCTGTGTAAGTAGGGGGGTCACCGTACCAAAATTTAGTAAAATAATAAATAACATGTGTTAAAGTATGCAATTTAATTTATAATTTGTACATCTGAAACCAGGGAGTTGCTGTTTAGAAGCCCTAGCCATGTAGAAGCGTCTCGGGCTATGTTCAAGAGTTTAAACGTTGGCAATGAGATCTCAGATGGTATTATCGACTGTTGGGCGGAGGTGCTAAACTTCCAAGAGAAACGGAAATCACGGGGGGCTTACAGTAGGCAATTCTTTGGGACCAAAGTTGTGGTGAGTGTCATGTATATATAGATTACAGTGTGGCGACTTTTTGAGCTTATTAATTTATCTGTTGTGGTTAAAGTTTCCGTGGATGCTAACAACTGAGGAAGGTGGAGTCGAGGCGCGGATGCACAAGTTTCGGCTTGGAATAAAAGGTGCGATTAACGGCGGTGAAAATGTTCCTGACTTTCGAAATCACGACATTGTTTCTTCCCGATATTGGAGCACAAACACTTTTACTTGCTAGTGTTTGAGTTACGCGACCCGGGAATTTATGTCGTTGATAATGACAAAGCCCGCCAAGGTCAGTTGATAGAAGATAGTGTCTACTACCTCCACAAGGACACAGCGTATAAGATTGTAAGTTTCTTATAAACTGACAATTGTTGAACAAATAAGTGTGATAAAAATTGAGCAACTGCTTTTTTATTGAGCATGGCTTGTATATGTGTATGCAGAAAGATATGTTTGTGCAATATCTTCAGGAGGTTGGGAATCCGCGAGCCGATGACATAGAGTACTGCAACATCCAGCGTATGCCGGTTCCTTGGGCGACCACTGCAAAAACAACTGATTGTGGGGTCTTCTTGATGCGGCACATGGAGTGCTACATGGGGAAAAACAAAAGTTTTAACTGTGGGTTCAGCATGAATGGGGCGAGGAAGATGGCGGAGGTGCGAAAGTTGAGAAAGAGGTATGCTGCGCACATCTTATGTTCGGAGGTGAATGTGCTGCTGCCAAAAATCAAGCAGGATTGCCGAATAGAGTAACACGTGTTAGGGGGGGTGAAATGGTAGTTACTGTAGCACCAGTGTGCATTAAATTGCGCCAGCTTTGTTTTTTGAAACATGTAATGTACTTTGATGGATTTGGGGATGTTGCTTTAAACTTACGACGGGGTAGGTGTTTTGTTGGGTATGGCATCGTCACGATGTCTTTTTGGGGATAGACTATCTATATACAATCTGATGTTTAGTAACTTGGTAATTCTATACTCTAAAGAATATTGATGTGTTGTTGGATGTGTTAGAATATTATTAATCTAGTTGATTGACGTAGATGATAATGATTTAAATGAGGTTGTTTGAAATTATATAAAGGTACGTGTAACATTATAGGAAATGATGATCCACACCAGGGATTGGCACAAAAACCATCTTGTACCTACGAATAAAAAATTGATTTGATGCTAACAATATGTAAATCTTTTTTGGGTTAGGGTTGTATATTTGGGGTTCAGGCCTAACACATGTTAATGGGGGGGGGGGGGTGGGTTTGACTAACCTGTTAGTGCTGTAAGTTGCGTTGGCTAGAATGTGTGTTTAAGTTGGCTAGACGTGAAGTTTAATTCTATAACCTGACGTGGTTTAATATATAAGTTTTTTTTGTGTGGTTAAGACAGATTGTTTTGATCCTTTCAAGGTAAAAGAACAAAGCATTATGGGGGCTAACATGTGTTAAGCATCTGTTTTTATGCCATTGTAAAAAAATAAAACACATAGCCATGGGGATCAAATGTAACACATTGGAAATGATGATCCACACCCGTGAATGGCACAAAAACCATCTTGTACCTACGAATAAAAAATTGATTTGATGTTAACAATATGTAAATCTTTTTTGGGTTAGGGTTGTATATTTGGGGGTCAGGCCTAACACATGTTAATGGGGGGGGGGTGGGTTTGACATACCTGTTAGTGCTGTAAGTTGCGTCAAACGCGAGGACATCGCCAAAAGGTTTGTAGTTTAAAGAACCAAGCATTATGGGGGCTAACACAGATTGTTTTGATCCTTTCAAGTTTAAAGAACCTGTTTTTGTGTGGTTAACACAGATTGTTTTGATCCTTTCAAGTTTAAAGAACCAAGCATTATGGGGGCTACACATGTGTTAAGCATCTGTTTTTATGCTATTGTAAAAAAATAAAACACAAAAACACAATTATCAAATGCAGATAATATTTAGATATGCCCATTAATAGCAAATAGAGGTCCCCAAAGAAGTAGGGCTACAAACACAAAAGTGGCCAAGGCCGTAGAGTTTCTTACAATCCTAATTATGGTTAATGGGATCAAAATAGTTCCACCTTCTTACACACGTAACAGAGAAGAGCAGGATGATGTCAAAAGACTGTTACATGTGTGTAAGAAGGACAAAATGAAGAGAGTCTCCCATGACATAGTACTAGAAAACGACAATAAAGATTTTAATCAGAAGGTGAGTCGCCTGAGGCGGTCTGCCTTTGTTGTTCAGCAGCTGCCTTTGCTGCTTTCATTGCAGCCACCTTAAGGCAGTTGCGTGAGTCGTGGTCGTCGACATACAGACCACAACGCTTGCATAAACGAAGCTGCTTTGGACGTTTTGGTGGTTTTGCCTTTGCCTTCTCACCGGGCCCAGAAATGCGAGTATGAGTACCACATCCTTTATTGCGTGCAACTTCTGGATTAGCAACTTCGACTGGAATGTTGATTGGCTGTCCAACTATTTCTTCCATTTGACACTCGTTTGATTCATTTTGAATTGTAGACAATGGTTGCTTGGAAAGCACATTGATCTTGAAATCCCTAAGTTGGTCAACCAATTTTGCCAACGAATCCTCATCGGTTCTGGCCACATCAACGCATTCAGTAACGAGGTCGAGGATTTCATTCCGCATAACGGACGGTGCGTGTGGGTTGACTCCGTATCGGCTGGAAATTGAAAAAACCTGTTTGGGGAGGGCATCTCGACGCCACCTATCGTTTATGTATTGTGGTGGAATCCTTTCAACATTTTTCAATCGATAGACGCAAAAGACATGGCGACACAGATATCCGATACGTGTGAAATTCCTGCATGAGCAACTGGCGGATTGGTCTACAGTGTTATACGTAACCTGTTTTGAGCATAGACAGCAAAAAAAGAAAGCCCTTTAGATCTAACATGTGTTAGAGGATGTGTAATAATGAAATTGCCTAACATGTGTTACCTGATAGACGTTTGTGATGTTGTTCCTTTTATCCAAATGAGTGACGTCTATCAGAAGACTGGAATTGCTGGACTCGGTTTGGTTTGTGATGTAGCATAAAAACTTCCCTTTAATTATCTCTTTTTGAACTTGCGCGAAAACAGCGTTTGTGTAAATGGTGAACGCGTGCTTTTCTATCGCTAAATCAGTGTTGCCAGTGAACATCGTGGATGAGGTTTTGTACTCCGATACACGTTGACGATATCGTTGGCTGTCTACCGTATTTTCAAAGCACATCATAAATTGTACAAGGGTGTTTGCGCTTGTTGAGTTGACCTTGAAGGCAGCGTTAGAGCTTTCGCAGCGGGAAGTGGTCTTCATTAAGCAACACATGGGCAGTTCCCTGAAGTAGGCTGGTACCCAGAGATGTTTGATGTTGTACATGTCGTTCAACCAGCTGTGGTCTTGAAGCCCAAATGTTTGTAGGAGGTCATTCCAACGGGACTTAAACGTTTCAGGTTTGATATAAACATTCCAAACCAACCGGTGAATGCAGGAGCGAAGATCAGTGTTATCGAGAACGTCGGCAGAAATCTGAAAAAAGTTAATAGTTACTAACACGAGTTAGATTAAAAACAGTTTGAGAAGACATATAAAAAATGTGTTATGTTGGATAACACATGTTAAGGGCTAACAAATTAAGCTAACCTTGGAGGGTAGTTTTTTCATTATATGCCACATGCATAGACGGTGTCGTGATTCGGTAAAGACCATAGGAACAGCTTGTAGCATGGATGGGTCTTGATCACTCAGCACGAGAGTTGGTTGAGTACCGTGTGCCTTCAAGAAAGCCTTAAGCAACCACACATAAGATTCAATGGACTCGGTTGATATCAAACCCGCTCCAAATGTAACACATTGGAAATGATGATCCACACCCGTGAATGGCACAAAAACCATCTTGTACCTATGAATAAAAAATTGATTTGATGTTAACAATATGTAAAACTTTTTTGGGTTAGGGTTGTATACTTGGGGATCAGGCCTAACACATGTTAATGGGGGGGGGGGGTTTGACTAACCTGTTAGTGCTGTAAGTTGCGTCAAACGCGAGGACATCACCAAAAGCTTTGTAGTTTAGCTTTGAAATCTCATCAGCCCAGAATACAGAAGACAACTTTCCATTTGATACAGTGTAATCAAAATAGAAGTTGGGTAGGTTGTCAAAACGCTCACGCAGGCGTTCAAGGAAAACTTGTGCGTCGCGTTCACCAATAAAAATTCGCAACTGGTGGCTCCAGTTTTTAAAATCCATCGGAGTCCCACTGACATTGTGATGCCCTCCTTTTAAAGCTACAAGACATCTATAAGCTCTCAGTGGTCCGATACGGTTTAGACTCATATTGTGAATGAATTGTTTCGTGGAGAATGACAGCTTCCGTGATATCTTGCTAAGATCACGGTTGTAACTCTCAACAAGTTCATGATTATGAATATCATTGAAACTCAGAAGTGTGTATGAATCATTCGAGATTGAGACTAGTATGCTTGCCTTACAGTCACACCATGTGAAGCTGGTCCTCCGGTGCTTAACAGAAGATTCATCTAGGGTGTCAAATTTCCTCTTGGGTTGTGGTTTCCCATATTTTGAGCATCGAAGATACTTGTGTGTGGGAATTCCATTCCAGACTTTAGTTTGCCCTTTTTTTACAGAAAAACCTGCTTCAAACGCATAAAGTTCATACATCGAAAGAACATCCGCAAAAGTTGGATAAGATTTCCCACACACTGGTATGAACTTATCAGCGACATTAGGAATCCAGTAACGGGTTCCCTGAGGGGTATCAAAAACAAAGTATGGATTCGATGGCCCTGCATCATAAAACGAAAAAGGTTAGGAATCTACTATACATGGCATGACAAAAGGTTAGAAATCTGTGATATGAGAATAAAGTGGGCTCCCATGTAATATATACAACCGTCTAACTGGCCGCGTGATGATTCAGCAAACATAGAAGGACCATACGGTGATCCAGAAACAGCAACAGTCATGTCCTGCATATGGGAATCTTGGGATGCTACATGTGAACATTATGGAATATGTTTGAACAATGCCATATCTGGGGAAGAAAAAAACAAAACCAAAGTATAGAAAAAACAAACCTTCTTCATTATCCATAACCTGGTCATCATTAAACGCGCTGTTCATGAAATTGTTGGATATCACAACATCCGGGGATCTAACAGGGGCTTCAGATGACCGAGAACAATCAACATGCATATAAGTGTATACAGAAGCTTCGAATGGAACAAGTGAACATGGACATGCAGTATAGTTTGGATTATTAGATTAAAAAGTTGTAAAAGACAAAAAAAAAACAGGACTTCGTGAACAGTTAAATTAAATATATGGACAAACCTGGAGCATTAAATTCCTCATCATTTTGGAAGTCGCTGCAAAAGAACCGGTTGGGGAAACTATGGACCGGCGACATTGATTGTGAGGTTGGTGGATTTGTCTCCATGGATATTAATGGAGGAATGAAGAGGGGAGTAGAAGATGAATATGTAGTTCTGTTGAAAGAATATATAAAATGAGAAATTGAAAAAGAAATATGGGGTGGGTGCATTGTACAAAGATGAGTTGATGTGCATTAAATGTTGATGTCAATTCAACAAGCTCATAATCTCTTTCTAACTCAAATTACATTTATAACCTTCCATCAAAAAGTAACTAGAAGTGGCAGTGGGCTACGTGGCTAATTTATGGCCACTATTATAGTTTGCTAAGTTTTCTAAGAATATGGGGTTTCTTACTAAGCATTATCCTATATATATATATATATATAACTAAAATTTTGTTTAGGCTCGGTTGGGCTTGCGAGCCTAAACGAGCTTTGTATTTCAGGCTTGAGCTCGGGCTCGCTAACTAAACGAGCTTTATTTCAGGCTCGAGCTCGGGCTCGTTAAGGCTCGACTCGTTCGAGCTTTTAACCGAGCCGATCACGAGTAGCTCTCGACCCTCTGGGCTTGTTTACACCCCTATTAATATGTGGTTTCATTTTAAAACATAAAGTGTCACACATCCAACAAATTATAGGTATATTATATTAAAATAAGTAATAAACTATAACCAAGTTTCTATTTATGTTTAAAATAAAATTAGTCATTGTGATATTATTTCACTTTTTTTAAAACTAAATAAATTATTCCACCCATTAAGTAAATTCATAGAGATAAATGCCCCTAGAAAAAAAAAACTATTCAAGGCTTCAAATGGAAAAAATTAAATATTGAGTGTTATTCCATAATTTGTTAAATTAGGGAGTACAAAAGTGATGGACTAGCCAGGGGAATTGAACCTACGTTCAGAGGGCAACTAACTACAATTTGTGTTTATTTCCGATGTAAAAATATATAAGAGTAAACTTTACAATATATGAAAACTCTCTCATTATGCATCCTTTGGTATTGTATATTAGATCTCGACGCTTAATTGTATTTCTAGAATCGCATAAACAAAGAGGACCACAGATTCTTTTGATGAAACTTTACACAATATATGAAAACTCTCTCATTATGCATTCTTTGGCATTGTATATTAGATCTCGACGCTTAATTGTATTTCTAGAATCACATAAACAAAGAGGACCACCGATTGTTTTAATGAAAATATCGCTTTGGACGAGTTCTAGTACTAGATAAAAGAACCTTGTGCTTCACTTTCTGGTTCAAGTTGTTCTAGCCAATTAACTCATGATCTCAATATGTATAAGAAAACTAAAGTAGTTCTTTAGTTGTATATCTATCCCTCTCTCTCACACATATAAGTATATATGATGGTAAAACACCTTTATATCAAAACTCTTTGTCCCTTGAAGACATTTACTTTATTTGATTTTTTTCATTTTATTTAGCATGTAATAAGAGAGGCTCTCTGCTCTTTATTTTTTATTATAGCTCTTTGTGGAAAGGGAGAGAAAAGGAGAGCATGGATAAAGATTATATTACATTGCATTTTTAATATTTATTAAGCATATGACAACAATTGTACCTGAAATATATGTAAGACAATAAACAATTCACCTTGTTTTAAACTAAGAATCTAGTACCATTTACCAAAAGTGGTTTCACCTTTTTAAGACAAAAAGATGATGGAAAAAATAATTAAATAATGTCATGATGTACTTGTATTGTACTTGTATTGTTTATAAAAATCAAATGTGTGTACTAGGTATATAACATAAATTAATAAATAATAACAATCTTGAGCTTTGGTCAAATACATAAAAAAAACATACATACTGTTGTATTTTCATAAAGTTAACTTTTGCCATTTTATAATACTTGGGAAAATCTTGAAAACAAATCTTTTTACCAACATTTTTTTACAAAACATACATTGATTTTTACCTCACTCAAACATACACATTCTAAAAAGACAAATCAAACAACACCACCGGGAGGAGATTTACTTGTGTTAGGGATAATAGTAAAAAGCTGAGCAAATTGGATCGTTTTTTGGTTTGTTCGGAGTTCTTCAGTAAATGGCCTTCTGCCTGTGTGAGAACCATCCAGTGTTACTTATCAGACCATTGCCCGATCATTTTAGAGTTAGTGGATCTCAATTTCGGGCCTCGTCCGTTCCGGATCTTCAACTCATGGATCGGAATGGAAGGCTTCGAGGAGGCGGTCCGGGTGCCTTTGGAAGGCTTTGAGCAATTCGACCCCCCAGACTCTTGTTTGTCGCACAAGTTTTCCTTAATCGGAGCTTCTGTCAAAGCTTGGAGAGACGAGTTTCTAGCTAAAGAACGTGATAGTGAAAACAGGGCGTTAGCCGAGTTGGAATTTTTGGAAGCGGAGATGGAAACCAGGGACTTATCCGAAGAAGAAGAATGGGTCATGGCGGAGAACAAGAAAGTTATAAAAGAGGCAGAAAATAGAAGAAACACGGACCTCCTTCAGCGTTCTCGTTCTAAATGGGCCGTCGGGGGTGATGAAAACTCCAAATTTTTCCACGCCTTAGTCAATAATAGGAAGGCGATGAACTCTATTCACGGCCTCGACGTCAATGGAGAATGGTGTACTAAACCGTCCAGAATTAAAAAGGAAATTTTCTCGTTTTTTCGTGATCGGTTCAAGGAGGATTCCTCGAGTTCGCCGGAAATGTTTGATGTTAATTTTAATAAAATCTCGGAGACTGAAAGTGTTATGTTGGTGGAAGAATTTTCAGGATCGGAGATTAAAGAGGCAGTAGCTCAGTGTGGGGATGATCGGGCTCCGGGCCCGGACGGTATGAATCTGAGGTTCATAAAATTTTTTTGGGATTTATTTGAAGAAGACTTTTCTAGAATTTTTGCTTGGTTTCACGAAAAAGGCGAAATTAGTAATGGGAGCAACTCGTCCTTTATCGCCCTTATTCTTAAGGTTAAAGACCCGGTTTCTCTTGGCAACTTTAGACCCATTAGTTTGGTTGGAGTTATTAGCAAGGTGATTTCGAAAGTTATCGCCAACCGTTTGAGAAAAGTCTTGGATGGTGTCATTTCCGAGTCCCAGTCGGCGTTTTTGACAGGTAGATATATCCTCGATGGGCCGCTCATCATCAACGAATTGATCACATGGATTAAAAAAAGAAAATCGAAAGCTTTCTTCTTCAAGATTGATTTCGAGAAGGCTTATGATAACGTCAGGTGGACGTTTGTGGTTAAGACTCTTCGTCTGATGGGTTTCCCGAGTACGTGGTGTAAATGGATTATGGGCATTCTCAAGTCGGCTAAGTCTTCCGTCTTAGTGAACGGGGCTCCTACGTTCCAATTTAGATGCGAGAAAGGCATGAGGCAAGGTGATCCGTTATCCCCCTTCCTGTTTCTCATTGTGATGGAAGCTCTTTCTCGTATGATATCCCGGGCGAGGGAGGCGGGGGTTATTAGGGGCATTCCTACGCCTAACAATGGCCCGGTTATGTCTCATCTTCTTTATGCAGACGACGCCATCGTGTTGGGGGATTGGTCCAAGGAAGAAGTGGGAAACGTTATGAGGATTCTTCGGTGCTTTTATTCGTGTTCGGGCCTTAAGATTAATATTGATAAGTCTAACTTATACGGTATTGGTGTTAGTATGGAAGAAACCGGGGTTATGGCTATTGATTTCGGATGTAAGCCAGACGTTCTCCTGTTTAAATATCTTGGTGTGAAAGTTGGCGCTAACATGAATCGGATCAACAATTGGCAACCGGTGTACGAGATATTCCGGAATCGTCTAGCCAAATGGAAGTCGCATCTTTTGTTTATAGGAGGGAGAGTTGTTATTATTAAGTCGGTTATGGAGAGTTTACCGACGTTCTACTTTTCCTTATACAAGGCTCCCAAGAAGGTTGTTTTGGATCTGGAGACCATGATTAAAACATTCCTATGGGGCGGCTCTTTAGAAGAAAGAAAAATGCATTGGGTGAGTTGGGATCGGGTGGCTCGTCATAAAAAAGAGGGTGGTTTGGGGCTTTGTAAGCTTAAAGAGGTCAACACCTCTCTCTTAACTAAGTGGGGTTGGCGGTACAAGACAGAAAAACTCAATCTTTGGAAGAAAGTGATCGACGCTCTTCATTCTAGTAGAGTGGGGTGGGAATGTATTAATTTCAAAAAGACTTTAAGTGGCACTTGGAGCAATATAGCTAAGGTTTTCATCAACTCTAAGGCCGGAGGAATTTGTAACACCCCAAAAATGGGTTTGGTAATTTAAACCCGGTTAATATAAAGGAACGGGTAAAATACCGTTAGGGGATAAAAGTGAACCCGTAAGTGATTATTAACTAGGACTAATTAACCTAGTCGATTGTTAATATCGTTAGTATTAAATGAAGGGTTGTAGCCTTATTTAATTAAAACGAAACATGAGGGACCAAAGTGGGACAACTTGAAAGATGTTTAATTAAAAGAAAACACACACACTCGTGTGTGTTCTGGATCGATGTCCAGGAGAAAGAACCAAGGGTTCAAACCCTAGTTCTTGATAAATCTTCAAATTAAAGGATGGAATGAAGTCTAAATTCACAACCGAACGTGAATTAATGATCACCCAAGCAAGGGGATCATAAGGTATGTCTTAAAACTTAGATTTGATGATCTTGTATGAAGTGGGTTATGATCAATCCACGAGTTTGTATGAAATTAAGCATGCATATGTGTTAACCTCATCATAGGGAACATGTGTTATGCATAATTTTGACTAATTTGATGTTTAAGGATGTAAACCCACTAGTTGGATGAACTATGTTGTGTTATGATGAACTATTGTTAAATGAATCGAAAGAAATATGGTGTTGATATGTTTGATGTTTATGTGTTAATGATACTTGTTGATTAGTAAGAAGATTTGATGAAATATGAATGAACTAGGAAGATTATGCATAAACTAGTTGTACATGGTGCCTAGGAAGTAGTACGCACACCACGTTGTTGATGCACAAGAATGTCTGTTGACTACATCTTCATCAAGTCTTAGTTCAAGAAAGTCACTATTGGATCTTATATGTCAAATTAGAGTTTAAATAGTGATTTTAGAAAGTGTATAGAAGGGTTCCGTTTGAAACCGTAGGTTATTTGAGGGTTCCGTTTGAACCTGGTCGTTTGAGTTAGGGTTCCGTTTGAACCATTATGTTAATGTTCAAACGGAAGGGTCAAAGTCTATAAATAGGGATGTGTATGTCATATTTCAAACGGAACGGTTGGATTAGTTAACGAAGTGCTGTCGGTTTTTCATCAGATCTCATTGTACAAAGCACGATTATTAATCAGAAAAGAAGATTTAAAAGGATTGAGCTGTTTTGGACGTTATGTGCATTGATTCCGCCTTTACACATGATGTTGAACTACCTTAACTGACTTTCAGGGTCACGTACACGATCCAACAAGTGGTATCAGAGCTCAGGACGAGGAGTTTATACCGAATACAGCTGAAAAACATCGGATTATCTCACTTCTATCTTTCTTTTCTGATTTTATCTAGTTCTCACGGTTAAAATGACTTGAAACGATCACATATCAAACGAAATTGACTAATAACTAATCCTTGAAAGTTTGGAATCAAAATTCGACCTAAAAATGATCTAAATCGTTCGTACCGTTTGAAAAGTTTCGCATATTGCTGACGTCATCGTTTGAAACTGGTCTATCGTTTGAAATGGATTCTATCGTTTGAAACAGTTCATCGTTTGAACTGTATCGTTTGAAACAGATTGTCGTTTGAAAAATGTCGATCGTTTGAAGTCTGTCGTTTGAAAATGAACTTTATCGTTTGAACTGAATTGTTTGAACATTTATCGTTTGAAAATTTTCATCGTTTGAAAGTTGGTCGTTTGAAAATCTTTGTCGTTTGAAAGTTGGTCGTTTGAATAGTCTATTGTTTGAAAATATTGATTCAAACGGAACAGTACCTCGTGTCGTTTGAAAACATATTGTCATTTGAAAATTGTTGTCGTTTGAAAATATTGGTATTTCAAACGAAGCATATCATTCCGTTTGAACAGTTTCTTATATTTTCAAAAATCAAAATTTGTCTAAGTGTTGTTTGATTTTACAGGTACGATCAAAATGGATGATATTTTCATGAATCCGTTTAGCGATATGTACGCATTCGCAGGAAACTCAGGAGATGATGTTCCAACAAACAACAACAATACGAACGAGAACGAGAATACTCCGAAAGAAAAGAAGAAGGAAACTTGGGAATCTGAAAGCGCATTTGGAACATTCAATAAACCCCCAAAGCTTACGGCTATTGAGGAGTACAGTCGTTGGTCCAGAAAATTTGAAGACTGGATGATGGCATTCGCATTTACTAGCTGGAAAAGTATGAAAAATGGTTATGCAAATGGAAACAAAAATGGTGAAACTTTAAGAGTAGCTGAGGAGATTGATTCATTTGTAGCTGAACAAAAGTGTGTGGCGTTGTTATTTTAGTCAGTCCGGGAAGACATTATTGCCTTGATCGACTATTCAAATGCAAAAGATCTTTGGGAAAAGCTTGAAAAGAAATGTACTGGTAGTCAAGAAATTAAGAAAAACAAAAAGAAACTTCTTAAAAAAGAGTTTGATCTGTTTGGTTATCTTAAGAATGAGTCAGTGTGTAAAATGATAGAAAGGTTTGGTCATCTGAAGCTGGAATTAGTAAGACATGGTATTGACATTCCTGAAGAAGATCTTATCGACAAATTGTTCGATTCGTTGCCTGACGAGATGGATTGGAGATATTATGCACTAATGCTGAAGAATACCATCAAAGAACCAGAAAAGCTGACATTAGATTTGGTGATTGAGAAACTCGAGAGTCACGAGTTGGAGTTGAAAAAGACGAACAAAGTTAATCATTCATCTTATCAACAGAATCTGGATCTATACTATCCAAAAAGCATGATGCCAAAAGCAACTTCACCAAAAACTGCTTTTTCTGCTGAAAATGTGTCGACAGCTGGCAAAGAAAGTCAAAATGGTCAAAGCAGTGGAAATCATAGTGGTTTTCATAGTGGATCTTCATCTTCAGGAAGTCATTCTGATGCAAAGAATCGTTTTCAATGCAACATCGCAATCGATTTGAAGAATGCTCAAAATTTTGATGAAGAATCGGCCAAGCAGCAGATGATCTTTCTAGCATCAGTGTTAGAATCGTATGAAGGATTGGTAGCTGGAAAGATTGGCAATACAAATCTGACGAAAGAAGATTACGATCAGATTGATCCGGAGGAAATGGAACTGATTGATATTCGTTGGGCTATGGCAAGTGCTGTTCGTCGTGCACAAAGATTCATGGAAATTACTGGCAGAAAAACAATTGGTGGTGCTTCTACTAAGCTGGGGTTCGATAAATCCAAAGTGACATGTTTCAAGTGTAAGCAGAAGGGTCACTTCAAAAGAGAATGCCGAAACGCTTATGCTGATGAGTCGGAGAATCCTTTCAGAGATGATTACTACAAGAAGGCGATTTATCACCAGAATAAATATGAGCCGCCTAGATTGAAGCAGGTTGAAGACAACAGAGAGAAATCTAGAGCTCTTGCGGTGATTTACGATGATGAGGGTTATGACTGGAGTCAAGAGGTTCTACCAGAAGAAGATGCGGTTGGTTACGCATTCATGGCGAATAATGATGATCCTATTCCATGGAAAGACGATCGAACTGAAGAGCAAAAATATCAATACAGAAAAATGATTGCTGAAAACAAAATCATTAGAATATCTCGTATTTTTCTGAACGCAAGGAGAGCCAATAGATGGGATCCAGATAGAGAGTGCTATCTTGATGAGTATGGAAATATTGCAATTGATGATAGTACACTTGATATTGAAGCCATAATCCAGCAATACAAAGAAGATGATGAGTATTGGCAACACAAATGGTGGGGAACTCCAACTTCGAAAATGATTGAAGAAGAGAAAGAGAGAAAGGAGAAAGAAGAGATCGAGAAAGCAAAGAAGATTGATACTGGAGTTATTGACACAACGCAGGAGTTGACTGCTGAAAATCTTGGAAGAATGGCTGACAAAGTGCTAGCTGCTAAGGCACTTGAGGTAGACTCTAACTCCGTGTCTGAGTCAAAAAGCCAGGTCAGTTCAGATGTGTCAACAAATGTGTCAGGTAAGAAAATCGATGGAAATGCTGATTGCAAAAATTGCAACAAAGAGTGCAAATTTTGTAGCACAGTCACGTATCTCAACGGAAAGAAAGTTGATGATCTGACAGCAAAGGTCAGAAACGTTGAGAATCAAATTCTTGATCGTGACAAAATGGTTAAAGCTTCAACTGAACGGATAAAAGAATTAACTAAACAATTGGAAAATGATAAAATTGATCATGACAAAGTTAAAAGTGAAAATGAAAAGTTGATTCTTGAAAACCGTCAGATTTCTGAAAAATTTGAAAAACTCAAAAGCACATTGAAAGATTGTGATGATCGAAATGGTAAAACTTTTAAAGAAAATGAACATCTAAGAGCAGTGCTTAGAGTCAAAGAAGAATCAATCAATCAACAACTGGATGAAATCGCTAAATTGAAACTAAAAGTTCAAGAGGCTGTAATCGAAAACGAGCGAATCCAGTTGAAGCTTAACAGTTACAGCTCCACAAGCTTTGTTTTGCAACATATCATTCCCAAACCCATTGGGAAAGACAAAGCGGGCGAAGATGTGTATTGTGATGGAACTGGGGTGGGGTTTCATCAAGTTCCACCACCTGTTCTTGATAATTACACGAAAAAGCAATCTGGGTTGGTTGAAATTGAGGAAGAAAAAGAAGTTAAACTTCCGGAGAACATTGATGTTACTTTTTCTACATCATCTGATGATAGTGTTAAGACAGAGATTGTTAAGAGCACAGCTGAAAGTGTTTTAATGTCTGATTCAATTGAAGATGATGGGTGTTTCTTGGACAAATACATACAGAAATCAAAATCCAAAAACAACTTAAGTGATGAACCAGGTCTTGTGATGTACAAGATGGCTGGATCTGATAAGTTGTATTCGGATTCTGAATTTCCCATTGAGAATGTTAATGTGAAAAAGTTGACAAATGTTTTCAAGTTGGTTGAAGTTGAGTTGTCGGAAGTGAACAGTTTGAAACAAACAAAAAGGCAAATGAATTTTGAGAAAGATAAAGCTTATTATAAAAAGCCTGTTGTTCCACCAAGGTTTTATAATAACAATAAAAACAATTGGTCAGGTGGTTATCGGGGTGGTAATAGTTATCAGAAAAAGAGTTTTCAAAACAAAAGGTTTGCTAATAAAAAGGTGTTTGTGAACAGTTCGAGTTCATTGTCTGATGAGGAAAATGAAATCTTTTCAAAATCAAATAAAGAGTTCTTTGAGAAAAGAGCTTCACATTATCGGTCTGAAGGCACAATTCGAGTTGTTGATACTCGAACATGTTTTAGATGTAATCAAGTTGGTCACATTGCACGAATGTGTACCAATGTGAAGCCTAAGACTGAAAATGTGAAGTTTCAACAGAAGAAAGTTGATGTGAAGGGTAAAGCACCAATCATTGTTGAGAAAAAGTATGTGAAAAATGACAACATCAAAGTGAAGAATGAACCTGTAAAGAAAGTGGTAACTAAAAATGACAAGTTTTATAAACAGATTGCATTAACTCAACAAGTTTGGAAACCAAAAATTGAAATGAAAATTTCAACTTCTGAAGTGAAAAAGGCTGAAGAATCAATTTCGGTTGATTATGATGCAAATTTTCCACCTTTGAAGGCTGAAAATTTCAAAATTCAAATTGCTAGAGTCAAGGTTACACCTAAGGCTGATGAGGCCTGGGTGGACACTATGTTCGAATAAGCAATTTGAATTGCCGGAGCTTCCTGGATTGCGAAGCATGAATCGGCATCTTTATTGAACTGTTTTAAAATCAACTTGTGGTATATGCAGGATCTTCCAAGAGCCATTTCAAGATGGATCATGGATAGTGGGGCATCTCGACATATGACAGGAAAAACTGCATTGCTGTATGATGTGAAGAATATCAATGGTGGTTATGTGGGATTTGCTGGTCATGAAGGTGGTAGAATTGTTGGTGAAGGAACGTTATCCAATGGGATTGTGACGTTTGAGAGAGTTAACTACATCACTGAGCTGGAGAACAATTTGCTAAGTATTTCGCAGATTTGTGACAATCAGTATTCTACTCACTTCACTGATAAAGAATGTTTGATCTTGAAACCTGGTTTTGTTGTTCCTGAAGAATGGATTATTATGAGGGCACCTAGAGTGAATGATTTATATGTGTTAGATATGTCTGTAGCAACTACAACTACTGGTCAAGCACATTGTTTTGTGTCTAGAGCAACTGAGAAAGAATCAAGATTGTGGCACCGAAAGATGGGGCATATTCACCTAAGGAAGATGAATCATTTGGTGCACAATGATTTGGTATTGGGAGTTAATATCAAAGGTTTTCATCTGGAAGGGGAGTGCATTAGCTGTATCAAAGGCAAGCAGAAGAAAAAGTCACACCCTACAAAGCAAGTCAATTCAGTTTCGAGACCGGTGGAAAGACTTCACATGGATTTGTTTGGTCCTGTGAATGTCAAAAGTATTACAGGAGATTATTATTGTTTGGTCGTTACTGATGATTATTCCAGATTTTCGTGGGTTTCTTTCTTGAAGACGAAAGATGAAACATTTGACAGTTTGATGGGTCTGTTCAGAAAGATTGAGAATTTGTACCAAAGGCGTATTAAGAGAATTCGAAGTGATAATGGTACTGAATTTAAGAACAGCAAGATGGAAGAATTTTGTGATGAACGAGGTATTTTGCATGAGTTTAATGCTCCGTACACTCCGCAGCAGAATGGAGTTGCAGAACGCAAAAACCGGACACTAATCGAGACGGCTAGAACTATGCTTACAGATTCAAAGTTACCAATAAATTTTTGGGCTGAAGCTGTTTCCGCCGCATGCTATACGCTCAACAGGGTTCTTACTGTCAAGAAGTTCAACAAAACATGTTTTGAGCTAATCAATAACCGCAAACCGAATTTGAAGTATCTAGAACCGTTCGGGTCACCTTGTACGGTTATAGAGCCTTTTGGAAAGTTTGGTCCGAAGTGCATTGAGGGAATATTTGTTGGTTATTCAAATCCATTGCGACGTGTCTTCGTTCCAAGTGAGAAGCGGATTATTGAAGCTGCAAATGTTGAATGTCAAGGTTATACTATGCCGCCGCAGAATCCTGGTGATTCATGGCGTTATCATTATGACAAACTTTGGGATTCGTTTGACATGAGAGAAGAATCAGAGGATGAAGAAGATTTCTTTGATGAGTTGGATATTTTGCGTGAATATGAGTCGCAGTTAAGGTTCCCAGCTGAGTATTCGAGGAGACCACGGGAAACTTCAAATGATGATGAAGCAGGTCCAAGTAATGCTGGTGAACATGATGATGTCCAACAAAATGAAGTTGCTCAAGATAATCAGTCGGCTCAGAATGATAATCTAGAAGCTGAAAACATGCCAGTATTTGATCACGGTGATTCAGATTCAAATTCTGAGGGGGAGCAGATTCAGATTTCAGGTCAAACAAACCAAGTTGGTGAACAAGATGCAGAGCAGAATGTTACTAATCTGGAGGTAAATGTAGATGTTCCAAGCGAAGTGATGCCGCGAACTTTTTCATATCATCCAGAGGAGTTGATCATAGGAGATTTGCAGAAAGGCGTTCGCACTCGAAATCAGATTGATAAAGGGCTTACATGTTTTTATACAAAAGTTGCTTCTTTGCAAACTGAATTCTCATTAAGTTGTTTTATCTCGCAGGTTGAACCAAGAACTTACAAAGAGGCGCTTACTGAAGACTCTTGGGTCAATGCTATGCAGGAAGAACTTAGTCAATTTGAGAAATTGGGAGTGTGGAAGTTAGTTGATTTGCCGGATGGTCAAAGAAAAATTAACACTAAGTGGGTGTTTAAGTGTAAGAGAGACGATAGAGGAGTGGTTGTAAGGAACAAAGCTCGACTCGTTGTTCAGGGATTTAGTCAACAGGAGGGGATTGATTTTACCGAAGTCTATGCTCCTGTAGCTCGACTAGAGGCTATCAGAATTTTCCTAGCATTTGCGTCTTGGAAGAACTTTAAAGTTTATCAGTTGGATGTTAAATCGACGTTTCTTTATGGGAAGGTTAAAGAGGAGGTTTATGTCGGTCAGCCACCGGGCTTTACCGATCCAATCCACAAAAACAAGGTCTACTTATTGGACAAAGCGCTGTATGGTTTACACCAGGCCCCGAGAGCCTGGTATGAGACTTTGTCTCAACACCTGCTAGCCAACAAGTTCATTCGTGGAAAAGTGGATGCCACTCTCTTCACTAAAGAAGTCGATGGTCATCTTCTGGTAGTTCAGATTTATGTGGACGATATAATCTTTGGGTCGACAAATGAAAATCTATGCAAAGATTTTGAATCAGTGATGAAGCAGAAGTTTGAAATGTCATCAATGGGGGAGATGAAATTCTTTCTGGGATTACAAGTTGAACAACTTCCTGAAGGAATTTTCATTCATCAGTCTAAGTACGTTCATGATATTCTAGAGAAATTTGGAATGTCAGGTTCTACTCCAGCTGTTACCCCACTTGCAACAAATCATGGGATTCACCCAGATCTCACCGGAGACAGGGCTGATGAGACGTTTTACTGATCCATGATAGGTTCTTTAATGTACCTAACTGCTTCACGTCCTGATATCATGTACCCAACATGCCTCGCAGCAAGATTTCAGTCTAACCCAAGAGCATCGCATATGATCATTGTGAAGAGGATATTGCGCTACCTGAAAGGAACTCCTTCATTGGGGTTGTGGTATCCTAGAAAAGGCGACTTTACGCTCGAAGGGTATTCCGATTCGGATTTCGGATGCTGCAGAGTCAATTCAAAATCAACAACTGCAGGATGCCAGTTCTTTGGTCCTAGATTGGTTACCCGGCAGTGTAAGAAACAAACGTCTGTGGCGTTATCTACTTGTGAAGCGGAGTATGTTTCTGCTAGCAGTTGCTGCTCTCAAATCTTGTGGATACAGCAACAGATGCGCGACTACGGTTTTCAGTTTCTTAACACATCTCTTTTTGTTGATAATGAGGCCGCAATAAATATAACAAAGAATCCAGTTCATCACGCTAAAACTAAACACATAGAAATTCGTCATCACTTTATTCGTGATTGCTTTGAGAAAAAGTTGATACGAATTGAGAAAATCCACACAGACGAACAGAAAGCTGATTTACATACCAAAGCTTTTGATAAAAATCGGTTTCAATATTTGTTAAAACTGAATGGTATGAAGCTTCTGTCGGTGTCGGATGGCATAATTGGCGTTGATGAGAGTACTGTTGCGGATGAAGACGAGAAACAATCTGCAATGGTTTGTCGAATTTTTACTTGTTTTGGTATTTAGGGGGAGTAGATGTTTGTACATAGTTTATTTTCAGAAAATACAAAAACAATAAAAAATGCAAAAAATACAAAAACATAGTTTATTTTCAGAAAATACAAAAACAGTAAAAAATGCAAAAAATACAAAAACATGATAAAATCTGAAAAAGAGCTTGTGTATATAGGGAAAATGATAGTACATCAGCTAGACGATCACAGTATGCTAAAGATTTGAAAAGTATAAAAGAGTTAAACAATCTTACTGATGATGTGTCGATAGGTTTTCACACATTTAGTAGATTTATTCGGGATATAAACTTAAATTCAAACTTGTGAATTCGTGGGGAACACTACTTGGATATATAGGTAACCCCTGAAATCTCGTTTGAAAGGTCTCGTAATCTGATATACTAGGTCTTTATACTCTATGATGTCTGGGGTATTATTCCGGGACTTCTGCTGAACGGTAGTTCTGACCTAGTCCCTGGCTAATACTTGCTGCAATGCTTGAAACAAAGCATTAAACCCTCAACATGCTGAAACAATAAAATTGATAAATGCTGCTGTTGTAAGCAAAAAGATCCTCTAAAGGGGACACACCAAAAAGTCGAAGCTGATATCTCTCTGCGTATACGGAAGTATCGATCTGAGATCCCTCAGCCCTCGCATACCTAAATTATATACATATATCATTGTAGTATTCTTACCTGTAAGACTGATTATTGAGATTCTGGATACGGGAGTATATTCAAGAGATGGGACACATGAATGATCTAAGTTCTTAATTCATCTAAATCGTATCCTGAGTAAATTGAAATTTGTGTGGGAATTTAAGATGGATCAATATATCGACAATCGAGGTGAATTGTTTAAATCTGAGTATGTAATGTAGCTTAATGGTACTTGTGATTTGTCTGAAAAGCTGATATGATTCCCTGACACGCTCACCAAAAATATGTTTGTAAATAGTTTACTTTGTTTAATTTCTGCAATTTAAGTTTTCTGTATTTCATTTCTTAGTTTAGAACACTTTGATAAAATCCAAAAAGATTTTATTTCTGCTTTATTTTCCGACAAACCAAAGTGGAGAGTTGATTGTTGGATTCTCAGATGTTTGAAACAGATGCAGAAGATTCTGGACTGAAGAATGAGGAGAGCTTACTTTGAAGAAGTTTAATTTGTTTGAAAAGTCAAAAACAAGTTCATTAATTTGATACTTGTTATCTTTCAGAAAATGTTTGAAATTGTTGTTTTAAAAATCAGTTTGATTCGTCAAATAATCAACTAAGGTCATTAATTTGGACTTGGTAGATTAATCAAGTAATCAGGGTCATTAACTTGGACTTGAATATTTGAGTGGATTTCTAAAACTGATTGAGTTTGTGTTTTTATGTTTGAAAGATAGAATTGTAATGTTTATTGGTTGAGTAACAGATTTGGTCTTCATTATTCCCAATGGAAGCAAATTGTCAAAGCTTGAACCAGATATCTCAGATTCAGCATATCGAGAGGGGGAGTCTGTGAAAGGGGGAGTCTGGATCAACAGCATATGGGAGTGTGAAGATAAAGTGCTTATGATGAAAAGACAGAGTGGAAGAAAAGACTAAGACTGAAGACTCAGGAGCTGAAGACTACGTCAACATCCAAGGGGGAGTCTGTTGATGCACAAGAATGTCTGTTGACTACATCTTCATCAAGTCTTAGTTCAAGAAAGTCACTATTGGATCTTATATGTCAAATTAGAGTTTAAATAGTGATTTTAGAAAGTGTATAGAAGGGTTCCGTTTGAAACCGTAGGTTATTTGAGGGTTCCGTTTGAACCTGGTCGTTTGAGTTAGGGTTCCGTTTGAACCATTATGTTAATGTTCAAACGGAAGGGTCAAAGTCTATAAATAGGGATGTGTATGTCATATTTCAAACGGAACGGTTGGATTAGTTAACGAAGTGCTGTCGGTTTTTCATCAGATCTCATTGTACAAAGCACGATTATTAATCAGAAAAGAAGATTTAAAAGGATTGAGTTGTTTTGGACGTTATGTGCATTGATTCCGCCTTTACACATGATGTTGAACTACCTTAACTGACTTTCAGGGTCACGTACACGATCCAACACACGTGTTTGATGAAATGTCTAAATGACAATAATATGTGAAGGTTGTGTTATGATGATGTTGAGTAAGCTATATGCTTGTTTGAATCGGCTAATGAAATACATATGTGAGATATGAACTTGATATGATCGTTCATATGAATAATCATGTATGCTAATAAGGATGTAAATGTAATGACATGAAAGTATAGGAATCATGTCAAGATGGATGGGAGCGTGGAAGGCTAACGGGACAAGAAGACTCAAGTAAGCGAATGCAAATACGGACGCGTAAGGTAAGTAAATCTCGGACTTACACTTTAGATGTAAAATGTACTGTAGTATAATGATTATTGTGATTCATGTGAGAAGGTATTAAACAATGGAAGTAATAAGGTAAGTTTACGGAAAAAGAGTCGAAAATGGATAGGAAAGTAATTTCTATTAAGTATGGATAAGGAAGGGAATATACATGTTAGTATTATGCACAAAGAGGAAATAAGTATTTATACATGTGGGTAAAATGTAAGTTGTAAATGAAGGGGGTATGATTGGTAAGGTATTTATGCATGACATGGAAATTAGTTAAATTACACATATGAGATAAGTCTAATGATGTTGATTGTTTTCTGTTAAGAATGAATTGGAAGTGCAGGTATACTGCAAATGGAGAATGAAGGTTAAGTATGGAAGTCAGACGAGAGGGTTCGAGTGGACTTATATGAACGAGAATAAAAGATGTTGATGCTTGATTATGTGGCATTTAAAGTATATGTATTATGTCACCGGTTTCTAATGAAGTAATTGGTTGTGGTGACTGCAGGTTGTACAGGTTTATGGATGTTTCATCAAGAGGTGTACGCGGTTGAAGATCGAGTCAAGACATGGATTGTACGTGGGTGTGTATGTGGTCACTTAATTCGATATATATATTTTAGTTTTTAATTAAATTATAAAAAAGGATTAATGTATTTAAGTGAAAGAAAGAATATCATTAAAGAAATTTTAGGTATGTACTTTCCGCTGCGAATCTTGGGTTAAAATGTGTTAGGGCGTTACAGAATTCCTTTACGGAATTATCTTAAAGGTGTGGCTGGAAACGGGGAAGATATCTCCTTCTGGCTGGACCCGTGGTTAACCAGTGAGCCACTAAAGCAGAGATTTCCTGGTCTCTTCTCTTTGGAGGCTGCAAAAAGGTGCAAAGTAGCGGACAGAATATCGAGACAAGGAGACGAAACTGTTTTTAATTGGGATTGGAGGTCGTCGGTTCCTTCTTTGGGAGATAATGGCAGCTTGCAGCAGTTGTATTCGCTCCTCGCTGACTTCCGGGTTACTGACGCAGCCGATAAATGGGTTTGGCAGTCCGGTTCGTCTGGTTTTTTCTCTGTTAAAACAGCCAAACGGTTGCTTTACAGTGACAATTCGATCGGTTCTTGGTTCGTTATGGATTGGTGTCGGTGGATTCCAAGCAAAGTTAATATTCATGCATGGAGAATGGAGATGGACAAGCTTCCCACCGGTGAAGCTCTTAGGAAAAGAAACATAGCGATTGAAGATGTTACTTGCCCGCTTTGCGAATCGGAAGAGGAAGCTGCAGATCATGTCTTTATTTCCTGCAGAGTGGCCGCGATTGTCTGGAATGGAGTTAGTCTTTGGTGTAAGATTCCAAACATTTTCGCTTTCTCGATCAAGGATTTGTTGGGTATCTATGCTAACTTAGGGGCTTCGGAAAAAAGAAAGACGCAGTGCAAGGTATTATTATGGTGGTATGTTGGAGTTTATGGCGTGCGAGGAACAACTGTAAGTTTTCCAGCTCTCCGGTCAAGATTGATAACATTTTGAGCGAAGTGAAGGCTTTGGGTTTTCTCTGGTTCTCTAATAGATCGAAATACAAAGGGATAGAATGGGGGGATTGGGTTTCATTTGTAAATATGTAAGTTTCCTTGTCTGTTTGTTTGTTTCGTCGGCCCGGTTTGGGTCGTCGGTTTCGTAATGAAGTATACGTTTAAAAAAAACACCATATAACTAGAGTCATCAAAGAAGTCTGGAATCTAGCCAACACTATAAAAGTTGAAAAGTCCAAATGCCAACACAAAATAAACGAGTAATATTAAAACATGTGTATCCTTCGGCTACACTCTAGTCGATGCTCACTCCACACAACTAAATCTTAATCGGCCAATCCATGTAAGTAAAGTGTCAAAGATACAACTGACACTCAGTATACCAGCTAAGCTGATCCAGAGGCTTGAAAACCTCATATTAGTAAGCTCAAGTCGGCTCCTTCTATCCTGGCTCGACTCTAGCCGGCTATCACTTTCAAGGCTAAATTCAACTTGTGGACTTTCTCCACACGTTGCAGCGGGGAAGTCGGTTGGCATAGGTTCGATTTACTAAGGTATCGGTATAATAATCAACCCTTTATATGGCGATCGAAAGATAAACTCAAAAAATAAAGTCATGATACGCATAAAGGATATCGACGCATGTTTTACATCGATCAAAAACCAAAAGAATATTGATAAAGGTCTCAAAAGTACAAATACCGGTACCGATGTTCGGTTGAAAGCAACATTGTACCGATGTTGTTCGAACAGTATAAGTTTTGTTCATCACCGACATTCGCTATAGCTTATAATATAAAAAAGTTGCTCCCCCGTCCTTTGCGGCAGGAATTCGGTTGGTATCAGTTCGATTCAATAAGGTATCGATACAGTAATCGGCACTTTGTATGGAGATCGTAAGATAAATCCCAAAAAATAAAGTCAGGATACGCCTAAAAGGATATCGACACATGTTTTACAAAGATAAAAAACCATAAGAATATTGATAAAGGTCTCAAAAGTACAAATACCGGTACCGACGTTCGGTTGAAATCGACAGGGTATCGATGGTCGGACAGTATTAGTTTTGTTCATCACCGACACTCGCTATAACTTATGATATAAAAAAGGCACTCTATACCACTACCAAAGTTGTTCAAACAATATTGATTCAGTTTGTCATAGTAAAGAAAAAAAAACAATTATAATTGACTTTGTTCAATTTTGAACAAAGCATTTATCGAAATATAGATAAAATAAACATGTCACAAAAGTATATTCGGATTTCAGAGTTTTATAAAACAATACACAATATTATTAGGGTAATGAAAAATAGTAAACGACCTTAAATTATAAACATCGTGTCTTTAAAAATTCTAAAAGAAATAAAACAAATTTAAGATTAATTATAATAAGAGTTAATTGCCCGGATGGTCCCTGTGGTTTCACATTTTTTCACGTTTAGTCCCCACCTTTTGAAAATAGCAGGTATGCTCCCTATGGTTTGTCATTTTGTTACTCGGATAGTCCCCTGACATTTACTCCGGGGACTATCCGAGTAACAAAATGACAAACCATAGGGAGCATACCAGCTATTTCCAAACTAACTGATATCTACCCAGGGACTATCCGAGTAACAAAATAACAAACCATAGGGAGCATACCTGCTATTTTCAAAAGGTGGGAACTAAACGTGAAAAAACATGAAACCACAGGGACCATTCGGGCAATTAACTCTTATAATAATAAAATGTAAATAAACACTATAAGTTATTATCATATCCACTCAAGTTAGCACATATAATAATAATATTATAAAGCTCTTATACATAATCTAATAGAGTAAATTACAAAAATCGTCCTTTATGTATGTCACTTATTGCAAACTGTGTCCTTTGTCTTCAATAATTATAGAAAACGTACTCGATGTTTGCAAACCCTTGCAAGTTATGTCCTTTAGCCTTAACTCAGTTAATTTTTGTGGTTAAATCTGACCAAATAGACTCCACATAAGAGCAAAATGATAAAAATACCCTCATGTGGGGTCCATTTGGCCAGATTTAACCATAAAAAATTAACTGAGTTACTGCTAAATGACATAACTTGCAAAGGTTTGCAAACATCGAGTACGTTTTCTATAATTATTGAAAATAAATGACACAGTTTACAATAAGTGACATACATAAAAGACGATTTTTGTAATTTACTCTAATCTAATACATAATATGACATTAAAACTATTATATATGACATTATATTATAAAAACAAAATATTAAAAATTTAAAAACTATAATCATATTTAAATATTATATTACTATTCATGAACACTTTAGTTTAATATGTATTATATTATTATTTTATTAAATTTCATGAACACTTTAGTTTAATATGTATAATATGTGTATAATTTGAGTTTAGTCAACTAGTTTTCAACGGGCTTTATTATTGTCACCTGCATGACTTGGTGGTTTTATAAAATATTTTAAAAAAATTTTAATTAAAAATTATAAATGGAATTTAATTTTTTTTTTTCAAGAAATATAAAATTTCATTCCAATCATCAGGGCAAATTACATAAGGATAGTAGGTAGACGAGCAACAAACTGCGCCATCCGCGCATAACCCTCTTATCTTTTTCACCTATCACAAAATTTCAAAAAATTCAAACCCAAAATCAATAAAATGGTATTAATATATTATCACACGTGCATAACCCTTTTATCTTTTTTACCTATCACGAAATTTCAAAAAAATCAAACCGAAAATCAACAAAATGGTATTAATGTATTACCACCCGTGCATAAGCCTCTATCTTATTCACGTATCACGAAATTTCAAAAAATTCAAACCTAAGATCAACAAAATGGTATTAATATATCGTTTACACGTTAGTTAACGTAACTCTCCTCCGTCCCTTCCCAAACCTCTCAATTTTATGCGACTGTCACGACTAGCTAAATCCCTAGTTTTATACCATTGTCAAATTTGTCATGGCCAAACCTCTCAATTTATAATAGTGTCACGCGAAGAGTTGTCATCATTGTTCACATTTTATTAATTCAAACATTTAGAGGCTATTTGGCAACATCCGAATTGTTAAGTGTTGAACTAGTAAGAGGTCTGAACCATTAAGTGATGAACCAGTAAGAGGTCTAAACTATTAAGAGCCTGTATAATGCTTAACCGTTCAGAGACAAATGTCTGACCAACTCAGGTTAGAGGTCTTAACCATTCAGACTCTTTATAAATCTTAACCATTTAGAGGCAAATGTCTAAACCATTCAGACATATGCTTGTGAAACAAACAGTCTGAACCATTAAGTGCTGAACCAGTATGAGGTCTGAACCATTAAGAGTCTCATTAAGAGGTAAATAAACAACCCTTAAACTTTGTAGTTTGCTTAACAATAGTATAAAATATGGAGGTTTGGTAAGGGGACCAGAGAGTAGTAGACATCCAACGTACTCTACATTCTTAAAATATAGTAGTTTGCGAAATTTGTTACAGTTTTTACTAAGAAAAGTAAAGGTACAACTTGGTCTTAAAATCTATCTAATTTGTGTAATAAAATAAAAACCGGTCACAATTTTTATTTAAACCTACTTTTTTATATTTATAACAGGTTGTCCGAAAAGCAGTACTTATTTTTAATTAAAAAATTAAAGTAGAGAGATATCTACAAATAGTCCATCATCAACCACCATATATTCGTCCTGTTCTATTATCAAAGAATTCGACCGTTCTAAAAAAATATATATATTCGTCACAAAATCCTTTTGCTTACCTGTTGTTGATATGTCATATAAAGGGTATCAGGGCTGGCCTAGGGGATGGGTGAGCCGCACCCTCAGTCGAGGCTCAATTTATTTGAGGGCCTAATTTCTTTTTATAATTTTTTTATATGTATAGTTTTAAAAATGTGAAATTGAAAAATTTATTGGACTCTCTCTATAAAACAAATCAATCTTACAGATTATTGGGCTTAAATAATTTTTTTTATCCATATCTAAAATCTTTAATCTTATAACATGTCAGGCCTATTGGATATATATATATATATATATATATATATATACATTATTATCCAAACTTCTATCTAATGTTATTTTTTTGTACTTTCTCAAAAAAAAAATTTAAGCTTACAACTTATTGGGTCCAAATAATTTTATTATTTTCATCATTAAAATCTTATAACATATACGGCTCGTAGTCTTGTTTTGATCTATATCGATTATCCAAACATCTATCTAATGTAATAAAAAATAAAAAGTTAAAAAATAAAAAACTAAAAACTAACGACCAGACATTGATGATGATGAACTTTATATAGAGTTGAAATTATCTGCCACATTAAAAACCAGTGAATTTGATAATCCTATATTTTTGTTATTTTTGATTGCTATAATGTTAACTTTCATTTAAAAATCTATATAGTTCGTTAGGGTAAATAGTCTTTTTTTCCTAGCTATACCGAGACACTTAAATCCTCAAGCATGGCTTTAAGAGATATTATTGTGATTGTGTTATTATAGATTAATGAATGACGTCTATACTATCTATAAGAGGAGTTTAGAGCATGACCTCACTTTGCTTACTTGTCATGATATTAGGTATGCCACCTAGGATGCCACATAGATTCCGCTGATGTCATAAATCCGAATTTTTTTTAATCTAAAAGTATATACAAATCAGTTTTTTAAATTATTCAAATATAGTTTTGGCTCCATTTTCAAAATTTAAACCCCCCTCTGTCTCTCTCTCAAATACGGATCTACTTCTTTGGCTCTAGTACGTTATCTCTTTCCTTCCTTCTGAAACTAGAGTAAACCCTAAATATTCGTCATTGCTTAATCGCCGCCGCCATCACCACCACAAACTTGCGCTGATTTATTCGCTTCAAGGTAAGTTATCTCTGATTGCAAACCCTTTTTCAGTAGTTGTTGATTCTTGAATTGAAATTGGCTTTCAGCTTTGATGGAAAATATGCTCGAATACTATTTGACTTTTTCATTGGTTGATTCTCTTCAAGGTGTATTGAAGCATCATGAGGATTCATGTTTTAAGAAAGAACTTAGGGATTTGGAGGAAAATGGTGACTGGAATTTGCTCCCTTTTGAAGCGGATGATACACTGATTATGGATGGTATTATTGATTTGGATCGAGAGGTTTCTACTCGCCTTAAATGTTGAATGTTAGGCTTATTTCCCTTCATCTCTATAAAATCAAGGTTTATTTTCTTTACTTTCTTTTGCAATTGCTATGTCCTTTTCTTCCAAAAGATGTATCTGTGTGTAATCTGCTAAAATCGATGTGTGTTATTGTTTAGTATGTGTGTAATCTCTCTCATGATTCTTTTGTCTTTAGAAATTAGGTGACTCGAAGAAACCAGCAACAATTGAAGACGAAGGTAAACAATTAGTTACTCGATGTGTGTTATTGTTTAGTCTGTGTGCAAAATGAAGCGATTGAACAGATCTGTGTTTGTCCGTTCAGTTAATTTTCAAATTATGAGTAAAATGAAGTGATTGAACGGAGTCAGTGTGTTTGTTTTCTGAATTGTTTGTTAAATTTGTGTGTAAAATGAAGCGATTGATTGGAGGTAAACTGTTAATTAGTTGATGTGTTTGTTCAATTAAGTGGTTAATTTGTGCGTTAAATGCAGCATGAAGCGACTACGTTTGTTTGTTCAATTGATTGTTGAATTTATGCAAGCAGCTCTTGAAGAAACACATGAGTTCTCAGTCGCCGCCAACATGTTCTTTGATCTCTAATCTCATCAACAAGGTAAGATTTATTTTTTACTATTCATGTTGTTTTATCAGCTGATTAAATATGAAGATAGTTGTTTTATATTTGTTTTTAGTGAATTAAAGATATGGATGCAAAAAGAAGCAAAACGTGTTTGTTTTTGTTGATATATTTGTTTGATTTGTTGGTCTCAGGACAATGGAGCAGATTGCATCTCAAATTATTGGTCCTTTTGACTGGTCATATCATGAAACACCTAGAACATGTCACTTCCTCAACAAAACGTGTTGCGGACATGATAAGCAAAATGGAGGTTTTGTAAGGTAAAAGCAAAGATGTCAATGAGCACAAGGAAAGAAATAAGAGAAATAATAAAGAGATACCTGCTCGTGTAGAGGGTTGGTTGAGAGATGTTGAAAATGTCAAATATGAAGTTCAAAGCATTTCAAGTGACGTCAATATTGGATGTTTAAATATAAAAGAATTTGTCTATCTTGAGCATGATGTGCAGAATCATTAATATTGTCCTCAGCAATATTGATAAATCGAAGAGTACAAAATCTCCATCTCAACAGGTTTGTTTTGCTTAAACACGCATTTGGAATATGATTTTTCCTTCTGTTCATGTTTATTTGTCTATACTTTATAGCATCTATAGACCACCACAAACAACAGGTTTGTCTATACTTTGTATATGCTTGATTGGTTTTGCAAATGATTTTAAGTGGAAATTCTGCAGTTGCTAGGAATCAGGTAGTACATTTTGTTTTCATCATTTCAAATATCAAATAATGGTTATTTAGTTTATCCCAACTCATTTAAAGTTTTTGCCCAATCTATGTAGATCGAAAACCATTTCACAACAGTCAACAGTGACATATGGCTGCCAGAGAAGAGTCGCGAATCGGGCAACAACGACCTGATCGTGTGCAATTTTGGGAATGATTACGAGGCTGAATCGTGACATACGGAGCAATAGGGAATCAAAATCCTTGACAACTGTGTATGAGGTGTTTTTGGTGCTGAAAAGGTGCTTAAACAACCATGATAGCGAACGGTAACGGCTGCAGAACAGGTCATAAACGAGATGACATGCTCCAGTGGTTCGGATTCAGTCTCGGAGCAGAATAATAGATTACAAACGGTGAATTCGTAAGGTATTCTTAAGATACGTTAATTGTGAATTATATACCGCGTTTTATTTCTTTTAATGGTTTTGGGCTGATATGATTTGTAATAGGAAATGAAAGGAATATAATGAGTATTTAGACATTCGGTGATGATGGAAAAAACTCCAACGAAGCTCCGGTAAGTCTTCCTATAATTGCATGTTGTACCGGTTTTTAGATCGGTTTGTGTAATGACGATTTTGACCATTACGGGTTGTAATGACAGTGAGTCCGACACCCGAGCTCCGATAGAGGAGACTGGGGTTTCAGCGAATGTAAAGCCATCAGAGGCAGAACCACCAGTGCAGGTATCGTCTTCATCTTCAAGACTTTTGATTCTATGTAGGCTAGGTGATTTAGCGTTGTTGGGAACATGGAGGCCTTTTATTGTTCAATACAGAGGCATTCTATTGTTCAATACAAAAGACATAATTATATGACTGAAACCGGTGCCAGTAGAGGTGTACAAAAAAACCGGTTATATAACTGAAACCGCTAAAAAAACCAAAATCGGTTAATATAAAAACCAATTTTTTTGTAACCGGTTCGGTTACAAACCGGTTAAACCGGTTACGGCCCAGTTACAAATTTCGTTGATAAGTCCGGTTATAAAACTGGTTATTAACCGAATACAGGAAAAACCAGTTAAAAAATCGGTTAACCGGTAACGTTTAAAAAAAGCGGTTATAAAAACCGGTTAAAACAGGTTAATTTGTGCCAGCACCAATTGTTGTGTGCTTTCTTCTAGAATACGATTCATTTTCCTTTTGATGTCAAGTTGGTTGGATTTTGAATGAAAATCAAACGTTTTGAAACTTGTCTTAATAAGTTGCTTACTTGGCTTTTTTTATAGCATGTGGTGCAAGTTGGAAACGGAATTGGTGTTAGAATAGAGTATTAGAAAAAAAAAAGCAGGAATAATTTTCTTATGTTGATATTTCTCATATATAATAATTAGCAAAACATGAATCCATGCTAATCACATAACTTTGAGTGATATTTTTCATCTCTTATAATGCAGCAAGTATACATACATTGCACTTTTTCTAGGTTCACTAACTAATTGGTTGCACATCAAGATTTTCATTTTTTTGCTTATATTTGTTTGTAATGTTCTGGATAAAGTGAAAATTTGCTTTTAACTACACAGGTCTTCATCTTTATACATGAAAGTTCGCCTGCTTCTCACACATATACGTTTCATTTATAGAGTGATCCTATGGTAGTTATATATACAAAAGGAAGGGATGGATCGTTGCAAGAGCTTGGCCGAAGTCGTTCGAAACTCATTAAGTCCTCAATGGATCAAAAAAGTTATTATTATATATTATTTTGAGATGGTTCGGACACTGTTGTAAGTTTTGCAAACCAATTTCTTTATCTTCTTAGAGGTGTACAAAAAAACCGCATAAAACAGAAAAAAACTGCATTTTCCTACAGATCGGTTTTTACCGGTTTTTAAAGCCGGTTATTAATCAGTTTTACAACCGGTTTTTTTTTTTTAACCTTTGCAAACCAATTTCTTTATCTTCTTAGAGGTGTACAAAAAAACCACATAAAACAGAAAAAAACTGCATTTTCCTACAGATCGGTTTTTTATTGTCCGGTTTTTTACCGGTTTTTAAAGCCGGTTATTAATCAGTTTGACAACCGGTTTTTTAACCGGTTACAACCGGTTAGCATCGGTTACATGTTTTCCGCTTTAAAACCGGTTAATAACCGGAATCGGTTTTTCAATAACCGGTTTTTATAGGCTCAAATTAACCGGTTCGGTTAATAACCGAAACCGGTTTTTCAAAAAAAAAAAAAAACGTTTTGTTCACCTCTAATGGATAGGAGATAAAGGATCCTGAAGTTTGTTTCTGTTTGCAGCTCTTCTTTGGAATAAAACAAGACAACAATGGATAGGAGATAAAGGATCCTGCTACAAAAAGAAAGCTTTAGAACTTGCTATCATCTGAACTGTGTTTGACACATCCTTTGTGTCTTCCTCTCTTCTTGCTCACATGAACACGAAAGAGGTTATCTTGAACATGAGGTTATCTATTAAGGGAGCTTAGATGATCACATAGAATTGCCTACGTGTCAACTTCTCAGGTATGCCATGTAGTCCTCGCTAATGTCATAATTACGAAACGGTATCCTTTAGTGTTGTTTTCGCTAAAGTTTGAAACGGTATTGTTTAGTGTTACTCTACCTTCAAGGAAAGTCCAACGAGCAGGTATAATTTTAAATTTTGCCTTCAAATTCTTTCTAACAAAACAATAGAAACGTTGTTGATTATTTGATTTTTTTTTCATTTTTTGTAGCTATGAGAAGGTTTAAAGCTATTGAATGGCTTGAAAGTGTAGTTAGGCCATTGAGGATACCAAAACAACCATCAAACTTTTTGATAGGTTAAAGCTTCATGTTTGTTTATTCACTGGTATGTTATAACTCTTTTTTAGGTTTTGTTAGTAGAATAATGTGTACTCTATGCTGTGATTCAAATTGTTTGTTTATTCACTGGTATGTTATAACTCTTTTGGGGGAATTTTTGGAATGTTTAAATTGAAGTTTTGGAGTTTTTAGGTTTTGTTAGAATGTATTACGTTAAGTAGGATAATAATGTGTTGTTTATATTGTCATTCATGGTGTAAAACAATGTGATTAGAGTAGAAGTTCAACATTGCTATGTTGTAACTTAGTTTCAGTTTGAATCTGTTTGTGTGTTTCCGAGGGCTTTTTTAAGCAAGGCGCATAGTATAAACTCTAACTTTTAGTTGTTGTAGACTGTTTTAGTCTGTTTTAGGTTGATTTCTAGGCTTATTTAGGTTGAGGGTAGCCTTCATTAGGGTTTTTATTGTCGTCTTTTTGCTGAAAATTAGACGGAAAATCATCTTAAATGACTACACGGTTAGTTTTCTCATTTTACCTCAACATGGTTTCATAAAATTACTTTCTTGCCTGTTATACGTCATATTCCAATCTCAGGGCTATAAAATTATTTTCGTGTTTACCTTCGTTTGTTATCAAAATATGTTATCAGAATATCTAATTAGTTGAATATTGACAGATTGGGTGGATTTATGGTTCTGTGATGGAAGATATTCTTACAGGATTCAAGATGCATGCACGTGGTTGGCGATCGATATACTGTATGTCACCTAGACCAGCCTTTAAAGGTTCTGTACCTATAAACCTGTCGGATTGTTTAAACCAAGTGCTCAGATGGGCTTTAGGGTCGATTGAAATCCTGTTCAGCAGACATTGCCCAATTTGGTATGGTTATAGTGGAAGACTAAAATGGTTCGAATGTCTTCCGTACAGAAACACATCCATTTATCCCGTCACCGCAATTCCGCTTCTGGTCTCTTGCCGAAATTTAAAGCAAGTAATAGCAGCCCGTCGTTTACTTCTATCGAGAAATCAGGACATATCGATCCAGGAGGGCATCATGGAGGATCATATCGATCCAGCCGTGGGAATGAAGATCATGTCAAGCTAATTAAGGACTATAGGGCGAGAAACGAGACCGAAGTAAGCAAAATTTATGACGGATTATATGTTTAACATTGTTTTATAAAAGATATGTAACTAAACCCAAAGAATTTAAATAATATATTATAATATTTTTTTTAGTATTTGATTCCGATTGTTATTAGAACAAACCCGTGTATTCACACGGGTGTACACCTAGTATGTTTTAAAGGGCAAGGCTAACATACCCCAGTTTCTATTATTTTTACTTGTCAAATTTAGTACTATTATCTTTTTAACTTTTTAATTAACATATCAACCACTTATGTTAAATCAAAACTTTTAAAGTTTTTTTTAATGTTTTGTTGTCTTTCTTTTTTATATTTTGCTGTAAAACCTTATTATTATTATTATTATTATTATTATTATTATTATTATTATTATTATTATTATTATTATTATTATTATTATTATTATTATTATTATTATTATTATTCAAACCCTGACTAAACACTTAACAAAAGCTGTATCTATACACTAACTATATACTTACACATAACTATATTATAAACCTTACACCTGCGGTATATTTTTAAAGTTTTTTTTTAATAAAAACATTTTTTCAGAACCTTCTTTTATTCTTTTAGAGAACGTTTCTTTTTCAATTTTATAAAACTTTACTTTAATCAATTAAGAGTTTACTTTGGTATAGTGATGATATTTAAGTCCCAGAAAAAAAAAGGAAAATTGCAATCACATACTATTAATGCAATTCAACGAAAATCACAAAAAATAGGGGAATTGGCCTGTAATAATCTCATCTAAACCTTATTATTGACCATTAAAAATCACATCTCAGAATATTCACCCCATCAGTCTCATCTTTCATCTATTTTTCCTACAATGGTCCCCCGTTAAAAAAACTTAACTCCGTTAAGTTTTTTTTCCAAATTACAAACAAAATTTTAGGGCTTTTGATCAGAACGATGATACGAGTTCATTGATGTAAAACTTACTTCGAAATAGTGCTCCAAGTGACTTGATTTTGGTTAATTGGAAATTTAAACACCCGAATTGAAACGTCGTTTTCACCGTTTGGAGCACTGTTTCGAGGCAAGTTTTACAGCAGTGGACTCGTATCGTCGTTCTAATCAAAAGCCCTAAAAAATTTGTTTGTAATTTGGAAAAAAAAGCTTAACTTCGTTAAGTTTTTTTAACGGGGGACCATTGTAGGAAAAATAGGTGAAAGGTGGGACTGGTGGGGGGAGTATTCTGAGGTGAGATTATTAATGACCAATAAGGTCTAAGTGGGATTATTACAAGCCAATTTCACTAAAAAATAACAATTTCTGTGTGTGTTATAGAATATATATATATATATTTTTTTTTACATTTTCATGTATAAAATAGATATAAGTGAATCTTTGATCGTTTTTACATTTTCATGTTTATAATAGATAAGTGAAGCTTTTTTTAATGATAAATTCTTTATAATCCCTATTGTTTGTGGGAAGTGAATCTTTGACTATGCATGCACTTTTCCAAAAAAATAAAAAAATAAAAAATATACCCTTAATTTTTTTTTGAACGGCAAATTTGGATCACTGACGGACCACTGGAGTATCAACGTGCCACTAGCGGAACCACCCGATCATATCCATCTCCACTAGGCATACTGCCTATACACCAATTCAGGAGGAAACCCAACAAATATGGAAAAAAACCCCCTTAATTTTATACACAAAAATTATTACGCACACATATATTATCACAAATAATATTGTACATACTCGAATAATATTTTTTTTTTAAACATTTTTTGCTTTTTTACAAAGTGTTTTTGAAACTTCTACAGAAAAAAAATCTTTTTATAAGGCTGGAGATATTTGGACACCCATCGCGCCTATTTTCACACCTTTGGTGCCCTAGACGCCTCGTATAGGTCTATACGAGGCGTCTACGCACTGAATTCAAGGGGGTCTGAGAGGGTGTCAGGCACAAAGTTTAAGGAACCCTAGACGCCTCGTACAGAGCTATACGAGGCGTCTAGGATTGGGTTTTTTTTTTTGCTGAAATGAGGGGTGTTTTGGTGGGTTTTGGTATGGTTTTTAGATAGTTTTTGAAGATGTGTTTTTTGTTGAAAATTTTTTTGTTTTTTAAAAAAGTTATTTTTTTTGTTTTTTACACTATAAAAAAGTTTTTGTTTTTTAAAAATGAACTATTTTTTTGTTTATAAAAAATTTTTATCTCGTTCAAATATTCAAAACATATTTTGTTTCCGTATTATCTCAATTTAAGACAACAATCATTAAGTAACCGAATAATTGAAAACAAACATAAATATGACATAGATAAGATAACTTTGTACATCCATAACAAAAATATATAAGATAAGTTTGTACATCCATAATAAAAATAAAAACAACAACAGGTCTATGCATCCGAATCCGAATCCGAATCTGGCTGTTGTGGCTGCTGCTGCTGATGTGGTGCTCGAGGTGGTGGGAGCGGTATCGCGGGTAACCCATCTCTCTCGCGTCTATCCTGCAGCTCCCGAACCACCCAACCTATCAAATCGCTGAGCCTGTCAAGCTCTGCTCGTACCTCCGGATGTAGCGGCGCAGGTCCTGGGGCATGACCTGGAATAGCGTGACGTGGAAACTGAGGCGCCCCGGCAGGTGGCGGTGGCTGTGGCACCGCTGCACCGTCTACATCCTCCGGAGGCTCCTCCACATGCACTATATCAGCAGGATCTACAGGAGGATAAACGGGCTCGAAATGCTCTGGTAGTGCCTCCTCTGTCCATATGCCCCCGGTCGCGCGGTTTTTAAACCGCAGGCCAACTGGAAACCTCCTGATTACCTTCATCCCCCACAGCGACTGCATGCCCATCCGCGTCGGCATGACTGGCGGCGTCCGTAGATGTGGGTCCTCGTGCAGTACGAGGCCAAATGAACGGGCAATGACGGTCACGTACGCCCCGCCATACAAAAATCCGCGCTCCTGCCGGTGATGGGCGGAGGCGTAGTACTGGGCTAGACCGTGTGCTAGCGCGCACGACCTCCTATACAACAAACAGTAAAGGAAAAAAAGATCTGTGGTCGTACACCACTCACGGCTGTACCCGCGCGCTGAGATAGAAGTAGCGAGCAAATGGTGCAGATACCTGCAGATAGTGTTAGTGTTAGCGAAATACAGAAATAGAGATAAATAAACAATGCACATAATCACAATAATTGCCGTAATAAACGTACGTACCTGTACAGTGGGTCCGCAACAAACGACACCCTCCCCTTCGACTTATCGTGCTCCCAATGATCTGGCCCCGCAATCACCTGCCAAAACCCTAGAAGAATGGGTTTTTCAACCACCACTAGCCCCGCTGTGTAAACCTCAGTCTCGATCTCCCCCTGCATGTATAAACCAGAACGCACCGCAAAGTCTGCTAGCGTCATCGAACGCAAAGCGCCAGCGAGCCTGAAAGAAATCTCAGGCGGAGGGGGAGCACCTGGGTACGGCAGCGGCACTGGACCCCAGGAGGGTGAAATGTGAATGACGAAAGGAACTCGACCAGCAGCTCCCTGTAGGTCGGCGTGTGCGCCAAATCGAAAAGTCGATGCCACGGCGAATCGAGTGGTACAAACCGACGCACTCTATCCGTCTCAGCAAGCTGGTCCATCGCATCCCAGTCGATCGATGCATGCGATCCAATGTACATCCTCCGAAGCTTCTGGCAATGGCGGGCGGCATCGGAGCCCTCGAGAAACTCTAGATACGGACAACCCTGCAGCGTATCCAGAGGCGGCCGCCGTCTCCGTCGTGGACCCTCCTGAACCGGCTGAATCTGCTGAGCCAGCTGACCCCCCTCAATCTCTATCTCAATATCATCGCCCTCCATAATCAATCTGCAAATAATAAATAATAAATAATAATAATAATAAATAACAATAACAATAATAATAATAATAATAAATAATAGTAATAATAAATAATAATAATAATAATAAAAAATAATAATAATAATAATAAATAATAATAATAATAAATAACAATAATAATAAATAATAGTAATAAATAATAATAATAATAATAATAATAATAATAATAACATTAACAATAATAATAACAACATTAATAATAACAATAATAATAAAACTAATAATAATAATAATAAATAAAAATAATAATAAATAACAATAATAATAAATAATAGTAATAATAAATGATAATAATAATAATAATAATAATAATAACATTAACAATAATAATAACAACATTAATAATAACAATAATAATAATAATTAATTAAAAAAAAAACACAGACCCTCGTATAGCCCTCGTATAGGGCTATACTCGGCGTCCTGTTCTTCCACATTCATCTTCAACCTCAAAACTCAAACCCCTAAACCCCACAAAAATCAAATTTCAGGGCAAACCTACGGTCTAAAGGCAAAATCATGGCTAAAATACTAAACTAGGGGGCGAAATACGTACCGGTGATGCTTCAAATCTTCGAAAATCCGGTCGAGATACGTATCCGAGGCGTATAGAGGTGTATTCTCCGTATGTGTGTTTGTTTTTTGTTTGGGGGTTATAAGCAGCCTCGTCTAGACCCCCCTGTGATATACGAGGCCTAGACGCCTCGTATAGCTCTATACGAGGCGTCTTCCTTTTTTATTAAATGACCATTTAGCCCCTGGTATGCCCCCAGTATAGGCATTATTCAGGGGCAAAATGGTAATTAACCATTCCAAAAAGATATTTCTGGAATGGTTAATTACCATTTTGCCCCTGAATAAAGTCTATACTGAGGGCTTTCCAGGGGTAAAATGGTAATTTAATAAACTTTTTTTAATAATTAAAAAACAAAAAATCTCAAAAAGTTGCCGCCTCACAAGACGACACGTATAGCTCTATACGCGGCGTCTGGGGTTCCAAAATTACCTTTAAGCCCCTGTTAATGGTCTATACTTGGGGCTTTACAGAGGCCTGTGACGGAACGTACGAGCTGTGACGAGGTTTGTCGTACTTACTTTGTCGGGAACCTTCAAAGCACGTGTTTGCATCACCGAATGAGCTTCTCCTCAATTCTTCATCTATACGAGAGGCCTCGTCCAACCTTTGTTGTACCTGCTTTGTTGTTGGTCGGCCACGAGTATTTTGTTGGACAACCGGTGGTTTCTTGGTAGATTTCTTTGGAGTCAACACCGCTTTAATCTTTGAAATCAGGCTTTTTTGCTAAGCTGGGGGTGCGACTCTAATTGTTGTCTAACAATATTTAGCTCTTCGACCACGTCCACGTCATCGTCTATCAATTTACAACTTTGGAAGTTAAGTTTCCGCCAGAAGACGTCCACGTCTTCGAGTTGAATTGGACGCTCTGCACGGTTAAAAACAACATTGTTTAAGTCACATGATTAACGGAAATATATCACACAAGTGTTGTACGTTTAACAATTATTACCTTCAAGCATGTACTTTTCTATCCTGCAAGCACAGGGCAACCCACAGCTGTGCCACATTTGGCAACCACATGATGAATGAAAGCGCTCCAAGACATCTAGCTTCCTAATTGCCTCGCTCCTCAACAAGTCAAGGGCTGTATGGGATACTTTACCAAGTAGGTGTTGAAACAACGGGTGTTTGTGGTGGGTCATTGTTTTTTCGATGTTATCTCGAAAAGTCTTCCTTATTTCACCGAACTGTGTCTCAACTATATCATGGACACAACCAACTATACGGTCGAGCGAGCTCCTATCTTCAACGTATCTCTTTAAGTTGGCGTGTTGGCTCTCAACTCTGTTTGTGGTACGATTACCAAAGTTACGCCTCTTATCAGTCCACGCAAAGACGAACATCTCCTTATAGTCTTTTAGCCAGTTATCGTACACATATTTGAAGACCCCTAAAACGTAAAAATAATTTAATAAAATTTGCATAGGTGAGTCATATGTTATTATAAAAACTTACTAGAACGTTTGCACTCCACAAGTCGTTGTCGCATGTTGCGGAAGTGGTACTCGTAGATGAGTATGGATGGAGACTCAATCAATGTCCCCCAGAATGACAAAAATTTCTTCCAGTCTTCGTCTGTGAAGGCACCCTTGCAGTGCTTCATAACATTCTGTTGAATGTGCCACCTGCAAAGAAGCCTAGAGGCGTTTGGAAATACTTTAGCACACGTGCCCATAAGGGCTAGGTCTCTATCGGTTAAAATCACACGTGGCTCCATGCATTCATCCAACATTGACTTGACCCTCTCAAGCACCCACACAAAGTTATCACCCCGTTCTTTACTAACAACGGCATGCGCGATAATAAACGATTTGTTGGTAGGCGTCATACCAACAATCTGGATAAAGGGCATATTGTATATGTTTGTCTTGTACGTCGCATCGATCAGCATGACGTGGGGGAATGCACGCCACATGTCTCTCGAGTACCGATGAAGAAAGAAGATCTCTGTTACGATCTCTGTTCCGGGTTCCTCCCGTGTCTCGTAAATAAAGTCGTTGTTTATCAGCTTGTCTTCTAGTGACTGCATGGGAGTCAATCCTTGTCTTTGTTCGGCTCTAATCTTCGCCACAACGTTTTGAACGTCTTTCAGAACATGAAACCTGTCGGGGTCCTGCTTCCTTATCGTTTGAAATATTTTGCGCGACTCCATGTTTTGAGCTGTCAGCTGCTCGATCAGTTTCATTTCGCTTGGAGTAAACCTTCGCACAAACGCGTGGGCCGACAGGTCCTCACAAAGTTCGTGGTTATGTTCAATTTTTCCGTCTTTAATCTCCCAGGTTTCATACGGGTGGTTTCGCACAGCCAGCAGGTAAAACGGGCAAACGGTTTTTTTGCTTCCGGCTTTTCTAAGTGTTGCTGTAGTCTGGTGCTCACCAGCACGATCACATTCAAGCCATACCCTCCGGATTCTTCCACCGGTTTTCTTTGATCGACGGGTGACAATAACGAAACCATCCGCGTTTGCTATTTCTTGTATCCGATTCTTTAGTTCATCTAAAGAGTTGAAAACCTGTAACATCGACAATAATAATAAATAATTTTAATAAATAATAATAATAATAATAATAATAATAATGATACAAAAATAGTAATTAATACCTGCTTTTTTAAGTACGGACTGTCCTGGATGGGAGGTGTCTCACCACCATATCTACCATATCCACCATAACCACCGTCTCCTCCGTATCCACTGTATCCACCATCTCCTCTGTATCCACCGTCTCCTCTGTAACCACCGTCTCCTCCGTATCCACCGTCTCCTCCGTATCCACCGTCTCCTCCGTATCCACCGTCTCCTCCGTATCCACCGTCTCCTCCGTATTCACACCCGTATCTATAATCCGGATACCCTTGTTGCGTCAGATAACTTGGTTGACAAGCATGGTATGAGTCATCTACAGGGGCTGTTTCATCAACAGGGGGATGATTGTTCAAATCTAGAAACGGTTTGTTTTGTTCTCCTTGTATACTAGACACAACCTCCTCTTGCTCATTAGAATCGGGAACGCAAGACTCCTCCAAAATAAAGAACCGTATCATCATTAGTAAATAATAAACTAAAACAAAAACTAATTAAAACATTTAAGTACCTGTACCGTTACCGGTTCGCTTTCGGGCACCCAGTTCTCGCTATAATACTGCCCGAAGACATAGTTACCGTCCCAGTATGATGACATTTAAGTACCTGTAATGAAAGAAGAAGAAGAAGCAGAACGATGAATAAGAAGAAGCAGAAAGATGAAGCACATTTAAATGTTGAGGATGCTCGGGTGTGGACAAAGCATAACTGTATGTTGCACTTTTTCATAAGTCTTAGACGCCTCGTATAGTTCTATACCCCTCGTATACCTTTTAGTCACTTGTCAAATGTACAGTAAAGCAACCAATCAAGACGCCTCGTATAGGGCTATACGAGGCGTCTGAGTACCTCGTATCCATCCCTCGTACAGACCTATACTCCCCGTCTGATGTGACTGATTTGACATTGTGCTTTGGTGCAGAGATGGTCGGAAAAGTAACCCTATACGCCTCGTATAGGTCTATACGAGGCGTCCTGAAGGGTGTCAAAATAGGCATAAAGGTGTGTAAATATGTAGACCCTTTTATAAATATAGATTTTTTCAAAAGGGAATGTAAGGGAATGAGGTATATGTTTAAATTTTTTGTATGATGCACCTATTTCTTTAAGTAGATAAAAACCTTTTTAATACATATATACACACCAACCAAATGGATACATAGAAACTTCCATCAAAAGTTACAAATAAATTTCTCAAACTTAACCTTGCAACCTTTATTCATCTACACCTGCACCATCTCTCTTTCTTCTCCAGTCATTAAAGTATCCACTAGGGTTCAAGGGTACTCTCTCATCCGGTTCAGATCATGTCAAATCGATGTTGGACCGGGGGCCAAGTCAACGCCGGGGCCGAAACATCATCAGGTGGTTCTCCAGCGATCAAGAAACCGGATCTTGGAATCTCAATGAACAACAACCCAACTGCAAGTGAAGGAAATGAAGCAGGTAACACCAGTGATGAGCCAAGAGAAGGCTCAATCGATCCCTCGAACCGTAGGTCAAGAGGTCGACCTCCAGGATCGAAAAACAAGCCAAAACCACCGATTTTTGTCACTAGAGACAGCCCGAACGCGCTGCGTAGCCATGTCATGGAGGTGGCGAGTGGGACGGATGTGGCGGAAAGCATAGCGCAGTTTAGTCGTAAACGACAGCGTGCTGTGTGTGTGATGAGTGGTAGTGGAACGGTTATGAATGTAACCCTAAGACAACCTTCATCACCTGGTCCAGTCATGGCTTTACAAGGGCAGTTCGAGATTTTATCGTTAAGTGGAGCTTTTTTACCAGGCCCGGCACCACCTGGATCCACTGGCCTCACTATATATTTAGCTGGAGGTCAGGGTCAGGTGGTTGGTGGGAGTGTGGTGGGGTCGTTGGTGGCGTCAGGGCCAGTGACGATCATCGCCGCCACGTTTTCCAACGCCACCTATGAAAGACTTCCCATTGAAGAAGAGGAGGATACAGATAGTGTCCCCCCTAGCCAAGGTGGCCTTGGAGGCGGTGCTGGTGCTGGTGGATCACCAGCACAGCCACAGCTGGGGATCAGAGATTCGAACCAGCTGTCAGGATACAATATCCAACCTAATTTGATCCCAGGCGGACAGATGAACCATGAAGCTTTTGGTTGGGCTCATAGCCGGCCGGCGTACTAGAGGGTTGGGAAAAAGAGCAAACCCTGTGTTGGAGGCTTTCGTGTACATAAGGTCTAGAGGATGTCGGGACAACTTGGGTCTAATGTATACATCTAAAGGGTTTGAGGTAATATATTAAAAACAAAATAATTATATTATAATAATCATATGAATTATCAATATAATATATTATTAGAATTGTTTTTAGGTAAATTGTGATGTTGGATGCATTAAGAATGATGATCATAATATTGTAACTAATGCAAATAAAAACAATAAATTTGGACGTTTGCATTTGTATAGTTTTCTCGAGTTAATTATCTGTTTTCAGTTTTATATACAAAAAAATTGTTCTATCATTTTGGATTCTTTTATCCATAGTGATTATGCTTAATTTTTCTTTTTTAAGAATAATATGGTTCTTATTGTATTTTGTTTCTTGTGAACGGTAAACATGTAACAAATTTTGTAAATATAAATTATAAGCTGTAATCTTGATCTTATAAATATTATTTAGTTTTTTTTTTCGTATCCAGTTTTGTTTTATGGGAAAACATTACTATATGTAGAATTAGGAACTTTGTGAAGATTCGATAATCCAATCAAATTTTGTTAGGTTTTTTTCTTCTCAAAAGCAGGTTTTAAGTAATTAGTAATTTTTATAACATATAACAATTCATCCAATAATACATATAACTAGTGAAATTCACCCGCAAGTTGCGGCGGGAAGTCAATTGGTATCGGTTCAATTCAGAAAATTATTGGTACCATAATCGACACTTTGTATAGCGACCGAAATATAAATCCCAAACAATAAAATCATGATATGCTCAAAAATATATTGACACATATTTTACATCGATAAAAAACTATAAAAATAAATATCGATAAAGGTTTCAAAGGTATAAATTTACATGGATAAAAAACTATAAAAATAAATACCGATAAAGGTTTCAAAAGTATAAATGTCGGTACCGATGTTCGGTTGAAATTGACGTGGTACCAATGTTGTTCAGACCTATCAATTTTGTTCTTCACTGACACTGCCTATAACTTATGATATAAAAGGTACTTTGTACTGCAACCAAAGGTGTTTAAATAATATCGGTCCAGTTTGTCACAGTCATAAACAAAAAAAAATCAATTATATTTGACTCATACAAATTTGAACAAAGCTTTTATCGAAATGCATATTAAATAAACATGTCACAGCAGTATATTCAGAGTTTTAGAAAGCAGTATACTATATTATAAAAATAACGAAAGAAGGTAAACGACGTTAGTTTATAAAATATCGTATCTTAAAAGTTATAAAAGAAAAACAAAGTATATTTAAAATTAGAATCCAAAATAAACAAATACTTAAAAACATTATATCAAATACTTAAAAACATTATACCAATGGGGTGGTGGTCCATTGGCAAAGACAAAGCCTTTAAAACACTTTGGGATTGGGAGATCTTGGGTTCAAGTCCCACAGACAGCAGGGAATAAAAAGAAATTTACCTTTAAAAAAAAAAATAAACATAGTCGCAAAGTTAGTTTTTTTAAATGTTAATAAATGCAACTTATTAGAAAAAGTCAAAATAAATAATGAATACACATTCTTAAAAAAATCTCCAAAAATAGAATCAAGAAATAAGTATATGCTCAAAATTTATCATAAAAAACAAAAAATATATTTATAAAAATTACATCATTGTTCATCAAAACTTAATATAATATAATATAATATAACATAACATAACATAACATAACATAATTAATCGAACAAATACCAATCCGATGCCCGCAATAACATACCATCACACTGTGTGGTTAACTTTGAATATTAAAAAAACAAACACAGATGAAAATTTAGAATTTTTTAAAAATTTTATGATCGTAGTTATTACTAAAAAATCAAATTGAATTCCAAAAGAAATACTACTAATAAAAAACAAAAAAAACACAAATACCTAAGAATTATCAATACTATTTATTATTAAAAATTAAATAAATAATAAATAAAATATTACTATTATTAAAATATAAAAAACCAAATACTTAAAAAAATTGGAACACTGTTCATCACACCTTTTTATTAATTTGAATGAATATATATATATTAAACAAACAAACATAGATGCAAAATTAGAATTTTTAAAATTTTACGATCTTGGTTATTACTAAAAAAACTAATTGAATTCGAAAAAAATACTACTAATAAAAACAAAAAACAAATACCTAAGAATTATTAATTACTATTTATTACTAAAAATTAAATAAATAATAAATAAAATATTACCAAAAAATAAAAAAAAACCATATACTTAAAAAATTTGGAACACTATTCATCACAACGTAGTTATTACTAAAAAATCAAATTGAATTCGAAAAAATACTACTAATAAAAAACAAAAACAAATACCTAAGAATTATCAATTACTATTTATTACTAAAAATTAAATAAATAATACATAAAATATTACTAAAAAAATAAAAAACCAAATACTTAAAAAATTTGAACACTATTCATCACAACTTTATATTAATATGTATAATAATATAATAGTGTATTATCATTTTTTAATCAAAGGAAGCTTTTTATTAATTAACTTTTGCGATTCAATCAGATTTTATTTACTTTTTTTCCAAATTCATGTAGCTTTCAAGTAATTAATTTTTTTTTCTTTTCAAATAACTTTTAAAATACTATGTTATATATAATTTTAAGTATCACGTTGCGATGTTGATATTTTTATCTATGTCTTGTTATAAGTTTTTTTTTCTGACTTTTAACTTTTAAGATACGATGTTATATAAAATATAAAATATGTCGTTGCGACTTGCGTATTTTAATCTACGGCTATATAACTTTTTTCTATAATCCATATGCTCTTTGACATATAACAAATTCATTTATTGGGTTTTTATATTTTGGTTGTTATAACGAGTGTCAGTACTATGCTAATACAATAATGATTCAAATCAATAACGACTGTGTTCTCACCACAACAGGTAAGGATTTCTTCTAGTTATTAAAGATGATTAACTTTATTTTTAAATTAGTTAGACATTATTGTTGAATATATATATATATATAGAGGTTTAAACGAGAAGAATAAAACTATGTAGTAAGAACATCTTACAAATCAAAAACTTTCATTTTAAATTCTTATTTATTTATTTATATTACAAAGTATAAGAGTAAAGTGCATAAGTACATTGGTTAAGTCAACTTCACTTTATGAGGGGAGGGGGTGGTCACTAGTGATATAATTCTATCACTCACAAAAGCACCCAATCAAGTTCCGCCATGTCATCAGCCACTATTCTATCACTAGTGATAGAATTGTAGTGGGGGTGGTCACTAGTGATAGAAAATAACTATTTAAAAATAGCTAACAAAAGTTGAGGGGCTAATTTCCATTTTCATCAAACTTCTATTAATTCAATTACATAAAACACAAAACAATCTCTGCAAAACAAAAGAAATCAACGCGTTATCATCTCAACGCGTTTTCAATTCAACGCGTGATACAATAACGCGTGGTGGGAGGTCCATCACGGACCGCCCCGCCTCCCCTAAGCATCTAAAGTCAAATAATAATCATTTCATTTTTCTTATTTTTTTTACATAATTTTAAAGTTCAAATAGTTTTTCTTTATTATAAGCATATATTAAAAAATTACGTTAACATATAAAAAAAATATTTTTATATGTAATCACAATAATGTGATGTGTAGAATAAGGCGTACGATAAATATAAGATAAAGTTCGATATGTGTAGGATAAATTTTGATATGTGTAGAATAAATTTAGATATGTGTTGTACAAAATCTTTTTGACTAATTAATTAGAGATATAAGATTAATGTTTAGATTTAAAACTCATACCAAAATTTATAAAATGACCTTTTGATATTAAAAATAAAGTTTATATTGTTATATTACTTACAAAATTGTCACTATTATTTATAACCCTTGATCTAATTAATGTAGGGTTAAGATTACCTCTTTCTCTTCTCATATTATAATATTATAAAGTTTTCTTAAAAGCTTCTTCCCCTATATACTATTTAGTACTTTGGATTACTGAATAAGCTTAAGTAAAAAAATGATAGTGGATGATACGGTTGTTATTTCATTAATCTCCAAAATGAAGTTAAATTGGTCTTGTTGACAAACTCATCCTCAAGAGTTGTCACGATGGATGACCCAATTCCACATGTACTTTGTGGAAGTTTAATAAACTAACACTAAGCCAAAAAAGCCCTACTGCAACACAAAAAAAAAGTGTGAGCATATTTCTTCTATCATGGTTTATTGAGCTCAAGTGTGATCAAAGGTCTAATTAGTATGGTTAAAAAAGTATCAATATTTCTTGTTGGAATCGAACATTATGTCCATTAAGTAGCAACAATCATATAATTTAGTGTAAGTGTGAGCATTTCTACTATATAGTCATTAAAAAGTTTGTTTTAGCTACATCAGTTTAAAAAAAAGGTGTGACAAAAAGGGTTGTTGTAATCAAGCATTTCGTAAATAAAGTATAGCTAAAGCCTAAAGGTTAGTAATGACTACATGAATTTACTGTAAATGTAGGCGTTATAAAGTCACATGAATTTACTGTAAGTGTAGCTAAAAACTATTTGACAATAAAATAATTGTAATTTTAAATGTGGCAATTGTCTAACATTTGGTCACACATATTTAAGTGATGATCATGTGACTAATTGTTGTGTAAATCCACATGAAATTTTGTAATTATAAGTGTAACTATTGTCTAACATTTAGTCACACATATTTTTTTCCCATAGCATTTGCTATCATTCCATCACACAAAAAAAAGTGAAGATGGTGTCGCTAATTGTTATGTAAAGCCATATACTAAAAAACACACCTATTTCCGACAAACTGGCTTTTCTCGGAAAAAGCTAGTCGGTAAAGTTTTCCAACAACATTCCGATGATGATTTCCTACATATTTCCGACAAAAAAAGATGCTAGAAGTTCCGACAAAATTCCGAGTAAATTATGACTACATTTTTCCGACAACATTCCAATGACTATTTCCAACATGTTTCCGACAAAAAACGATGTTCAAAGTTCCGACAAAATTCCGAGTAATTTTAATAATTAGTTTTTTTTTTATTTCTTTTCTACTTTTCCAACCATTTTCCGAGCTATGCTTCCTACTATTTTCTGATCAAACAGTTTTAATTATAAAAATTAACCAAAAAAATCTACTAAAATGTAGAAAAAAACTACAAAAATCATGTTTAAAACATAAATCTACAAACTAAGATACGATTATCACATTCCGTTCAAAATTTTCAATACAAAATACAACATTGTTATCAAATTACGAGCTTATTCACAAAATATGATACCGTTGTCAAATTACAAGTTTCCAACAAAAATATGACATGATTATCAAACTACAAGTTCGAGCACAAGAGATAATAAACTTAAACTAGACTATGATGGAGGATTGCCTAGATTACCAAATTTTTTCAGTAGCTCGGTTATTTGTCGTTGCACTTCTTTCTTCATTTCTTCTCTCACTTGTTGTTGAGCCTCTTCAACACGGGTTTGCAACATATCCACTTGAGCTTGCAAGTTTTTCACCTAAAAATTGTTTAGTATACATGATATTAGTAACAAATTGAGATGTTTGTATGGCATGATGGGTAGGGCTGCCCGTTTTCACCCGAACCCAATAACTAAACCCGACCCAAATTACCAAACCCAGACACAATATAACCACCAAAAATTCCTAAACAATCTATTTTGCAGCCCAATATAACCCTTTCTGACCTGAAACTAGTCTGACACGAACAACCGAAAATAATCATCTTTTTAATATGGTCTATTCCGAACCAAGTATTTTGCAGGGAATGAAGTTAGTACAATATATTTTGCAGGCCAAAATAATCAGCACATACATTATTTCAATATATATATACAATTTTCTATAATTTTTATTTGTTTTCTAAAGTCAGAGAATGAAGTTAAAAAGAGTGTACGCTTTTCATATTTCTTATACTCATCTTTTAAATTTATTACCTGTGCATCTCATATAAGGTGTCATATAAATGAAATCCTAGTTCGAATCAAGTAACAAAATAATGGTCAGTGGTTCCTGACTGAAAACTAAATGTTAAAACTTAAAACCAGGGAACAAAGAATGATCAGGCATGTTAAAACTAAATTCTTTAAATTTCTGTCATTTTTGTCACGTTGTTCTTCTATTTAATAATGTAACTTACAATAATAACCAATTATAACCTTTTTATTATAACGTAAACTTGTATTAATCGAAATTGCCTTTTATTAGAAACTAAAAGGTGATGTGTAACAGTGTAAGCGTAACAAAGACTCCCCATGTGGGTTCATGTAACAGTGTAAGCGTATTATAGACTCCCCAATCGGGTAGTGCTGCTGTTCACCAAACTTGTGAAATGTTATAGATATAATATTTAATAATACCTACTCTTGTGAGCGTTGGTAGTCCACATATGATGCCGACCCCGACGACGAAGATGGTGTGCCGTTAACTATACATGAAATATTTTTTATTTTACCAACTTATACGTATTATACATATACTGACGTATGTGTATATTATCAGGATCGGTTACTTAAGACTTATATGTTTCACTATACATGTGTGTATACATTGAGACACATACATACCTATACATACATGCACATACACATAGATACAAGTGCACACATTCACACCCAATACATATATGTAGGTATGTGTATGATATCATGATCAATCGTTATTAAAAAAACAAAAAATTAACAATAATCTAAATGTTTGGTCGGAAAATAGTCGGAAGTTTCCGACTAGTTTTCGACCATTTTTTTAATTTTCGTTTTCGAGTTTTAAACGTTATTTTTTCGGTCCCCCCTTTTGCGCACCATAACTATACATGAAATATTTTTTATTTTACCAACTTATACCTATTATATATATATACGGACGTATGTGTATACTACCGGGATCGGTTACCTAAAACTTATATGTTTCACAATACATGTGTGTATACATTGAGACACATACATACCTATACACACACGCACATACACATAGATAGATACAAGTGCACGCACGCATTCCCACACAATACATATACGTAGGTACATGTATGATATCATGATCAATCGTTATTAAAAAACGAAAAATTAACAATAATTTAAATGTTTGGTCGGAAGTTTCCGACTAGTTTCCGACCATTTTTTTTAATTCTCGTTTTTAAGTTTTAAACGTTATTTTTTCGGTTCCCCCTTTGCGCATCATAGCCATACATGAAATATTTTTTATTTTACTTATCTATTTATTACAGTTTGCTAAAGGATTTCGACATGTTTTTTTATCAGCGTTTCGACTTAGGGTTCTTTCGTGGGGTGAATACTAACTGGTCTACACATCATCAATACCAAGCCTTATAATTTTTAATAGCCATGTAAAAGCACTAAAAAACTTAGGTAACAATACATTACAAATACTCTTATTTGTTCGATTGAGAAAAAGCATACATTGAAAAATCAAATCAAATAGAATTTGACATAAAAAATAATTTGAACGGATTTTTTTTTTAAATTATAAGTAGTAACTATCATTTATGTTATAATTATCATTCTTAATTATTTATGCTCAAATAATTTTAATGAGATACCGGTGAATAAAATTTATTGAAAAAGTTTAAATTTCTTTTCCACGTTTCTTAAAAGAAAAAAAAAGGGAAGACAATGTAGGCTTTACAAGGGAAAAGAAATAAGATAAAATTATAGTTTTGATGTGATGGGAATAAATTAGAAACCCTAGATAAGGTAGTGTTGGACCCCAAATTAAAGCATTATGCATTATTAGGCACTTTAATCAGATAGTAATCTATACATATAATAAAAGAAACCATGTTAGAGACACATGGCGTTCTATGAGGCATTCTTAATTATTTTCTAAATATTTATTATAGAAAGTCAATTATTGATAATATTAAATTTAAAATTTGTAGAAGAGATTTTAACGATAAAGACAAAGGTAACTGATAATAGGGTAAGGATAGTGTAAAAAGGGACTAAAGTGTGAAAAATGTGAGAAGTGTATTATAACACTATATATAATACTATATAACACCATATAAACACCGTATAACAATATGTAACACCATATAATACCATATAACACTATGTAACACTATATATCATTATATAACAAATCTAACACTATACATCTATCATAGACATGCTATCAGACAACCTATATTGTTATATTTGTTATATAATGATATATAGTGTTACATAGTGTTATATGGTATTATATGGTGTTACATATTGTTATACGGTATTTATATGGTGTTATATAGTATTGTATATAGTGTTATAATACACTTCTCACACTCCTCACACTTTGAGCACTTTTTACAGGATCCTCTACCACTGATAATAATATATTAATTATTATAATCATATATTAATTATTAAAATCTAAAAAAATATATTAGCGTTTTAAATATTTATAAAGATAAAGATTTTATTTAATTGGTAGTTTTAATTGTTTTTATATTTTGATGATAAGGATAAGGATAACTGATATATTTTATTAAAATATAAGTTTTCAATACATGTTTCTAAACTTTTAACTGATAAAAGAAAATATTTTCCATGTTTACATATAACTTCGAAGAAAATTATAATATTTAGTTTGTTAAATGTCAAAGATAATTATAATCTTTATTTTGTTAAATGTCAAAGAACATGTAATCCAAAGGTACCTATGTTTATACAAGGTAATAGTTATATTAAAAAAATTGTATAAAAACCCTATAATGTAATCTATACATATAATAAAAGAAACCATGTTAGGGACGCATGGCGTTTTATGAGGCATTCTTAAGAAACCATGTTAGGGACGCATGACGTTCTATGAGGCATTCTTAATTATTTTTCTAAATATTTATTATGGAAAGTCAATTATTGATAATATTAAATTTAAAATTTGTAAAAGAGATTTTAACGATAAAGACAAAGATAACTGATAATAATATATTAATTATTATAATCATATATTAATTATTAAAATCTAAAAAAAATATTAGCGTTTTAAATATTTATAAAGATAAAAATTTTATTTAATTGGTAGTTTTAATTGTTTTTATATTTTGATGATAAGGATAAGGATATAATCCCATATTAAAAAAAATATTTATTTTAGTCAACTGTTTCATTAAAAGGATTTATTCAATACATGTAGAACATATATATTTTTTATACATGGTATATTTAGAATCCTATTTCTAATAAAAGATCTCATTATCCCTTTTTACACTCCAATAAAATCATAATATCCAGCTTATCTCTTGTATATTTAATATTTTTTACTAAAATTTTTTTTTCTTTTTTTTTGATGATTATCCAACATTTGGTAATACGTAAGTTTCTAACCTAATAATAAATAAATAAAATAAAGTGAAATGTTATAAACCATGTAATACATAACCCTCTAACCTAATAAAAAAATAAAGTGATATGTTACAATAAATAAATATTACCTCAAAGTTCTTTTTGTTAGAAAACACATCTTGATGACTAAATGTTTTAACGGATTACATTATTCATGTAAGACATGTGTTTATTCAAATCGTGCAATACACGAGTTTTTAAAAGATGCAACTATTTTATTACTTAGTATATTATAAGAGGGAATATTTTTTTCCAATTAAGTAAAATACATTTTTAAATACGTAATCAGTAAGAAGGATTGATTTTGTAAAATACTTCCAAAGAGATAAAATAAGGTACAAAATAACTCTATGCGAATTCAAACAATTTAAGTTTATCATTACTAAAATAGTCAAGATGATTTAAAAATTTAAAAATATTTAAACGGTCATGTAATTTATTAAAAACACACAAAAAAGTGCATCAGAAATATTTTAAACAAGTTGGTAGTACATTCAAAATAGGGATGATCAAAGGTATAAAATACCGTCCCGATCCCGAAGTCTCGATCTCGATCCGTTTTCGGTACCGGAAACGGTATCCACTTTTGTGATTTTTCGGTATCGGTACGGTATCAGTAAAATACCGACTTTTACCCTTAAAATACCGATACCGTACCGATACCGTCCCGAACCGACGTATTTCGGTACCGGTATCGGTACCAAGTTTACACAAAATTCGGGATCTGTATTGGTCAGGATCGGGACGGTATTGGGACGGCATCAGTATTTGCTCATCTTTTCAAAAGGATTAGTTCACCAATTATAGTGGGAATAAGTCATGATCAAGAAAATTAAATAATTGCTAACCTAACTTTAGAAACGGTACGAAAGTGTTACCCACCCATCCACTTGCCACTAAAAGTAAAGCATATATGTTTATTTTATTCAAGTTCATTGATAAAATAAAGTTAGACATAATAAAGATACAATTTGAGGTGTGTAAAGACATCCAAGATCATATAAGATAATTAATGATTTTTTCATATAAATATACCTTGTTTTTAGAGTTAATACCTTTAGTCCATGTGGTTTATGCATAGTAACAACATAAAATACTAATAATTTAAAGTAACAATATGAGGTATTAACTTTTAATTCTGTAACAAGTTGAGTTACTAATACTAACCTTTGTTTATTTTTAATTGATTTCAAGGGTATCTGCGTCCTTTTGGAAACAATAATTAATTTTTGGTATACAACAGAAACCTTGAAGGATCATTTGTGTAAATCAATTTTTGTTTAAATTATTCTATATGGACAACTATTCTACAGTAGGGCTGTCAAATCGTGTTTTATCGGGTTTAACAGATCTCTAACGACGCGTGTAACACAAGTATTAAACATGAATACAACAAGTTTAACTACTTTATATCTCATGTTTTGTCGCAACCCCCATCCCTAACAACCCGGGAACGGGCGGCCGCAGCCAGTTTCGGTGGTATCCAGATGTTTATCATTTTGGCAGCGGAAATTACATCAGGACCGTAGTTAGGAAATATTTTATCAGAGTAAAATACCGCGCTTTTAATATATTAAACACATGGGAAAATCCCAAGTTTCAAGTACACACATTTTTACAGGGATAAACCCTATTTTATTTTAAATAAAACATCTCTTTATTTTAGGTAACTTTTTAGCCACTTTTCCAAGCCTTCAGTGCTGTCTAACTGGCTTCTATTTGGCTTTCACATTTTGTTACCTGAAACGCGTTTAAAAACATTTTGTCAGTGGGAAATACTGGTGAGTGAATCCCAGTTTAATCAAGTTAAGTAAAACCATTGTACAGTATTGAGGGCGGCCGCACAATTACATTTGTTTCCATCTACTTTAATTACCACCCACGGTACTGTTAACCCGACTTGTGGTCATGTTACTCCCTTCAAGGTAGTAACAAATTTTGTATACAAAACCCCAACATACCGACGATAATTGTAGAATACAAATACTCAACCACTGTTTAATATATCATTAATTAAGTAAGGTTTTGTAAAAACAATTTGTAAAAAGGAGATTACTCACATTGCTGTCTTAAGGTTTCCTTTAAGGATTTCCCGGTGATTATCTATTAATTACACAAATGCATACGCGTTAGTATAATATTCCAATATTTACATTAGTAATACCCTCCCCGAGACGGCATTCCAACGACTACGTCGGGCAGAACCACGACAGTCGTTACGGAACCCTGGATCAATCGGGCAGCGTATCTAATACGTAACCGGGGTTATGATACTTACAACGAGGCAGAACTTCGTTATTTAGGGGGTATAATATCCGAGAATTATGCCTATACTATAGAATTTCGAGAGAGGAAATTGTTTGTGAGCGAATTCAAATGAACGGCCGATGCCCTCTATATATAGGGCATGATTCACTCTTCGTCGCGCCCCGCAAAGACCAAAGGGTCGTCTTACGCGACTCGCGACATAGGGTAGTAGGGCCTAGCTTTGCTTAATCAGCCAACTAGCCTCGACACGATCGACGACACGTGGCAACACCGGGTTAAGCCTGGTGGCCAGTCTGTCGCGCCCCGCGTAGGAGGTAGCCAAGGGCTACGCAGCCCGCGACTGCCCTTTAAATTTGTTTTTATTTTTATTTTTTTAAATTAAAGGTATTCAGGGCCCGTTTTCGTATACGTGGTGTATTTTAGAACATGTAGGGACACTTTAAATATTTTTAGGGTGTCTGATTTATTTTAGGAGGGTTGGTATATGTTTATAACAAAGTTTTACGTTTTATGTACCAAGAAGAAGAAATGAAGGATCCTAATCTCATAATTATATTTATTTTTAAAAAGTAAAAAAATCACGTTGTGTACTTTTTTAGTAAACAGGTCTAATCGTGTCTTATACATATATATATTGCCAGCCCTATTCTACAGGTACCATTGTGTAATTTCCATATATTAAAACAAAACCCAATTGTGCACCACCAGATACCAGTCCACCAGACCACCACCACAATCTCACCGCCACCCCCTCTTCTTCCACCTCCCCCTTCAGCCACCAAGGCCTGAACCACATCGACAAAACTCCGCCACCACACCACCTCCACTCGACATAACTCGCCACCGCTCTCGTGGGAGTTCCATTCGTCTCCCATCAACCGCAATAATCCAAAACCCACACAATCTAAGAAAGGTTGAATGGTTGACTCGATCTTATATCCAACCTATTCTTCTTCTCGGTCTCTCTCTCCCTCTCTTCGATAGTGGTACGTTAAGACGAACAAAATATCCACACCCTCCGGTAGTAAACAAATGACATGGAAACACAACAACTATTCATGTGTGAAGGGGTATGGTCCCAAAGAGCGTGCGCGGACGCACACCCAAGGAGCCATACTATTCTGGAAACTTCGTCGCCTAAATAGACCTAGAACATCGACAAACAAAACTGGCGATAAACCTGGGATACCACTGACAATAGCAGGGGGAGCACGAGCGATAGCTAAGGAAAAAGACACCACGTGGCACCAATCATTGGTCGTCAGACCCTGCTACAGAATCCCTAGGAGACAGCTATCGACAACCCGACAAGAAGTACTGAGAGACGTTGAGCTGGGTGAATAACATCGTGCCAGGTCAGCCCTAGTACAGATTAACGGCCATGTCATGTCAGGGGAGACAAAACGGATATCCCCAAGATCGACAACTGGCGAAGACCCAGCTGGCTCCTACCTCCTTCACAACCATTCGGCTATAAATAGAAGACCTCACTACCAGGTTTAAAGATCGCTCTCTTGCTCTCTCACTTATTACACACACACTTATTTCCTCAAAGCGGGTATCTTATTCTCATGCTGGAGGGTGGTTACAAGGAGAACCACCAACCTTTCCTTGTAACGAGTTCCTGATGTTTCATTTTGCAGGATTGACATGGAAGGAATCAGGTTTAACCATTATAGATGAGACAATTCGTCTAAGCTTAACCACCGTGTTTACTTAGTGTTTCTTCAATGTGGGATTCGAAATGCCTTCGAACCGAACCAGGAAGGTAAGAGGTTGTTTTTAGATACATATGGTGATGTAGATTAAAATGGTAGGATCAGTGGCGGATCCAGTAATTTTTTCCAAGGGGTTCACTTTTCTAAGTGTCCGAACATAAAAAAAATACGGAACGGTTCGACGATTCGGGTCGGGTAAAGTTCATAACATGATAAAAATACGATACAAGAATTAAAAAAACATCCTCGTGATAAATTTGAAAACACGAAACATAAATAAGATAGAGTTTTAATATTGAAACAATATCCAATATCCAAACAACCATGTAAAAGATATTACATCATTAGAAAGCTCATTTACCCAAAAAAATTCACAATTTGCAACTAACAATAGCACAATGAAATTAACAAAATCTTATGCATAAAACAGTATTTCTTACTTTCAAAATCACAAATTCACAATAAACGATCAGCACATCAACAGTAACAAAGTAGTACAGTAAAAACCGAAAAACAACAATCACAAATTCACAATCACACAATCATATCATTATTCTTAACAGTATCTACCACCTAGAAGATTTAAACAATTCCACTCTAATGTAAAATTTACAAAATATAGGGTTTAGTTACCAGATATCAAAATCGGTCAAAAAACTGAGAGAGGCGGAGAAGCGACGAGTCTAGTAAGGTCCGGTGAGGGCTGTGGCACGGCTGGCTGCGACAATGGCTGGAGGGAGAGTGGAGACAAGGGCACAAGGCTGAAGACGGTGGCTGTGGTCCTGTGGAGCGTGTTTTCAGTTCTGTTATGTTAAAGAAAGGAGCAAGACCTAACTAAAGTTGAAACCCTAGATGTAATTTGTTTTTTAAATAAATAAATAAAAAAACGCAAAAAAATAGGGAAAAACGGGTTTCGAACTCGAGACCTCTTATTAAAAAGCACAGACAATTACCACTACACCAGTCTACAGATTTGTTTATAAGGTTCCCCTACAAAATATTAAGGGGTTCCTTCAGAATTTTATATATAGCTTAGCACCATAAATTACAAACCAAACGGGTTCCCAGGAACCCCCCCCCCGAAGAAGTGTAGATCTGCCCCTGGGTAGGATTGTGAAGATTGCATTGCAATCAACACACTAATTGGCCGGTTTCTTTTCTTTTAATCATTTTCTTTGCTTGTTGATTTCTAACTAAACTAGTTGTTTACCATGCGCGCGCGTTGCGGCGCGCCAAACCAAATCGTTCTATAAGAATGACAAAGCATGTCAAATAACAAAAAGTAGCTCGAACTAAAACGTAACGTATTTTCGGTACCGGTTCGGCACCGGTATTCACCGATTTTTACCCTCAAATACCGGTGCTGTACCAGTACCAACCGGTACCGAACCGTACCATACCAGGTATATTCGGTACCGGTACATACTTTTGGGGATTTTGGTAACGGTATTTTCGGTACCGATTGGTACCGAGCTCATAAAATCCTGTAGCAACGTAGCAATGCAAGTAATTGCAGAGTTTAGATTACCTTTTATACACACAGTAAGTAAACTGACCGACATCATTCTTCAAACGATTCGAGATAAACGATGCGTAACCAGTCATATCCGGCATCGTGGAGTGCATTAAAAAGGGAACAATTGGACGATTGGATGCTGGGCTAGGTGTTTGTTGGAATGCCCACGGATTGTTCGGGTCAAAACCACGATTATGAGGATTCATTTTTCGTATTGTGGTTGGATGAGATTTTTTTTTAAAAATAAGATAGAGATCATTATAGAAGAGGTGGAGTAGTTGTGGTAAAAAATGAATAGAAGTGTTAGTATTTATAGTGAATAGATAATTTTTTTTAAACACATAGCCGTTGGCCAACGGCTAGCCAAAACAACTACTTGTCTTGGCCAATGAGATCCCGCCATGTTATCTTGATAGCCCCGCCCAACGCCCGGGCTGAAACCCCCGCCCAAGAGGCCACACCGAAACCCAAGCCCACCCGGGGTGGTGACTTGGGCGTTTGTACCCAACCCACGCCACAACCCCCGCCCCATACCCCATATTCTAATATTTCCTAGATCTATTTTTTTTAACATATAGCGGTTGGCAAACGGCTAGCCCAAACAGCTACTTGTCTTGGCCAATGAGATCCCGCCATGTCAACTTGATGGTGACTTGAGCGTTTGTACCCAACCCACGCCACAACCCCCGCCCCATACCCCATATTCTAATATTTCCTAGATCTTTTTTTTTAAACACATAGCCGTTGGCCAACGGCTAGCCCAAACGGCTACTTGTCTTGGCCAATGAGATCCCGCCATGTCATCTTGATAGCCCCGCCCAACGCCCTGGCTGAAACCCCCGCCCAAGGGGCCACGCCGAAACCCAAGCCCACCCGGGGTGGTGACTTGGGCGTTTGTACCCAACCCACGTCACAACCCCGCCCCATACCCCATATTCTTATATTTCCTAGATCACTATTGATTTAGTTTGTTTTAATTAATATAGGTTCAAATCACTGTTCATTTGTTTTAATTAATATATGTTGAAATCACTATTCTTGAAATCACTATTCATTTAATTAATATATATTGAAATTACTATTCATTCAGTTTGTTTTGTATTAGTATATAATTATATCATCAGTTTATTGTCATTATAAGTTGGTTTCCGTTTAGAATAACATCAGTTAAATAAATTATTGATTACTGAAATATTTAGGAATAATGAATTTTAATAATCACAATTATTGTCTGTTGGCCGGCAATGGTCCCAACTTTAAAAATTCCCACTGACGGTCCCATCTTTTCATATATTAGCCTTCAATGGCCCTGACTAACAGAACCCTAACGTCGTTAGTCTTTGGTCACCGAAAAAACGTTTTTGGTCTTGGATTGACTAAAGAATGTGATACTATTCTGAAAAAAATCTTAATTTGATAAAAAAGTTTTCCTGAATTATCAACAACGTTTGTAAAAATAACGATTTTTCAGGTAGAATTTAACAAGTTTTGATGTAATTTTTCAAATAGGTACTTTTTAAGTCAACCTAAAAAAAGTTTCTTTTATATTAATTCTTTTCATATTCATTCAAACCCTATTTTGGGTTGCAATTTGTGTTTCATACCCATCGAGTAGTCAAATTTAAATAGTTGTTTTTTATTTGACCACTCTAGATCAAGTGGTGGAGGGCTTGCATTTCTCTTGATAGATGCAGGTTTGACTCTCACTTGGTGTAGAGTGAGGTACTGGTGGGCAATGATAGGAGACACAGGGAAACCTGAGTTGGATCCTTGAGCCAAACGGGTTTTTACCGGCAATTTCACTGTCGTGCCTACGGGCGGGTGGGTTACCAGGTTTTCCCCGGAATTGGTGGTGGACTCAGGTTACTCACAGAGTACTCCGTTTGTCCAGTGGGTGTCTCGAGAATGCTCCAGATTAAGTTTGTTGGCAGTTAAAAAAAATTAACTTGTATGACTAGAGAACGGTGGACCATGTGCTATTTAAATAATAATTCATAATGTTTGGCATGGTATTATTAAATTATGCAGCCGTTTCTATTTAAATATTAAGCATGCCCATCTAGTAACGTTGTACTGCTATAGTCATTTAATCGTGGTAAGAAAAATAAACTTTAAAAAAGCAATAATTATCAAAATTCTTGACATTCATGGTTTTGCTGTCTTTATAGTTGATGTTCTGATTTTACATTATTCTTTATTCATTGAATCTTGGATTGTTTATGTCTTGCTGAAAAGGTGTACGATGAAAAGCATGCAGTTTATTTTGATATTATTTGGTTATTTTCTTTGTAGTAAATCAGGTATATGCTATAAATGAAGCCTTTATGTAATATATACCTTAGATATATGTTAAAGTACTAGCATGCAACCCGTGCGTTATAGCAAACAAAAGAGAAACCCGAATATATAGTCATAATATGTTTAACATGTGTTCAATTCAAGGTTTTTTGTGTTATTTAAGTTAGCTTTATTACAATACTAGGTTATGTACCCGTGATTTCACAGATTATGCGTTGTTTTATAAAAATTTATATTTACAACACCACTTTCACGTCTTATAGTTGGATAATCTCTTCATACTAACACCACTTTAACGTCCTTTCTACCACGTGTTTTTCTTGCCGTGCCATGTTGCTAACGTGACGCTTAATGTCTCCTATTTATACCCTCCCACGCTTAATATTATATACCCGTGAGTTTCATGTGTTATGCGTGAGTTTCAAACAACCGATAACCCGTGAAATCACGGGTATATAATGATATTTCCATCACTACAACTGAATTATTCTTGAACAGTTGAACACCCCAAATCAAACTACTCATATCGGAAAACGATCTACATTGCCAAATTTAACAGTAAATAACGGGTTACATACCTCATAAAAGAAGGTTCATAGATAGGGTTCGAATATGTTTATTGTATTTTTCTTCTCTTTAACCGTACACTCTCATCACACAAACTTTTTAACTTTTACTTTTCAAACCATATGGCTAAAGCTTTACTCAACCCTATTTTGGGAAGTTGGACTTCAAGTTCTCAACATAGGGTTTAGTGAAACTCTAGCCATATTATTTGAAAAGTAAAAGTAAAAAAACCAAATTTTTTATATTTGCAAAAGAAAATTTTTTATATGATCTCTCTATTATAAATTATAACACTTGTTTTTTTTTTGGAGGGGGAAACATAAAAAAAGGATCACATTATATGTGGGTGGGTTTTATTTGTTTGGATGATCCAAAGGTTGAAACGGATCCAAACACTTCAACACTACCAACAGTCACAAAAATTAAAAACACACCAGACTACTACTCGCTTCCCCCTAGGGTTCTTCAACACTCCACTCGCTTGCCCCTAGGGTTCTTCAACACTCCAACACTCTCACCACTAAATCTCTGCGTTTCGTATCTTCAACATCCAGACAAACCCTATAATCTCTGAATTCCGCATCTTCTTCAACATCCACAGACGCGATTTCACGATTTCACTCACGAAAAGGTTATACACTAACAGTTATCAGAAATCACTGGATTCGGTAACTTTTTTTTGAACTGATTTCTTGCTTTTTCACAGATTTCGTAGTTTTATTTGTTTAATAATGTTAAATAATGAGAATCTAAGTGTCGGAAAACAAAATAACGATGACCAGAAGTTCAATCGTTTGTGTTTCATTTTTTTTCTTGACTTGTTTTTCTATCTAAGTAATGTTTACATTATGTTTCGTTTTTCATTAAACCCTAAAACCTTGATATTGATCAAACCCTAAATGTTTTGTTAGTGGTTGTTGATTTTCATTTTAAACCCTAAAACAGAGATTTTGATTGTTTGTGCTTGATTAATGCCCTGGTTATTTAGAAATTTGACACTTTTTGGTATTTGATATAAGATTTCTGGTTAAAATGATGGTTTTTAGGGCTATGATTGATAATGGTGATGTTTTTATGCTAAATTTTCATCGTGATGTTTCTATGAACTGTTATATGAATCTTCAAGGTCGTTGTTGATTTTCTTTACTTCAAACCATAAAACGGAGATTTTGATATATGTTCTTTCAAACCTTTAAGTTCTGTTTTAGTGTGGTAATTGAAAATTCTTACGAGTGATCATTGTGAATTAGATTGCACAAACTGTATATGAGTGTTTTTACACTGTTTTGGGTCAAAAATCTTACACTGTTTGAGTTAAAATGATGGACTTTTTTGGGTTAAAATGTTGCTGGTGAAAGTTTGCTAATGTAAGAGGCTCTTCTTAAAGTGGTTTTCATGTTGTTTTGATGTTCATAGTTCAAGGTACTCACTCACTTTAACTGTTATTGCATTCATTAGATACCCACCGGATTTCGTATGGTTTTTATATGAATGCTATAAAAATCCTTGTAAAAATTCCTTATTATTTCAGTGTTCTATTTTATATTCAAGTTCTGCATATGCTAGTGTATTTACCTTCCTAATTGTAAGTATCTATTTCATTCTGTGCAGATATGGATTCAAGAAAAAACGCTCATTCATTCATAGCATTTCTTGATAAAGAAGAGCCTATCTTAATGGTAATTTTTTTTAATTTCGTTGGACTGTTATATGAATATTTGAGGTTATCATTTGACATGTTTGTTATTGCTTTATTAGGAGATACCAAGTGATTTTGCTTATAATCTGTGGGGCGATAAAATACCATATTATAAAACTGTTGAAATAAGGGATGGTGAAAAACTGAGAAAGATGCGTATTAGAAAAAAAATGATGGGCCGGTATTTACAGATTGGTGGATGTTGTTAGTTAAACAACATCAATTGAAATACAAAGATGGGGTACTGATCACAACAGTTGGGAAGTTGAAGTTTGAAGTTTTGTGTTTTAAAGATTTGGTATGTCAAAACTCGTATATTACAGCACAAATTGAATCAGAACTTGGAATGTCTGTAAGTGAATTCATATTAGTTCAGTACTCATTTTAAACAAATTTTTAATTTTTTTGAAATTGTATAGTAATAATTTGTTGAATTTCTTTTATAGGTAATGCAAGATAAATTTTATCATGAGTTTTACGGCAACAATTTCAAAGGTGGAATGGCGAAGGTTTATTTTGGAGAAAGATTTTGGAACGTAAGACTGGAAGGAGGCTCGGACGGTGGTTATTTCAAGGATGGATGGTGTAAGGTGGTTGAAGAGGTCCCTATAGACAATGATTATTTCTTGGTTTTTACCAGCCTCGATTCAGTAAGCTTTGATGTTTCCGTATTCGATCCTGACACCGGAACATAAGTTTTTCTAAAAAAAGTTGACGGGTTTTTTTAAAAGTATATATCGAAACATATTAATTAAAACTGTTTATAATTATACTGATTTTTGTCTGATGTTTTTTAAATTTTCTAGTCTACTGCGGATGATGATATGATAGTTGAACCAAAGTTACCGGCTGATGTGTGTGAAGATGATCTGGAAGGAAATCAAAAAGATGTAAGTATTCAGCTTGTTCATTTTGAAAGTGTTTTATATGTTTAACAATTTTGAATTTATTTATTTGAATTATTATTTAACTTTTACGTATTCATGCTTTATTAGACAAAGATAACTCCAAAAGTGTTTTATATGTTTAACATTAATGAATTTATTTATTTGAATTATTATTAAACTTTTACATAATCATGTTTTGGTAAGAAAGAATGAAAATCCAAAACATTATTTATTTATTCGAATTATTATTTAACTTTTACATATTCATATTTATTGTTTTTATTGTGAAGGTTAAAGGCAAGTCCAAGGTATATGAAACTCAGGTATTTAAAACCAAAAATGAATACCGCTCAAGTCATTTATCGTTTTATATTTCATAGTAACATTTTTATTTAAAAGTTATTACTTATTTGTGTTACTTTTGATACAGACACAACGAAATCTTCGGAGCAGAATTAAAAGGGTTGATGCATCAGCAAGCACTGGTTCTCCGGTCTTGAAATCCACAGACCTGGTAGAAAACCAAATTGTAATTTTTTTGACATTTACGGTTTATATTTTATAGTAACATATTTTTATAAAAGTTATTAATTATTTGTGTTACTTTTGGTACAGACAAAACGAAATCTTCGAAGCAGGATTAAAATGGTTGATGAAGAGCCAATCACGGGTTCTCCGGTCTTGAAATCCACAAACCTGGTACAAAGTTAAGTTCAAAGGTGAATTTGACATACCTGGTTTCTTGAAACAACAGCAAACCTTTCTTCAATCAATAACACCCTGTACATTAATTAACTTCAATAATTCAGTTCAGAAAACACAAAAATGTTAAAAAGTATACAAAATCAAACAAAATAAAGAATATTACCGGAAGAACAAAGCAGATGCACAACGGAGACGGAAGGAGAAATGTTTTGGCTTTAAAGACTTCATCGGAGGATGAGGGCAAAGAAGAGGAACACAATTTCACACCTCAATCCGTGTGAATGATGATCTATACCGTCCGATTAAGTTACAAATTCAAACACAACCGTAGGATTTGTGTTTGTTGAACAAAGTTGGAGTTTTATGCGAAAGAGGGGACTGAAAAATCTGTCTTCCATGAACAACGGGGATACAGTAGGTTCGATTGTGGATTTTTGAATCCAAACTCGAAAGGGTAATCGGCTGTAGGATAGAGAGAAGGAGAAAATGAGAGAAGAAGAAGAAGGCGAGGAAAGGGAAAGAATGGGCGATTAGGGTTTTGGAAGGTTGCATTGACTTGCAGGAAAGAGAGAGAGGGACAAACTGCACGGTCTGATGAACATTAATGGTGTTTGACCTTACTTGGATTTATTTAAAGAAAATAGAAAAGATGGAAATTCGGAGGAGGTGACACATGGACCTGAAGAAACATGGGAGTGACACATAGGAGAGAAGGAGAAAGGATGGCTTGTGGTGTTGACACCTCAGCCAAATCCTTTTGATTTATTATAGAAGAGAGATTAAAAAATTGTATTTAATAATAAAAAGTTCTAATAAATACATATAGTTTGTAGTTTTGTATAACATACAATTATATTAAAATGGATGACCGAGGATGGCGGAGATTATCATTTGGTTTTGGTGGAACCATTTGAGGTATTCCGGGTTTGGTTTTTTTGTTGTGCCTTTGGAGAGGTGTTTCAGTGGGGTTTTGATCTGGTCCGTTGATATGGGTGTCGAGTTCCAAGCCAATGATGGTAGAGAGAACTTGTTTTCGCCATGAAGGGAAGTTTTGTGGTGTGAGTTTAATAGGGAAATCAAGCTCTTACACTTGTCATCTTTGACTAAATAATAGAGGCAATAATATTGTGATTTGCGGGGCCGTCTTCGAAAATGTTCGAAAATCTTAAGCCCCAGTGTGAACAGAAAATACGGGCCCTTAAATATAATTTTTTAAAAAGAATATATATAAAAAAATTTAAATATATGAAAATGACTTGATGTCATTTGAATCAACACCAATCATTTAATGTATCTTGACAAAATTTGCATTTAAAAAATAGATAAGAAACAAAACTAAGGAAGCAAGGATTAGAACATGTGTCTTCTTATTGTTAAAGTGACTTTCAAACCACCAAACCAAGTGCCTCACAATGGCAATTTTCCGATTCGTTACGTATATATTCTAACTTTACATTGTAAAACTAATAAAAAAACAAAAAAATTTGGGCCCTTGATGGGTTTGGGCCCTGAGCGGTCGCCCATCCCGCACACCCTTCGGCCGGCCCTGGTGATTTGGTAGGAGATATATATGGGATCCTTATCATTTTGAGGAGGTATTTACGGCATCCTTGATAATTAATACGATCATATTTCCAACATTAACAATGTTTTAACGTAGAGGAAACACTTCTTGTTGTTGTAATTGTGTTGATTATATTGGTTTGATTTGGGCTTGTTTTCTTCTTCTTGTAGGATTGAAAGAAACCTGTTATCGAATGCAAAGGCCGTCTCATTCTTGTTGGTATACAGACACTCTTGATGTCTCTTTTCTCACTTGCATATCAATTGAAATTCCAGTAAAAGAGGATTGGAGTATGATCCTATCGAAAACGAATGATAGTATGCGCTGATAGGTTAATAAATTTCTGAGTTTTGATATCAGATAACTTGGTTGAAATGTTTGCAGGAAATACAACTGATACTATGGATCGTAATTTATATTAACATTTCATACACTCCAACAATTTTGTTTACTGTTGACTTATATATATGTTAGACCAACAAGTGTGATTAATCATCACAATCCTTGAAGGCACCGGTTATATAACTAAAATAACTACCCTTAACTGCCGGATATTGACTAATAATTATACTTATAGTAGCTTAGTAATAACACTTAACTAATAACTTATATATAAGTCTAGGTTACTAATAATAATAAGTATATATTTTAACATTCCCCCCTAATTAATCTATATTTTGCGGAAACTCCATGACTCAGGGGCGGAACTAGAGGGGGGTCAAGAGGGTCCGTTGACCCTCCGGTCACCGGAACTTTTTGAATTTTCATTTATAAATTTTGAGTTTTTGAAGAACAAACTTAGAGATGGGCCCCCTAATTTGAACCAGTATAGCTAGAACATAAGCTTATGATGACCCTCTAACTAAATCGTTCTAGTTTCACCACTGCCCTGACTCTTTTATTGATAATGTCAAAGCAAACTTGAGGGTTCAAATTTTCATCTTCAATCTTCTTGTTATTATTAGCCGTCGTTCATTCCAGCAACCTACTAGATCTCAAATTAAATAAATGGCCTACTGTCCATAAGTCACAATTACAACCCATGTAAATAAAGTGTGTGGCCCATTAATAAACATACTAAAAGCCCATTATCCATTTACTAAGATTAAATAGGGTAACATCTTCAACACCTTGATACTTCCATGAAGGTTGCACTATGATCTTTTTTTCGGCTTCCACATAGGATGCTTTGGCAAGTTCTACACAGAATGCATTCAAAACTATTGATTAATCCACTCAGGTTCGATTCTCGGCCTTTTTTAGATCCTGCGTAGAAATTGGTCTCGTACCACACATGTTCGAGTTCCTGATATGCTTTTCTCTTCCACGTTTCCACTAAGGATCCGGTTCTTCGCATGTCATAGGTGGGTTGCTTCTATAACAAGGTTCGAGATCATCAGTAAAAGACACGTTACACACAATGTTCGCATAACAAGGTTCGCATGTCATAGGTGAAATACTGTTATTCATGTTAACACACAATGTCTTTCTTGGATCGTTACACAGGCTCTAGTACCAGTTGTGGGCAAATCAGAGTATAAAAACACATGAACACAAGAAATTTTGTGATCAACCCAATAAGGACTCTTTTGTATTTACTAAACTTGAAAAAATACCAAAGAATTACATAGTCTAACACATCTATTTATACTAACAAATCACATGGAAAATAAGCCAATGTAAACCAACACCAATTCAAACCCAACTATAAAAGTATAATCCAATCGAATAATTATATCTACACGTTTCTACATTAATTTTGGCTTTTTTTTTTGAAAGGTGGACTTCATTAACGAAACCGACAGCCCAAGATGGGCCGACGCAAACAACACAAAAACAAATTACATATTAACAAAAGAACTCCACTCCCTACATTAATTTTGGTGACCAAGGGAAAGAGAATACAACATGAGTTGAAAGTCAAAGTGTATTGAGTTCTGTTGTTTTCAAGGTACAAAATGTCAAACCTCACTACTAGAAAATTAGGCAATTGCCACCAAAATTTGCAACCGAAAGAAAATGGTAGCAAAATTAGTTACCATTTTTTAACCAAAATATTATTGGTAGCAAATACATCAATACGGTCGTAAAATGGTGACAAATATGTAAAAATATAAGGTTTTATGGAAGTTGCCACCGTCACATGGTCACAAGAGAAAAAAATTAATCGGAAATATCAAATTTTTACCCGCTCGCCCAAAATTTAAGCGTGAATATCAATTAAGTTATCAAATTTTGGGTTTTTAATTCTCTTGTGAAGATAAAACACTAGGATAATATAGTTGCCAAATAGTTGATACAAAATCAAAAAAGAGGATTACATGATCTAAGAACGAATCCGATACTTAAAACTGCTATTTTATTCTAGTTTTCTCTAAAATCTTGTGTTACAGTGGTGACAGCCATGTTATTACAACCGGGCCTCTTACTCTGTGCACACCATCTTTCCATATCAGAGCTCCAGACTCTTGTGCTGTTTGTCTAGTCTTCGTTGTGAACGTAATCTTGTACGACAGTTTCTGGTATTTCTTGGTGAAACTAAGGACTGACGGTTCCACTTTCACGTCCACGCCTTTGAACTGTGAAATCAAAACATGGTACTTCGAGGTTGGAGATCGACATTAGTGACTATTTTGCAAATCGTCACCCAAGAAACCCTTTTGACTTCAGCAAACACAGCCGAGAGAGCTAGCAAACACAGCTGAGAGAGCTGGATAGTTCAAATCACTAGGTCCCGAAAGCGAATGCTGGCAGGTTCTATTGGAGAATTTGGCGAAAACCACCAGCTGAGTGCGCGTCAAACCCTGCGTGCACAAAAAGTCAAAGTAATCCTGTGCTCCAATATCGTAAATTAAACCAAGGTCAATCGCTCTAACGGGGTTAATGTGACCTGCACCGTGGTCATACGGGCTGGACGGACCGCCAGTGGAAGAGTCTTGTAGCGTTTTATAGGTATTGTCGTGGATGTACGCTGTCGTCATCAAAGCGGATTTATAGTCGCTGGACTCCATTCCGGATGCCGTGCTCTGAGTAACGCAGCAACTCCACTCACATGAGGACACGACATTGAAGTTCCCGAAAGTATATTGAATCCAACTCTGCGTTTATCCGCCTCGAGGCTCTTCCTCCTTGTTAATCTTCCCAGTAGCCGCTTCATATCCGCGGTAAAACGCTCTCGCACCGACTATCTTCTTATTACAATGATGCTTTTGGAAACCTCGACTGACTTCACACGCGCCTTTCCAGTGGGCTGGGACCGTAGTGAATCCAGTGTCGTTAAAGCTCGGACTCTCCGGCTAGATTCCAGTATCCAGCACACCCACAACAACATCATGTTGCCCAGAATGATCTTTGATCTCTAGATCGCAAATGATAAAACTAAAACTTTCATATAACTTGTAATCGAATACAATGATAGTGTTTGAATGTAATGAATGATATGAACAACTACAAATGAATCTAACTATCCCTATTTATAGTTTTCTAAGGGTACGAGTGAATAGACGCGTCTCTTCGTGAACGGGTGTGTCTCTAGGATCTTGTGGATGAGATTTAACGTGAAGAGGTGCGTCTCTAAACGAATGGTTGCGTCCCTTCCTTCTTCTCCTTGTGGCCGAAATCAAAAGAGGTGTCTCCCAAGGGTGTCGCAACCCTTAGGGGTGGTGGTTACTAACTTCTGAAGTGTCATAGTTAGCCCCTCAACTTTATAACCGCCATATAACTATCTTTAATTAATAACTAATAAGCCCTTGCACTTTGGATGTGTAGAGATTAAGGATTTCATTCACCCCCCTAATCTTGAACATCCTTGAGTTGTTGCAAATCTTGAACTCCGAGCAGTTCTCGCATTGTTGCAAACTTGACCCTTGCTAGTGCCTTTGTTAGTATGTCTGCCCGTTGCAGTTCTCCACTTATATGTTCCACATTGATGTGTTCGTTCTCCACGTATTCCCTTATGAAATGATAGCGTGTATCAATGTGCCTGCTTCTTCCATGAAAGACTGGATTCCTCATGAGTGCTATTGCAGAAACATTATCCACCCTGAGTGTTATCTTCTCTTCCTTCCAGCCTGTAATTTCACTTAACAATCTTTTAAGCCATAGTGCTTGGCATGCTGCTGCAGTGGCTGCCATGAATTCTGATTCACATGATGATAATGCCACTGTCTGTTGCTTCTGTGTACACCAGGTTATAGGTGATTCTCCAAAATAGAATACCAGACCAGTTGTTCCTTTTCCTTTGTCTGTATTAACTCCAAAACTGCTATCATTATAACCTGTGATCTTACATCCTCCTTGCTTCTTGTAGATGATTCCATGCTCTTTAGTTCCTTTGATATAACGTAGTATTTTCTTTACTGCTTTCAAGTGTTGCTCCTTTGGTTCTTGCATGAATCTACTAAGCAGACTGACTGGGTAACATAGATCTGGCCTTGTATGCAATAAGTACCTGAGAGAACCTATCAGGCTTCTGTAATGTGTTGCATCTACTAGATCTCCTTCTTCAGTCTTCGTTAATTGCGTTCCTGGATTCATGGGAATCTTTGTGTCGTTGCAGGTTAACATATCAGCGTCTTTGAGTATCTTGTTAATATAGCCTGTCTGCTTGATGGCTATCTCACCCCCTGCTTGAATAACTTCTATTCCCAGATAATATGCTAGCAATCCTAGATCGCTCATTTCAAACTCGTTCTTCATTTGAGATTTGAAAACATCTATCTCCTTTCTTGATGTTCCAGTGACTATCAAATCATCAACATAGACTCCAACTATTAGTGTAGAAGTCTTACTCGTCCTTGTTGATGTTAAGTTAAAATAAGCAGAGTTTATAGTATTAAGTGTCGATTGTTAGTTCGTTACATATGTTAAGTTGTGTGAGTTAGGTTACTTATAGAATTTTGATGTTTGTGTTTAGCAGGGCTTAAAACAAGTGATAATGAAGGTTTACGAGAGATGCAAGCAGAAAAGGGAGTTGACAAGTCAATATATGGAGATGAGCTGGAAATAGTCAACAGGGAATGCTCCGCGATACGCGGCATATGAGATGAGAATCTCCGCGACTCGTCTGAGGCAACAATGAGAAGTCGGTCAAGAGACACACCCCCGCGATACGCGGGGGGATACATGCTTCCTGCCGCGACTCGCGGCCCGAGATGCCAAAAAGGACAACGTTTAAAGGTTATGATTTGACTGCTAGGGTTTGACTTCTTGTTTTTTCGACTAGCGGCCATAAACCAGAGCTGGAGACGAACTAGGAGCATTATCTTTCCATCATACATCATCTTTCGAATCCAGTCTTCATGTTCGGCAATTCCCAAATCATTATTGAAGTTAGGATGACGACAATGAGCGGCTAAACTTCTTATAACTTCTACTCGGATGAACTTTTACATTGTTTTGCATTAAACCTTGTTTGCGGATTCGTATAACTGGTACAGCTTGATCACTCGTGTTGAATTCATGGTAAACGTTTCTTGTGTTTGAATTACTTGTCGTTTATTAAGCGTATTGGCAACTTACTTGCGTTGTTAGCGGGTTAGTAAATTGGTGGGTAGTTGATACAATTTAACGGGTTATTAGGTTGCATAGTGAATCTTAAAAACTATCCTTGATAACTAATCAGATTCATTAATTCCGAGGCCATGTCTATGTGGTGTTTTGAATCGGTAAACAGGTTTTGATGTTAAACGGGTAATTGGGATTCCGGGTAGAGGTTATTCTTTCTCGTATTGATTACAACCTTATTCATTAGCTTACTAGTTTTTATAATCAAACTCACAAAACCCCCAATCTAGTTAATTTAGTTCTTAGTTAAAAACACAACACTGACCATAAATTCCTCGTGGATACGATACCCTACTTACGCTATCTACGTAGCTTATTTAGGTTTTTGATTGACCCTTACGACAGTCATCAAAATGGCGCCGTATTCGGTTCCCGTATTCTCTTCCTTTTCCTCGACCCGGCGTGACTAGATCCCTCATCCGACATCCTGTCAAAAAGAACACACATCGCACAATTAATACCATAACGTCGAACTTGTAACCGTATAGCATTCCCTTCGCGGTTACAAGTTTCTATCGAATGCTAATTTTGTTGAAAAATCATTCAGGTCGGTCAACCCGTTCGAATGGAGATTGAGTACGAACGGACCGACCGACAATTAACGATTCATTTTCAAACTCAACTTCAGCTCTTAAAAATCAGACGCATTCGAAGCAATGCAGAAAGCTTTTTATAATTTTTCAGAATTTTTTTAATTTTTAAGTGTTTTTTTTTGTTTGTTTGAGTCGTAGTTTCCTTCTTCATTGAGGACAATGAAGGAAATAAGTGTGGGGAGGGGGAAACTAGTGTCGAGTTTAGGTTGTCGTGTCGTAGTTAGGTCAGTCGTAGTTTAAGTAATTTGAAAAAAAAAATTGAAAAATCAAAAATCCATAAAAATGAAAAAAATTAGAAAATGTCCTGTAAAGGTTTTCGCACAAAAATGGAAAATGATAGGTGTAATTGAATCAGTGGCTTTTCAATTATTATATATATGAGATAATACACAATCGGTCGCGCGTCTAACTTAGGATATGTGGGTAGGCCCAGCCGGTTGAAAGGTTCCTTAGATTTGATATAAAATAACTTAAAATAGGAGTCTTGTGGGTTCCCTCCTTAGGAGCTAGGGTAAAACTGAAACTGTGGAAAGTATAAGGGGTACGTCATAAGTAAAAAACTTATAAGTTTCTCCGATTAAACTGGCACACCTGTTTCTTTTTGTGAAAACAAATCCGAAACAGTGTGGCGCCCGAAAAAAAAAATATCCCATCCATTCATCTGAGCACATGTAAAAAGAAAAAAAAAACAAAGCCTATGGCATTGCCGCGGGGATAGCGACTCATGCGGTACATACCCTCTAGGTGGAGTTATGAAAAAAAAACGTGAAGTTTATGGCATTAACCATGGGGATGGTGACTCGTGTGGCGTATGTCCGCTAAACTGATCGTATACAAAAGCATCTAAGCTCACAATATCATCCATTCGTCCATCATAAAGTTTAATCGGACTAACATAAGAGTTTTTTATATAAGACGGTAGATTTAATATCTTTTAATCTCATAAGCTTGAAACGGGAATAGGTGGAGTCGTAGTCTTTTGAGTGTGGGATCTATAGACAACTATATATTACTTGAACTTAATGGATCGAAAATAAGGGCTTCGAAACCGGCGGTTGGGTTTAAGTGGACAGTATATTCACAATCTTGGTTAACTTGTGGTCAGATTTGTTTTAATAAAATAATGAATATATTGAAAGCCATTTGTTTTAATTGTGATTCCATTGCGAATAATTTTTCGGGGACAAAAAAAAGATAAGTGTGGGGATGGGATGTTAAGTTAAAATAAGCAGAGTTTATAGTATTAAGTGTCGATTGTTAGTTCGTTACATATGTTAAGTTGTGTGAGTTAGGTTACTTATAGAATTTTGATGTTTGTGTTTAGCAGGGCTTAAAACAAGTGATAATGAAGGTTTACGAGAGATGCAAGCAGAAAAGGGAGTTGACAAGTCAATATATGGAGATGAGCTGGAAATAGTCAACAGGGAATGCTCCGCGATACGCGGCATATGAGATGAGAATCTCCGCGACTCGTCTGAGGCAACAATGAGAAGTCGGTCAAGAGACACCCCCCCGCAATACGCGGGGTGATACATGCTTCCTGCCGCGACTCGCGGCCCGAGATGCCGAAAAGGACAACGTTTAAAGGTTATGATTTGACTGCTAGGGTTTGACTTCTTGTTTTTTCGACTAGCGGCCATAAACCAGAGCTGGAGACGAACTAGGAGCATTATCTTTCCATCATACATCATCTTTCGAATCCAGTCTTCATGTTCGGCAATTCCCAAATCATTATTGAAGTTAGGATGACGACAATGAGCGGCTAAACTTCTTATAACTTCTACTCGGATGAACTTTTACATTGTTTTGCATTAAACCTTGTTTGCGGATTCGTATAACTGGTACAACTTGATCACTCGTGTTGAATTCATGGTAAACGTTTCTTGTGTTTGAATTACTTGTCGTTTATTAAGCGTATTGGCAACTTACTTGCATTGTTAGCGGGTTAGTAAATTGGTGGGTAGTTGATACAATTTAACGGGTTATTAGGTTGCATAGTGAATCTTAAAAACTATCCTTGATAACCAATCAAATTCATTAATTCCGAGGCCATGTCTATGTGGTGTTTTGAATCGGTAAACAGGTTTTGATGTTAAACGGGTAATTGGGATTCCGGGTAGAGGTTATTCTTTCTCGTATTGATTACAACCTTATTCATTAGCTTACTAGTTTTTATAATCAAACTCACAAAACCCCCAATCTAGTTAATTTAGTTCTTAGTTAAAAACACAACACTGACCATAAATTCCCCGTGGATACGATACCCTACTTACGCTATCTACGTAGCTTATTTAGGTTTTTGATTGACCCTTACGACAGTCATCACTTGTATATATTGCATTCTCTAAAGTGCACTTCTTGAAGTCAAGTGACTTTAGGGTTTGATCTAACTTTGTATTCCAAGCTCTTGGTGCTTGTCTTAATCCATACAATGCTTTTGATAGTCTATAAACCTTTCCTTCATCACCCGGCTTTACAAATCCTTCTGGTTGTGAGACATAGACCTCCTCCTTGAGATCTCCGTGTAAGAATGCAGACTTCACGTCTAAGTGATGTACTTCCCAACCTTGATATGCTGCTAGAGCTAACATTAGTCGAAATGTCTCTATGCGTGCTACTGGTGCAAAGACTTCGTCAAAGTCTATTCCGTGTTGCTGAACATATCCTTTTGCTACCAGCCTTGCTTTATGTCTGACCACGTTTTCGTTTTCATCTTTCTTAGTCTTGAATACCCACTTTAAACCTATTTCCTTGTGCTCTCTTGGCAACTCTGTCAATCTCCAAGTGTTATTCTTGATTATCGAGTCTAACTCGGCCTTCATTGCTTCAATCCATTTTCTGTCACTAGATGCTTCCTTGTAATTCCTTGGTTCTTCTTCAGCAAGTAATAATTCTTGTGGATCTACTTGAATTTCCTCTGTTTCTTCATATAGTTCTTCGAGACTTCTTAGTTTTACTGGATGTCACTAATACTCTCCGTCGTACTTTCAGAGGTAGATGGACCTCTACTTGATAATCTGCTAGAGCTTCCTGCTGAGTTCTGATTATACGAATGTGCTGGCGGGGTTTCATAGGAGTTTTTTTCTTCTGTCTGATCTACTCCTGAATCATCATGATGTGGTCCGCTATTACCAGGACTACTTGGTTCATTTTCTTCTAATTCTGGTGGGTTGTCATCTTCTTGAATGACAAAGTTCGTCCATTCGGGATTCTCTGAATCTACCATTTCCATATAGCTATTCCAGTTCCATGGTTGACCTTCCATGAACTTCACATCTCTACTGACACAAATCTTGTTCTTTGCCGGATCATATAATCTGTATGCCTTTGATCCTTCTTCTATTCCAAGGTAAACCATAGGTGCACTTCTATCATCTAATTTCTTTTGTTGAAGTGGTAATACCTTAGAGTATGCTGTGCAGCCAAAAACCTTTAAGTGTTCCAGATTCGGCTTTCTTCCTTTCAATGCTTCATATGGGGTCTTGTTTACCAAAGCTTTTGTCGGAGTTCGGTTTAATAAATATAACGTATGTCTTATTGCTTCTCCCCAGAAATTTTGTGGCATGTTCATTGCCTTCAACATACTTCGAGTAGTTGACAACATCGTCCTGTTTCTTCTTTCCACTACTCCGTTTTGCTGTGGGGAATATGGCGCTGTAAGCTGTCTCGCTATGCCATTGTCCTTGCAATATTTATTGAATTCAGTCGACGTGAATTCTCCTCCTCTGTCCGTCCTTAGCATTTTTAACTTGGTTCGAGTTTCTGTCTCCACCTTTTATTTGAACTGCTTGAAAGTTTCGAATGCTTGATCCTTGGAAGTCAGTAGATATGCCCACATGTAACGAGTACAGTCGTCTACAAGTAGAAATATATACTTCTTCCCAGCATGTGTTGGTGGGGATATAGGACCACACAAATCTCCATAGACTAAATCCAGAGGTCTTAAAGATCTGAATTTTGCCTGGTTTGGAAATGGTGTCCTAGTATGTTTTCCTAATAAGCATGTGTCACATACTTGATTGGCATGACTTATTTGAGGAACTCCATGTACCAAGTCCTTTCGAGTCATTTCCTTAATAGCATCGAAGTGTAGATTGGCTAACCTTGCATGCCATAACCATGCTAAATCTTCTGTGTTTGAGAGCAGGCAGATTGGCCTTCCAATCTTTAACTTTACTTTATACAACCTGTTCCTCATTCTTCTGACTCGCATTAGTAACTTTCTATTTCTGTCACGGACTGTTAGTAAGTCTCCATCCATTACTACTTTGCAACCGATTTCTGTAAGTTGTCCGAGGCTCAATATGTTGCTTTTCAGACTTGGAATGTAGTATACTTGAGAAACAATCTTTTGTTCTTGGTTCAGACATTCCAGCAGTATTGAACCTATGCCTTTAATTTCTACGTGCGACCCGCCTCCGAATCGAACTTGCCCTGTCACCTTTTCATCTAATTCTCTGAAGTGACTTCGCACTCCTGTCATGTGGTTGCTGGCCCCGTTGTCTAAATACCATAGACTTTCATCTTCTGAGGCGTAACTTGCTGGTTCTATGCATTCTTCGTTTAATAGAACCCTTTCTTGAACATCGTTTTCTTCTTGTATCGCCATTAGCAATACAGGTGCTTCGTCTTCCTCGACGAGATTTGAATGCACTTGTACATCATCTTTCTCAGGACAGTCTTTCTTAAAGTGTCCATACTTTTGACACTTGTAGCACTGGATGTTACTTTTATCTGTTTCGTTTCTTCCATAATTCCTCCAATTCTTAGACCTTCCACCTCTAGGTCTATATGAAGATCATTCGTTCTTAGTGCTTTGCATGTCTTTATTGTCTCGCCAGTTTCCACGCGGTTGGTTGAACCTGCCACGCCCGTGGTTTCCAAACTGTTTTCCTCTTCCTGAGTTGTTGTCGTGATGCGTAAACATCAACTTGTCTTGACTTTCTCCTGGGCTTCCTTTCTTTTGCTTAAGTCTTTCTTCGAACGTTTTTAACCTTCCGACCGCTTCTTCTAGCGTCATTGTTTCTAGATCGGAGTACTGTTCCATCGAGGCGACAATCTGGGTAAACTTATCTGGCACTGCATTCAGTAATTTGCGTACCAGAGTCGGTTGACTCAGTGTTGTCCCTAATTCGCTTGCCCGGGTAACTACACTGTTTATCTTTGCGGTGAAGAAGTCTATAGTGTCATCTTCCCTCATTTGCATTAATTCGAATTCTGATAAAAGTGTATGCCAACGAGCCTTCTGTACCCGATCAACACCAACGTGTCTTGTCTTGAGATTTTCCTAAATTTCCTTTGCAGTTTTACAACTTGCAACTTGCAATACAACATCCTCCGGTATTGCTTGGAACAGATAAGCAATTGTTGCCTTATCTTTCTTAACATCCGTTTGCGTATTTTCTGCCGGTTCAATCGTTTCCCAAAGTCCATTCGCTTCCAAAATCGTTTTGATGCGAATTGCCCAAACCGTATAGTTTGTCGGTTTCAGGATTTGACACTGAAATTGGGAAAGAGAACTTCCTTCCTTTTGAATTACAATTTGTGAATTTGGTCCAGTTGTTCCTGACATGTCTTCTGACCGAACAATCTTCACTTTCAAAAACTTTTATCTTTCGTGGATTCAACAAACCTCTAATCCTTAACCGCCGCGTATAACCCAACGCGTAATAAACAATCAATCTTATTCGCACTAAACCCCGGAATCAAAACCCTAGATTCCTAACCCTTGGTTCGACCCTGAACCGAAAATAAAACTAACTTGCGAATTGAAAAAAGGAATAATAAAACCTGATCGCGAATTCCCTGCGATGCCTTAGAGCCTGATGCTCTGATACCAATTGTTGCCCAGAATGATCTTTGATCTCTAGATCGCAAATGATAAAACTAAAACTTTCATATAACTTGTAATCGAATACAATGATAGTGTTTGAATGTAATGAATGATATGAACAACTACAAATGAATCTAACTATCCCTATTTATAGTTTTCTAAGGGTACGAGTGAATAGACGCGTCTCTTCGTGAACGGGTGTGTCTCTAGGATCTTGTGGATGAGATTTAACGTGAAGAGGTGCGTCTCTAAACGAATGGTTGCGTCCTTTCCTTCTTCTCCTTGTGGCCGAAATCAAAAGAGGTGTCTCCCAAAGGTGTCGCAACCCTTAGGGGTGGTGGTTACTAACTTCTGAAGTGTCATAGTTAGCCCCTCAACTTTATAACCGCCATGTAACCGCCATATAAATATCTTTAATTAATAACTAATAAGCCCTTGCACTTTGGATGTGTAGAGATTAAGGATTTCACATCATGGTCTGTTAACTTATCAGACCAGACACTCGTAACATCCTGTGTCTCAAGTCCTAGAAACATAGGACTTCTTGTAGTATGCAGCTCATATTTCACCTCAGGAAGTACCCCCACAACACCGTTTTGTCCCTCCAGTCTCTCGGCTTCCTCTTCGGTTAACCGTGCCGCCATTCCATGAAAATCCGATTGGTACGTGTAAATAAGTCTCTGCACTTCCTCTTCTTCATTAATCCCGTCGGTTGAAACTGCTGCTGATTTAACGAGCGATGAATGCAATAGATGCGTAAGGATTCCAAGTTAGTGAGTCATGATTTGGGTGTGAATTTATGACACAACACGAAACTAACTCAATATTTAAAGGTTTGGGTTTAGTTTAAATGGGTTCGGATCAGTTTCAGGTCAAACCTACAAACATGTTTAGCTAAATGAGTCGTTTTTGGATTAGCATGGTCGGTTTGCGGGTTGAAGAATGGTTGTTTCTATTAAAGATGATATATTGATGGTCAAATGGTTTTTTTAAAGTATGAACTGGATGAATAAACAGGTGGAATTGCTTGGAATGAAGGTAGATGACGATGGCTCAGAGATCAATCTAAAAAAGCACAACAAATGCCAAAAGATCCAATTATAAGGTGACTACTTTACTTGTCCATCATTTGCTTCTAATTTTCTTTGACTTATTTGCAGGTAATCTGATATTACATTAGATGGTCCTACCTGAGAGAAAGAGATTTTTTTTCTACAAATTTATATAATTCTTTAAACTGTTGCACATAATATATATATATATATATATATATATATATATATCTTACCCTATATAGGTAGAGGATCCTGTAAAAAGTGCTCAAAGCATGAGAAGTGTATTATAACACTATATATAATACTATATAACACCATATAAACACCGTATAACAATATGTAACACCATATAATACCATATAACACTATGTAACACTATATATCATTATATAACAAATATAACACTATAGGTTGTCTGATGGCATGTCTATGATAGATGTATAGTGTTATATTTGTTATATAATGATATATAATGTTACATAGTGTTATATGGTATTATATGGTGTTACATATTGTTATACGGAGTTTATATGGTGTTATATAGTATTATATATAGTGTTATAATACACTTCTCACACTTCTCACACTTTAGGCTATTTTTACACTATCCTTACCCTATATATATATATATATATATATATATATATATATATATATACACACACACACATAGTTTCAATGTCAAAAGAATCCTTGTAAGTTATTGGTTTGTTTGACCTCAAAAGTCAAAAGTGATCATTTTTAATCTACTGGTATGGTTTAATTTATTTTTGAATAACCAAATGCAACTCTTCGATCATGTATGCAGCTGGTCAACAACTTATTAAGACCTGCTATCAACAACCAACAGATTCTCTTCGAGCCTATTTCATTATCGGTAAGACTCTTTCTTCATTCTTACTTATATAGACAAAAATGGGTGCGATTAGTCTTGAGAAATTGAGTCAGGTATGTTTATTCATGTATTTTTCTTTACTTTTTTGTTTTTCATTTATTTAATCATATCGAAATTGACCCAACTGACCCGTTTGCAAACACATGTAAACACATAAAAAATGTTGTGATACTATTTCGTTAAGGTACCCGTCCGTATTAAACTAGTTTCATATTGATTTGATTACACCTTCTTTACGGTTTGTTTCATACAAAAATTGTTTTTAAAATTAGGTATAATTTTCTTCTTAATATGTAAACAAACTGGAACATGCTATTTAGCTTCTAGCACTTGAATTGTAGCTCACAATTGTATTTTGTTTTCTTTGCAACCAAGTTGACCCATTATTACTTTTCGTTAATTCTGATTTCTTGATTCTATTCATTGGTTGTTTTGTAGATTGAAAAGTTGAACTTAGTTATCAAGGAGCTCGTTAAGGAAAAAGACGAAGAAAAAGAAAGTTCAATGGAATTATTGCAGGGTGGTTGGCTGAAAATGATAAAGTGGATAAAGATGCTATGCTTGATAGGATGTCACAAATTGAAGTTATGTTAACAGCTACAATTCGAAGATAGGCTATAAACACTTGGTTTTGAATGTTTAGATGTTTATCTTATTAGGATAATTTTAGTTATTTTATGTTTTAGTTGGTATTTTTTACATGCTTTTGAAAACGAGATTTTTATGTAATTTTGGGATTTTATTAGACTTTTTTTATATTATTTGTAGTTTTATTGATATGTAATTTTGATGAAAATAGCAGGGAGAAAAAAATCTGAATTAAAAATAATATTCCAAACCAAACCAATATTCCAGTAATCACTAAATGGTAGCAAATGTAAAAAGTGGTGGCTAAATGGTGGCAATATCGGTGGCTAAATGGTATCAAAACTCGCAAATTGTGTAAAAAAGGTGGCTAAATGGTGGCAATATCGGTGGCTAAATGGTGGCTAAATGGTATCAAAATGTGCAAAAACCGATGGCTAAATGGTGGCAATATCAGTGGTGGTATGAAACTCGTCACAACTCGGTGGCAAACTAGGCGGAGCGTAGCAAACCTGAAGCGGTGGAAAATAATTTTGACCAATTTTATGGTGGTAAAAATAACGTAGCAAAATATAAAAATGGTGGCTATTTGGTGGCATTAGGGCAATTGACACGGGTGTTTTTTTCACCGTATTTTCGGTGGCAAACTGGTGACAACAAGGAAATTGCTACCATTTTGTAACCAAAAATTGCATGACAAATACCATGTTTTCTAGTTGTGCCTAAGACCAATTTTTAATAACTTTATTGCTTCAGTTACTAAACAACAAAATTAGTTAACAGTTTTTAAATACTAAAAGCAGTCTAGATGTCGACAGTATTCAGTCTTGATCCTCCTTGAGTATATCCAATTAGTATTTATTAACTTAATTTATCCGATCATTCAGTTAGTCGTATATGTATGCTATTTGTCTGTTTTTGTATCTCCAGTTTATAGGGTCACGTGTTCACACGATCATCAGCCAAAACCTTTTTTGATTAGCATTTATGTTTTGTATTTTGCTTATTTCAGTTGTAGTTTGTATTTGTAATTTACTGCTTTAATTTACTCTTTAGTTTAGTATTGTAACTAAAATAAATTTGTTTTATTTATTTTATGTACAAACAGTTTTTAAGAGGATTTGTATCCTCTCTCAAGAGATACAAGAAAAACATTATACGCGTGTGATTACTATGTTGGCAATGTTGGATTTCATATGCACAAGTCAGAAAATAATTTGTAGTGCTAGTGAAGTTGATCATTTATGTCACACAATTTAACACAAATGACCGAATAATTCAAAAAAGAGTTTAAGCGTCCAAGCGAATTGCATTTGCATATTTAAATGAGTCTAAATGCGTAAAAATGAGTCGGCTTACTTGGATGACTCTCAACCACAATCCAAGTAATGTTGATCTTAACATTTTTATTGTAGGCTGGCCGGGCACCAAAACCATGGAAATATTATCTAATTTTCAGACTGGATGTTCAAAGACTACGACCTTCCATACGCTTTTAATGTCTGATCGTTAGCTACTCATAAGTTAAACATTTACGTACTTAGCCACATCCTCATTCATACCATTCCACCATCTACACATCTTGGTGGCTCCCTTGGTGCATAGAAAACGACGAGCTAAGTGCAACGACGAGTAAAGCTTTTCGCAGAGTGGAATCACTTGTCAAACGTAGAGAAGGATCTTTCTTGGCACTCACGTTTTGAGGCTTCATGACATTTTCAGTGCCTGCAAACATAGACATTCATGTATCTACCAATTTTAAAATTGGATTGAGACGAACATATAGATATTTAAATGTCTTGAAAATGATAGCTGGAAATCAAAGTCTATTAGAGTTACGTTGTTGACATGGTTATAAAATTCAAACATAACACCAAGTTATATGTATTGCTTCAGTTATCATACTACACAATTAGTTAACACTCTTTAAATACTAAAATCAATCTTGACATTGACACACGCTTGATCCTTTGTAGAAATTTGCTTGTAACTCTTTGCTTATTTGATTTGATTAGCGAACAACTAGGTACCTTTCCTTCTCTTATTCTGACTAAGAAAATCAATATACTTCAGTTTTATTTTAAATAATTAAAAGCATGACTTTGGCCAAAGATTTGGAATACTTCAAATTCTTATTTAATGATTGAAATGAATAAATGTAAAAAATTATTGTATTCTCAAATGCGTAGTACACCTCTTTAAAAACTTATCAACAATAATTTAGAAATTTTATAGGGTTGCAATCACTAGTATAGATGGAGTGCAATTACTACGGAAAATGTTATAGGGTTGCAATTAGACCTTTTATTTTTTCTATGAGACACACTGTTGGGCTATCAGCAAATGATAACGTTATCCATGTGTGATGATTGTGTTGGTAATGTTGGATCGTGTATGCACAAGTGTCAAAAAAAATTTGTAGTGCTAGTGAAGTTGATCATTTATGTCGCACAATGTAGAACGCAAATGACTGAATACTTTTAAAAGAGTTTAAACGTCATAGCTAATTGCATCTGCGTATTTAAAATAGTCTAAATGTGTAAAAATGAGTCTGATTAGTTGACACTATTCATGTGCATCAGCTTAAGGACAAGACAAATAAGGTGCATGATGCTAAGCTGAGACTACAGAAGTTATTTCTTGCAAAGCTGAAAAGCAAATGGATGGGACTATATCTTATCACGCAGGTCGGTAGTTATGGAGACATAGAGATTGAAGACTTCGATGATCACCTGAAGCAAGTAGTGGACGGACATTGGCTGAAACCATATTTGGAAGCGAATGACATCAATGGATCAGATAAATAGTCAAAGAGGTTTATGTTAAGCACTCTGGTCTAGGATAAGGAATAATTATGTCCAAGTTTGAAGCTCGGTGAAGTCTAATAAACTTAGCGCTCTCGGGAGGCACCCCGAGGATGTAGAGCAGTGTATCATTTTTTGTTTGGTTTCGTTTTGTGTTGCGTGTGGTTTTGTAGGGTATAACTTATTAATCACCTCCACAGATGCATTTACCCAACTATGGGGATGTTCGGTGAAATCCCATGTATGTCTAGGCGCAATTGAGGACAATGCACTGGTAAGTGGGGGATACACGAGTAAGAACACACATGTTTTAATTGAAGTTTTTATAATTATAAACAAATAAAAACACAAAAAAAAATTAATAAAAAAATCAAAAACCCAAAAACTAGTTTTTAGTAATTTAAAAGAAATTTAAAAAGTATAATTTTTTAAGTATGGAAAAGGATACAAAATATTGTCGAGATAGTGAAAAAAGATTTAAACAATACTTTTTTGTGATTTAGAAAAAAATCTAAAACAGAAAACGACTGGCGTAAGCCATGCCATGAGCATAGCCTACGCTACCCAAAGTCTCCACAAAACAGAACTTAAGCGGCATAAGCTACCCATAGGACGTAGCCTACGCCACATATCAAAATCATCAAACAGAAGTTAAAGGGACTTAGCTCAAGCAGGAGGCGTAAGCTACGCCGCAAAGTGAGAAAGGTATGAGACAGGGAGACCCGCTTTCTCCGTTTTTGTTCTTAGTTGTTATGGAGGCTCTTTCGTGTATGATAAATAGGGCGAGAAATGCCGAATTGATTAAAGGCATTGCTACCCCCAACAATGGGCCGGTTATTACACACTTATTGTACGCGGACGATTCTATTGTGGTGGGTGAATGGTCCAAGTCTGAAGTGGTCAATATTGTGAGAGTGCTTCGGTGCTTCTTTTTGTGTTCGGGGCTAAAGATTAACATCGAAAAGTCCAACCTTTATGGTATTGGAGTAGGGGTAGGGGTAGGGGTAGGGGTAGAGGAAACCAATGATTTGGCTAGCGAAGTGGGATGCAAACCGGATGTTCTTCCGTTCAAATACCTTGGTCTTAATGTGGGGGCGAATATGAATCGAATCAGGAACTAGCAGCCTGTGTATGATATTTTTCGGAAGCGGTTGGCTAAATGGAAATCGAACTTGTTATCTATTGGTGGAAGGGTTGTTATTATAAAAGCGGTCCTGGAGAGCTTACCGTGTTATTATTTTTCTTTGTATAAAGCTCCTAAGAAGGTTATTTCCGACTTGGAGTCCATGGTCAAAAAATTCTTATGGGGTGGTTCTATAGAAGAAAGGAAAACGCATTGGGTCGCTTGGGACCGGGTGACGCTTCTAAAAAAGGATGGGGGTTTGGGGCTTAATAAATTATCAGAGGTGAATATTTCGCTCCTTTCTAAATGGGGATGGCGATTTAAATCTGAAGCTAATTGTTACTGGAGAAAAATTATTGCTGCATTTCATCACAGTCGGGTTAGTTGGGAAGGCTTCCCGCTAAAGAAATCGCTGAAAGGGGTATGGAATAACATCGTTAAAGTGCTGATTTTCAGTAAAGTTGGAGGTTCCTTTCTTAGGAATTATATTCAGGGAGCGGTCGGCAATAGGGGAAAGTATTCACTTTTGGCTTGATCCTTGGATCATTAGTGAACCGCTCAAGTTGAAATTCCCAGGTCTGTTTTGCATGGAGGCTGAGAAAAAATGCTTTGTAGCTGATAGAGTGAAAAGTACTGGTTCGGGATCGGAGCTTTTTGGCACTGGAAATCGGTCTTGACTAATTCAGTGCTGCTTTCGGATCTGCAGCAGCTCCACAGTCTTCTCGGCTCTGTCCTGATCGTTGACAGATAAGACATGTGGCGATGGTCTCCTCACAACGAAGGTATTTATTCGGTTAAGTCCGTCAAGGGTCTGTGTTATTCGGATAGGTTTGTGAGACACAGTTTTGTTATGGATTGGTGTGATTGGGTCCCTGATAAATGCAATATTCATTTATGGAGAGCGGAAATGGAAAAAATCGCGTCTAAGGTCGCGTTAAGGAAGTTAAATATTTTGCAAAGAGAGCCGACTTGTCTGCTGTGTTCTTCTGCTGAAGAGTCCGCGGAGCACTTATATACGACATGCTATGTTTCTTGAATTGTTTGGAATGTGGTAAGTCAGTGGTGTAGGATCCCTGGCATCTATGCGTTTTCAATTAAGGACCTACTTTGTTTACATAAGGATCTTTCGGCTTCGGTCAAGAAGAAGGAGGCAGTTCAAGGTTTATTATCATTACTTGTTGGAGCCTTTGGCGTGCTAGGAACAAGCTGATTTTTTCCAACACTCCGGTTAGAATTGACGGTATCATTAGTGAAATAAAGTCTCTAGGGTTCTTATGGTTTTCGAATAGATCTAAGCATAAAGGGATTTCCTGGGAGGAGTGGGTGTCCTTTGGAAATATGTAATGTTTTTGTAGTTTTGTTTGGTCGGCTCGATTTGGGCCGGCTGTTTGTGAATGAAGTTTACTTTAAAAAAAAAAAAAAAAGCTACGCCGCAAAGTAGGTCAGTGTAAGGGGGTGACTCGGGTCGGCCTATACTCAGGTAAAAGTTGTTGGGTCCATTTAAAACCTGCTAGTTTTCATCAGAAAATGATTTCAAATGCACTTTCAGCCACATATTATCTCATACTTCTCTCATCATCATCTTCATTAGAACCCTAGTTCATCTATAGCCACTCACATCTCTAAGTTCTTCATATATCCACCAAATCAAACGCACTACTAGAAGAGTGCCTACTTTGTGACAGCCAAATTTGTAGCAAATTTGTAGAAAATTGGTCTTACCTACAGATTTGCTACAAAAATTTTCGTGCAAAATATGCTTGTCGAAAATCAGGTTAGCTACAAAATTCTGACAAAATTTCTCACAATTTTTTGACAAAAAATTGTCGTCACAAGCATTGCCACAAAATACCTACAAACCGGTTTTTTATGCTTTTCCAACAATTCTTCCACAATTATGCCTATTTTTGTATTTTATTTTATGATATTTTACTTTTAAAATTAATAACACTAATGAGAAAAATTATCCAATAATCATTACTAATTATTTTTATTTTACGACAAAATTCCTACAAAATTATAAAACTTTCTCTTAACAGTTTGCTACAAATTTCCTACACGTAAAAAATATATTTTTAATGTTGCGACAAATTTCCTACAACTTAAAAAATGATTTTTTTTAAGTTTTGTGACAAAATTTCTACAAACAAAAAAAAAACACAAATTTAAAGGTTACGACAAAATTCCTACAAACCAAAAAAAAAAAAAAAATTTAAAGGTTACGACAAAATTCCTACAAACAAAAAAAACAAAATTTAAATGTTACTACAAAATTCCTACAAACCCAGGAAAAAATCCTGCAGCTGTTTGCTACAAATTTCCTACAACCCAGGAAAAAATCCTGCAGCTGTTTGCTACAGATTTGTGACAAACTTTAACAAATTAAAGAAATTAAATAAAACCATTTTTTATGCAAAAAATGCAGCAAAATTACTATTATACTCCAAAAATAATTGCAGCAAAATTCTAAAATATTCTAAAAATATTAAAACATTCCAAACATTCAAAAAATTTTAAAACATTCCAAAACGCACAAAAAATCCTAATTAAAAGCATTCAAAACTAATCCGATCTTTAACATTCTAATACTTAACAAGACGAGAGCTTTTACTTATTTCCGATGTTTTTGAGCTTTTCTGCCATAGCTTTTTGCCAAGCCGGTTGGTCGGCCCGCTCTTTTTCGCGCTCTTCTTGAAATTGTTCGAATCGGGATTCTATTTTTTGTCGGGCCTCGCGTTCTTTTTCTAATTCCGCCTGAACTTTTTGAAGCAGAAAGTTGTACAAAAAGATATAATTAATACGTATTAACAAAAACATATGGTCAAAATTCACATATCATTTAACAATACGATATTCAAATATTGTATTATTGTTTATAAGTGATTCTCTCTGATGCAAGCTCTCCAGGAGAGGGAGAACACAAAATCATGTCGTTTATACGGCGTCAACGCACTTGCGAAGGATATGATCTGAATACGAGACATGTCTTGTATGGTCTGGTAAGCGAAACCATAACTTATTACTACTCAGTTTATATGATATGCCAATTTGACTGTCTTGAATGCGTTTTAGTTTTACATGACAAATGTGTTGAAAGGGTAACACTATTTTTACCTGGTGAACTTAAAGGAAATCAGTTAAGATTTCGCTCTGGACGTGTTCAAACGCATACAACTTACCTTCTTAAGTCTTCTAACATGTTACGTGAAATAACATATACAGTTTTTGTGATGGTATTTAACAAACAATAACTAACCTATCTTACATTCCTACATTATTCGTCGCGACAAGTAAAATAAGTGCAATTAATTGCGCCTATCATTTCCCGATTATTTATATTGTTCTAGATTGGTTAAAAAAAACGTACTGTGTTTAATTAAGGTCGAAGCAACCAAACTCACTTTAATGACTTTAGAGTGTGTTCTAACCTTATATTCTAACCTTATATTATACATGTCATTAGAATGTTCTTGTTGAACCTACTGAACCTACTGATGCTACACCAAAAAGTGTAAAGCCAAGGTGTGAAACTTAAGAGGCTGATTTTAGAAGCAACTTTTTCTTTCTGTGTTACATAGTAAAAATCGTATATAGTAAAAATTATTTCCCATATATGCTTTACATGGTTTTATTCGACCCGAGGATTGAATGCCTTAGATCAAACCTATTATCATCTAGTGAATAACTCTATTTCCTACTTATTTACATCTATTTCAGCAAACTCATTCTTCCCAATATCTTAAATTTTTTTACGATATCAAAATAACAAGAATAAATAATGATACCTCCTGCGAGTGTCGGGCATCATCGTTAGACCTGCAAATTCTGGATGATATTTTCCCGGTCACCAAAAAACCAGGATCAGAAGATCCTATGCCAAACGTCTTGCGACCCTTAGATTCAGGATGCAGACTCTTCCACAAATCTAAATCATCGCATTCTATGTCCCCATACAAATCTTCAAGTTGTTGCGCGTACGCGACCTAAAATTTTATCAAATGAATGTCTTCAACTCGTTAAAGTGTCAGAATAATTATAAATAAATGATAAAAGAGAGCTTACATATGAACGTCTTGCACGCTCGGTAACAAACTTTAACCGATCATAATCTTTTTCAATTATCTCCCCATCTTTTAACATCTTTTTGCATTCCTTAGTGGCGTGGGTCTGTAAGAACACTTTCAGATATCCAACTGCTTTACCCTTTTCTTTATCCTACATAAAAACGAGTAATGTAACTTGTAAGTGCTAAATGAAAAGGTAGTTAATAAAAACCAGAACTATGATTAGCTGACCATGTTGACACGGTGTTGATCAAATCGTATTGACCCGCCTGTATGAAGGTATAAGTCATTTTTTCGATTTGCTCTCCCGGCTTCCGACTTTTTTTTGCCATTTTTTAGTGTTCCAGTGCTGTAATAATAAAAATTAGGGGTGAGCATGGTCCAATAACTCGATCTGACCTGATGATAAACCGAACCGACTCGATACCAGCAATTTGGTAATAAACCATAACCAAGGACCAACCCTATTAGGGAGCATATATATATACACACACTTTGTAGTAAATAGTTATTTTTTGTGCAAGGACAATATCGTCAAATAACGTAAATACGGGTTATAGAAATCCGCCCGTAGTTTAGGCAAGTGGATTTTATTTTCCAAACGCCTAGATGATTTACAAGTCGTGATTGCCGAATTGGATGAACAAATAGCATAGCGATCAAGCAGTTATTATAATTAAAAAATCAAGCAGTTACTATTTGATAAGCAAATTAGATCCTGACCATGAATCTTGATAATGTGTGGCCATGATCTATTCTCACCTTTTTTACACAATACTTGGTTTGTACAAGAACCTATCTCTATATTTATTTAAAATTTAAAAAAAAACTTAATAAATTGAAGCACAAAACTAACTGATAATCTCATAAACACCAACAGTTTCGACCCGCACCAACCCATTTTGACTCGCAACCCAACCCTCTATGTATGTCTATATATATATATATATATATAGAGAGAGAGAGAGAAAATAAAATTTAGAATAAAAATTATTGAATTACGTACCTCACAAATCCTTTGCCATTTTTCAAGGGGAAAACCATCTGGTGGAAATTCTAATAGGGTAGCAATATCGTATCCTTTAACCGGTACTTCACGCTCTGCATCCTTAGCGTTTTGTTTAGATTTTTCTCTCAGATTTCTCATGATAACTCTAAATCGACTTTTGAGCACGTCGATAAATGTATCATATATGGCCTGCTTAGCTCGTGCACGCCATCTATACTTGGTCTGCAAAAAAATTAAGGTAAAAATTCCATAATTAAAACAAATATAAATGCTGAAAAATCCTGTATTTTTTTGGGTTTTTTGCTGAAAAAAAACTGCAGTTTTTAGGCTTTTTTGCTGAAAGAATATGTACTTTTTTGACATTTTTTGATGATAAACACCTGCGTTTTTAGGGGTTTTTTTAGCTTGAATTACCTGCAGTTTTTTGGCCTTTTTAATGAACGAAACTACACTTTTTGATGATAAAAACCTGCATTTTTGTGGTTTTTTTTTGCTGAAAAACCTGCAGATTTTAGGCTTTTTTGCGGAAATAAGCTGAACGTTTTTACTTTTTTTGCTGATAAAAACCTGCTGTTTTTTGGCGTTTTTTCACTAAATTAAACCAACAGTTTTTTCCGAATTTACTCTATAAAAAATTAATTCATGAATTACCCGAAAGCGATCAAACATTCGCATCCTAGCGCTTTGTGGGACCTTTTTAAATGTGACCCAATCTCCATCATAACACTGTTCAAGTATATCCTTTACACTTCTGCTTACCTTATTGTTTGTAAAACTACAATATTAAAAAAAAACATATAACAATGTTTATAGTTTATAACACTAATAATAATAATAAACGATATAAATTATAATGTTAAAATAAAAAATATACCCGTTTTTGTCACATTGTATGAATTCCCTCTCATCGCCAACACCATCGTCGCCAACACCCTCGTCGCCACCACCATCATTATCGTCACCATCACCATGGTCACTATCTTGACCATCACCGGAATCGTCACTGAAAACATCATCATCAATATTATCCGGTGACACATGAGGCATAGTGGCATCAGCCATCCCACTTACATCAGCCCTCTCATCACCCTCACCCACATGGCTAGAACTACCAGCTACGACTCGCTTATATGCAATTGTTTTACCTCCTGTATTTTCTATCATAGTGATCTCATCACTCTCACCCACTTGGCTAGAGCTACCAGCAACTCCGACCCTCAGAAATGCACTTGGTTTACCTTCTGGATTTCGTATCATCAGATAAAGCCCATGGCTCCATACATGCTTTGGATCAACAACTACCTTCTTATTGGGATTTTTTGGATCCAACATTTCGAATCTTTGTTTCCCAATAGAAATATTACCAGCATCTCTATTAAGACTGAGATCGATAACAATGTCACCATCATTGCGTTTCCCTGCTGCAACTTGCTTTCTTTTTCCACCACGAAGACCATGACCACCACCGCTACCAGCACCACGACCACCACCACCAGCACCACGACCACCACCATGAGCAGAATTATCTTTACTACCATTCATAATGTGCACCCTGCATTTAATAAAACAAGAAAGAACAGATAGACAGTATAAGACTACAATATAAGGCTGGATAATATATGATAGACAAACCCTATGATAGGAAATAATATACAATGTGCGTACCAAACGATAGATCTCAAATAATAATAAGTATACAGCAACAAACAATTTATGTTCCTAACAATCATGTTCTTCTTCATCTGAAGAGTGATCTGAATAAACCATTTCATCATCGTCATCGTCGTCATCATCATAAAATGTATCTTGGTCCAAGGTTTCACTATTACTTTCATCATTCGGTACTTCATACCGTTCATCAGTCTGAAGATAATCATGTGCTTCCGTGTTTCTATCGTTCGTAACATCAGTAACTTCATAAATGTGCCGCGCTTTTGTCTTGACAACCGCCCATAGATCTTTTGTATCACGTGTGATGGCTGGATATGGTGTGTAAAACACTTGTTCCGCCTGTGATGCTAAGATAAAATGGTCGTCACTTTGAAGTTGGAACTTTTGATTGACATCAACTAACTTGTTTTTGTTAAGTACTACACCGCGTTTGTTATCAAACCATGTGCATTTAAACAATACAACAGTTTGAGGCACATTGCAATCATATTGGAGCTCTAATATCTCATCCAATAAGCCGTAGTAGTCAGACTCTTCGGCATTATATGTTTCCCCTCTCACGCAAACACCAAAGTTTGAGGTTACAAGTCCTTTACTATGCTCCCGTGTGTGGAACTTATAACCATTTACAAAGTACCCACTGTGAGATTGAGCATACGTTGATGGTTCTCTTGCTAAAACTTCCAAATGTCGAGTGCTTCCATCAATTAAGCCATTCATTAACTAAAATGAAAAACACACGAGCGACGTGTTAGATAACGATCAAAAACATCAATCCATTCTGATTTAATTGAGTTGACTTACATAGTTTTCAAACCATTCAGCAAAATGGTGATCTCTAAGAAGGGACACTGGCTCATCTGGATACAATTGTGGCGCCACTTCATCAAACTTGTCGATGTAAGGGTAAACTTCTTCACAATTTAAAAGAACATAGGTGTGCGCCTTTTTTAGTTCTTCTTTACTCATGCGTCTCCGCTTTCCACCCTTTTGATATAATCGCCTTGATGGAACGACAAACACGCTCAGTTAAGAGCCTCCACTCAAAGAGCTAGGATGTTCTGGCGCGAAATTCCGCGGCTCTCAATTATGGCGTGTCTCAATCGACGGGTCAAAGTATAGAGAACAATAAGTTGCAACTTCATTCACTAGGTGTTCCCTCACAATTGAACCCTCGATCTTTGATTTGTTTCTAATCCTTTTTTTTTCATTTAGCCAAGTTTTCTACGTTTAGAAATCGTTGAGAATATGTTTAGAATGGTTCACCGAATTTTAAAACAAATTTTAAGATTAAAACAGTGTTATTACCTCTCGTATTGATACATCCATCTGTATTGCACTGGACCACCAAGAAGAGCTTCATTAGCTAGATGTATGACAAGGTGCTCCATGGAATCAAAGAAACCAGGAGGGAATACTTTCTCCAACTTGCATATCGTTTGAACGATGTCGCGCTTCATGTTAACCAAATCATCTACATGCAACGTTCTTGAGCATAAGACACGAAAGAACAAGCATAACTCTGTTACAGCCTCGTATGTATCTTTTGAGACAAAACCTCTGATAGCAAGTGGAAGCAACCGCTGCATAAACACATGACAGTCATGACTTTTGAAGCTATGAAAACTGTTGACTTTCATGTTCACACAACTCCCTATGTTTGATGCATACCCGTCTGGAAATTTAAGCTTTTTCAACCAAACACATACTTTTTTAACGTCATCTTTTTTCAGAGTGTAATCTCCCCTATCTTTAGTCATATTCCCATTTTTATCACATTTTGGGTTTAAAAGAGGTCGATGACAAATCTGCTCCATGTCTTGCCTTGCCTTCATATTGTCTTTAGTATAGCCGGTGCCCATAATTGTGTTAAACAACATTGTTGAAATTGTGAATTTATAGTTTCCCCTTTAGAAACGGTTTTTGCATGCTTTACACGGGCATCTAATTAGTAACTTTCGAACCCCCTTTACAGTTTCCCCTTTAATGTTCTTTGCGTTTTTGTATGCAAAATCTAAGAAATAATCAACACATTGTTGAAATTGCGAATTTATAGTACCGTCTTTATTGGTTCTCATCCCGTACATCCATTCTCTATTTGACGACATTGTTATTGATCTATAACTAAATTCCACAAGTGTTAGAGCTTAACATAGTAACATCACACATACATGCACATATACTTATGAGTAGCATCTATTAGATCTATTTTCTATATAATATATCTATTAACTCCTAGTTTCCTAGTTAATGAATTATAGGCAGCTTGGGCCTGGTAATATATATTTCCTATTGGGCTCCTTTACAATGATTTGGGGAAGATGGTTTCGGCCTGGATAGTTTTGAACATTCTCTTCAAAATTATCAAGTCATGTGGACTTTGCTGTATTTGGAGTTATTAAATTTGGATTTGCATTATTGAGGTCATTATAGCTTACAAATATGGATATGAATGCTATATGGAATGGTATAATATATCACTATTTTTGCTTGTATGCTTATATACGGATTACGACTTATAATATGCTTATATACAGGTTATGACTTATAATTAATAAATATTATTAAATACAATTACAAATTAATTTAAAAGGGAGTAATGAGTATACTTTTAGCAACGTATAAACTGTTTGAATTGTTTTTATTTACCATCGGCCCATCTACATAGTTATTTCTTTTACCTTTGATTTGGTCCACAAAAGAGGTTAGTAATAGTATATTAATCTTTTTTATCTAAATTTATTTTTTCTCTAAAAATAATCAAAACTGACACATAATTGTAGGGCTGTAAACGAACCGAACGTTCAGCGAACAGTTCGTGAACCGTTCGGCGGGAAGTTCGTTTATGTTCGTTCGTTTAATAAACGAACGAACATGAACAAGAAATTTCGTTCGATTAGTTAAATGAACGAACATGAACAGAGGTCTCGTTCGTTCGATTATGTTCGTGAACGTTCGGTAAGGTGTTCGTGAACGTGTTCGTGAACATTCGGTGATTTGCGTTCGTTTATGTTCGTATGTTTGTGTTTTAATTGAAGATCTTTGTACTTTCTTATATTTTATTTGTAGTTTTTATATTATTAAACTTTTATTTATTTTATTTTCCTAATAATTAAACTAGGAAACACACTTTCACCTTGTTTATGCATCATTTCCCTTTCATTTCTCATTATTTACATCCACGAATACAATCGACCTCCGTTCCACAATAAGGGATTTAAGTTCGAGTGCTACTCTCTGGGCCATCTATCTTTATCCTTCGTTGCGTTCGCCAAATTTATTTGTGTTCGTGAACCGTTCGCGAACGCGCTCATTTCCTTAATGAACGAACACGAACATAAAATCTCGTTCGGTAAGTGTTCATGAACCGTTCGTGAACACATTTATTTCCTTAACGAACGAACACGAACAAGGCCTTGTTCGTGTTCGTTCGGTTCGTTTACAGCCCTACATAATTGTTTTGATTTGTAGCAGCTAACGTCTCACATAAATCCTCTATATTGTAGGTCTATTAAATATTATTATTAAAAGTTATTTTGTTTAATATTATAGTGTAGAATTTTTTAAGTTTCTCTTTAAATTTTTAGCACCTTAACATTTTATTTATTAAGTAGATTTTTTTAAGTTTCTCTTAATTTTCTTTAGCAATTTAACAATTTATTTATCTAATATACCCATTAGTAAAGTTAGAAACTATATAGAATTGACCCAATAGTTTAATTAAAGTTTAAACCTAACTAAAGCTTAAACTCTTTCAAAATTGGCTCAATATTTTTTCACTCGCTCGGGGCCCAAATTTTTTTGAGGATTTTTGGAGACGGCCCTGCATAACGCACACAAATGGGCTTTATGACTACGGATGGCCTAAGGGTAAGATTTAAACTAATGTCCAAACATAAAGTATTTAACTCAATTTAGGACAAAACAGAAAGACAATGCAGTCATTTAGTTTGGGCTGGGGTAATATTATTTGTGCTCTCTATGGTAATCACATGTTTAAATTACTCCATTGGGTTTTAGTTCAAAATTGTTCTTATACTTTTTCCTTTGTTTCTCTTCTTCTTCTTCTTCTGTTCCATACGCACAAATAATGCTTGGAATGCTGCAGCCGCCTCAAGAGGTATGCTGACTTATTAGTTAATACTGTTAATATAGTTTTATTCTATTTTAAAGGTGGCAAATTTGGCAGGTTAGGTAATGGGTCAAAACCACTGTTGTTAATAGCGAGCATAGCGCCTGTTATAGTGTTTAGCGTGGCGATGCAGCAATAGGTCGCAATCCGAGACTCAAAGACAGCTGCGCACAGCCTAGCTTCTGTTTACTATCCGACTTCTGTTTTATTACGTCAAGTTATTATACACAAGACCCTAAGACGGCAGCTCACACTTCAACATTAATCAGATATGTTCTCGAATCTTAGCTCACACTTCCGTTTTAAAATTTATTTTTTCTACACGGGACCCTAAAGATTGCACCTCACGTCCCTGCACTATGATGTTTTGTTGTCGACAAGGCTGGTTTTGGGGCTGGGCGTGTCGGGCGACCACCCACCGCCCAAGTCTTGGAGGGCCCGAAATAAAAAAAATGATTTATATATATATATTTTAATTTTTATTATATATTCTAATTCTCTAACATCACTTTCAATTGATTCTTGAATCTTATTCCCAATTCTTTTAGGCATTTCATCTAACACATTTGGGCATACAAAATAGGATAACTTTATTAAATTCTACTTTCCTAACATCTAACCAACTCCCTTTCTGAACAAAAAGCCTAGTATACTAATCAAACATATCATGCCTCTAATAACCTGAAAGGCGCTGGGACAAAGAAACAGGAAGGAAAAGAAGTGGTAGAAGTGATTCTAAATAAACAGGAAAACAAAAATTTTCAACTACCAATGTGTATGAACAACAACATATGCTTAAAAAAACCAAATTATACTCGTTCACACTTACCTCCTTGTTTGCCCCAAAGATGCCTTTCTTGTGCCGCCGGAATCCGCCGTCTGGAACGCAGCCACCGACTGGAATCGTCGTCGCCGCCTACTCTACTGGTTCGATTTCTTTGGTTGGATTTTAGGGCTGGAATTTGGTGAATTTGGTGAGAAGCGGGAAATGGAAGCAAGAGCCAAGGTATAAGCGGGAACATTTTTATCTGTGGGCTTAAAAAGTGGGTCCATATCCCCAAGAATCCGATCTAATGGTTGGGGCATGATCCCATAAAGGATGGGTGATCCAATGGTTGGGGCATGATCCCATAAAAACATATATTATTATTATTATTATATTTATTATTATTATTATTATTATTATTATTATTATTATTATTATTATTATATGCACAATCTGTTGGGGAATAATTTAATTGGAAACTGCTTTAAAACTGTCTTAATTTTTTATCTGAAAATTAGGACGAATTTTACAAAAAAAATATTTTCTAAGGCAATTTCCATAAAACAATTTAATTAAAATAAAAATTAATTTAATTGGAAACAACTCGACCCCAGCCAGGGGCTCTGCCCCTTGGACCCCACCAGGGGCTGCCGCCCCTTGAACCCTGCTCCCAGGGGCGCTGCCCCCGGACCCACGTCAAGGGGGCAACCCCCGTACACTTCGAATTATAATAACTCAAACAAACGTGCACTCCCACACCTCCTAACTTGCTTGATGTGTATTATTATACGCTTTGATCACCAAGTCACTCCCGATTACACTAAAATATCTAACACAATCATGTTCTATTATTTTTTTTGTACGTTATTATTATTGTTAGCATCCTATCATGTTGCATGTATGGTATAGTATAGCATTTTATCATATAGTATCAAGTCGTACAGTATATGTATAGTATAGGTATCATATCGCATTGTGTTATCTAATACAACATGGTATAGTTTCATGTATATATTGGTATCGTATGGTATAGTAAGGGTGCTAAACATGTCGTGTTTGCGGGTTGATGGTTTCAACCCGAACCCGAAATCGGGTTATACGCGAACCTCTTCGAAGAATTATAGTTTTGGATGTTAAACATCTTATGGTATGGTGTCATATAATATCGCATCGTGTTGTATAGTATATTATAGTATGATATAGTCTAGTATAATAAAGTCTAATATGGTATATACTATGGTATGGTATACGATAGTATAGTCTAATATAGTATAATGTAGTATAGTATAATATCATAGCGTATCGTATAGTATAGGTATAGGTATTAGTATATATAGACATATAATAATCAGTGTTGTAAAAATCGTGATTAGGCTGCGACTAGTCAATGATTAAGCGCTAGTCGGCCAGTAACTGAGTAATTTTTCGTTAATCAGTCCATTAATCGCTAGTCGGGCCTAGTCGGACCTAGTCGGCCTGCCAAAAATCGGTGATTCCTGCCAGATTCCGGCAAAAAGCCTGTATATTCTGGTCAAAACCTATTAATTCCACCCAATTTTCAACCAAAACATGTAAATTCCAACAATTAATCTTGTATACTTCAAAAAATTAGTTGAGTAAGAATTCAAACCTAGCTACTTAAAATATTTACCTATAAAAATGTGTATATGTATACATAAAAGTGAAAATTACATATAAAAAACCCGATTCGATTAGTCCCTATTAACTCCGAGTAATCTCGAGTAGTCGCTAGTCCCCACCTCACCGGCCACTACTAGAAAACATCATTTTTCCCACAAAAAGTTTCCCACAAATTTTCTACAACTCAATTTTTGCTACAAGTTTCCTACCGTTTTCCGACAAAACCGAAAAACAAAAAAAAACCCAAAACTTATCCACAATTTTCTGACAAAATTGCCACACAACAAGCATTTGTAGCAATTTTGCAGCAAAATATATTACCTTTGTGACAAACTTCCTACAAAATAAATAAGAAATTTAAATTATTTGTTACTATGGCAAAATAAATAATTTAAAAAATAAAATTTCTAAATTTGTCGGTAATTTGTAGCAACTAGCTACAAATTTGCGACAATTGTAATTTATTTAATTTTCAAGTCTGAATTTCAATAAAATAAATAATTAAATAAAATAAAGTGTTAAATCTGTAGGAAATTTGTAGCAAAATGACCCTACTTGCTACAATTTTTCGACAAAAAAGGGTTTCTTAACTTAGCTAAATAAAAAAATTTAAAAATAAAATGCTAAATTTGTCGAAAATTTGTAGCAAATTGACCTAGTTTGCTACAATTTTCTTACAAAAAAAGTTATTATATTTGTAATATCTAAATTTTGGTAAAATAAATAAATCAAAAAAATTAAAACTTTATTTGTAGCAAATTTGTAGCAAGTTGCTACAGATTTCCTACAAAAAAGTTATTTTATTTGTTAATTTATCAATTTCAGAAAAACATATATTTTTTTAGAAATAAAATTTTAATTTGTCGGTAATTTGTAGCAACTAGCTACAAATTTGCGACAATTGTAATTTATTTAATTTTCAAGTCTGAATTTCAATAAAATAAATAATTAAATAAAATAAAGTGTTAAATTTGTAGGAAATTTGTAGCAAAATGACCCTACTTGCTACAATTTTTCGACAAAAAAGGGTTTCTTAACTTAGCTAAATAAAAAAATTTAAAAATAAAATGCTAAATTTGTCGAAAATTTGTAGCAAATTGACCTAGTTTGCTACAATTTTCTTACAAAAAAAGTTATTATATTTGTAATATCTAAATTTTGGTAAAATAAATAAATCAAAAAAATTAAAACTTTATTTGTAGCAAATTTGTAGCAAGTTGCTACAGATTTCCTACAAAAAACTTATTTTATTTGTTAATTTATCAATTTCAGAAAAACATATATTTTTTAGAAATAAAATGTTAAATTTGTCGGCAATTTGTAGCAAACTAACACCAGTAGCTACAGATTTCCTACAAAAACATATTGTTATTTATCAATTATAAAAAAACATATAGTTTTAAAAACAAAATTTTACATTTGTCGATAATTTGTAGGTAATTGACAACAGTTCCTACAGATTTCCTACAAATAGAAAGTTATTTTATTTGCTATTAATCAAATTTAGAAAACATATATTTTTAAAAAATAAAATTTTAAATTTGTCGGAAATTTGTAGCAAATTGTCACCAGTTGCTACAGATTTCCTACAAAAACAATATTTTATTTGTTAATTATTAATTATAAAAATCATATAATTTTATTTGTCAATAATTTGTAGCAAATGGCCCCTATACTGGCTAAGGAATAGTTACGGGGGCGTAAAACAAAAAAATACGTTGATGGGGACCGGCATATTATGTGTAGTGCTTTACTTATTTACGAAAAAATAATAAATAAAAGGGTCATTCCATTTCGACAAAAGACAAACACCAAAGTTCCAAAGCTTTTGGTCCGCTATCCCGATTATGATTTTCCTACCCAAGAGGGAAAGGCCCTTCCCTTTTGGGCCGGTTGTGGGCGAGGAGGGATTCGAACCCCCAACATTGTGGTTCGTAGCCACGTGCTCTAATCCTCTGAGCTACAAGCCCTATACTATACTATACTATATTGTACTTTACTGTACTGTACTGTACTGTACTGTACGATACTATACGATACGATACTACACTATACTACACTAGACTACACTATACTTGAAGGGGTAAGGTCCCAAAAACCTCATAATAAGTGCCTGGGACCACACCACCACCTCGCCTTTCAACCCTTTTTACCTTGCGCGGCCGCGCACTGGTCTTACAAAAGAAGGGCTCAAGATACCGACGACAGTCAACATTTCCTTGCGCTTTCTTCCATGAGTAAAGGATGAAATTCCTGAATTAAACACCTCCGCTTAATATCCAGACTTGGATATTATTTACCCAGACTTGGGATTTATTTATTCGGCTGACTCCACACGGTAAGGAGTCGCACCAGATTACAGTAGTAATCTTCTAGAAAGAGTTTAATCGTGCACCACTAAGACGGTTATAACCGTCTGGACACGTGTTGACACCTCAGGCATCCCTGAAATCACAACGATAGCATGCAGTTGGAGAGTAATCTCCACTTGATCACTTTCCACATGGCAAACCCCCAGCCATAGATCAAATAAGCGATCCGTGTGCACTCACGTCGGATCAAGAAGCTTGACGGAAGGAAATGTAACTGCTTACGGGGTTAGCATCTTCCGTCAACTTTTCACTAACGGGTTTTCCCGCCCAAAGACTCCCGGCTATAAATATGAGAACTATTCAGGTATGAAATTCAAGTTACACACACTTCTTCAATACTTCTTCTTCTTCTTCATAACCCATACTTATTCTCACACCGGAGTCGGGTCAAGGAGAGAACCCCTTTCTCCCCTTGGCGAGGCTAACGGTGCTTCTTTTTTGCAGAGTTATCGGAGAAGGAGATCAGTTGTAATTGAATCCAAACGAGAGAGAACGACCCCTTTATGCAGACTCAAACCCCCTAGATTATCCGATTCCGGTCATTGATCTAGTGTTTCTTCAATACTACACTTACTATACTATACTATACGATTCGATACGATACGATATGAGACGATACGATACTATACGATACTATACTATAGTATACGATACTATACGATATTATACTACATTATATGATACGATACCATACCATACCATACTAAACTATACTATACTATACGATACGATACGATATTATACTATACTATACTATATTATACGATACCATGCCATGCCATACCATGCTATACTATATATCATACTATACCATACCATACTATACTATATACCATACTATACTGTACGATGCCATACGATCCTATACCGTGGTTCATAGCCACATTCTCTAATCCTTTGAGCTACAAGCCCTATACTATACTATACTATACTATACTATACTATACTATACTATACTATACTATACTATACTATACTATACTATACTATACTATATTGTACTGTACTGTACGATATTGTACGATACTATATTATACGATACTATACTACACTATACTACACTATACTGCACTTACTATACTATACTATATTATACGATACTATACTACACTATACTACACTATACTGCACTTACTATACTATACTATACGATTCGATACGATATGAGACGATACGATACGATACAAGATCTGATGCAATTGACCCTAATGCAACTTCATTGAGCATAAAGGTTGCATTAGAAGATCTGATGCAACATTTTCATCAAAAAGTTGATAATTTTACAAAGAATGCAACTTTTTTATTGTAAGGTTGCATTGAATTTTTTTTAATGCAACTCTTATGTTAAAAGGTTTCATCCACACTCTGTCGTGTCATGACGTAATTACTTATTTGCCCATAAACTTTCACCGATAAAAAAATTTTAAGTTGACAAATTCCATAAAAATGACGAAACATATAGGAACTTTATTATTTTAATATGATGTAACTTTAGTTTAAAAAATACTTTTTTTTCTTGTTTATTAAAAATGTAAAAAATCTCTTTCTTCATATATAATAATGAATTAAATATTAGAAAATGTAATTTGTGTATAAATTAATATATAAAAATATATTAATTCTAGAATTTATCAAAGTAACTTGTTCCCTCTCAATTTGTGCTAAAATTTATTGAAATATTAGAAATTCCCTCCTGAATTATATTTCCCCCTAAATCCCAGAACTTCCAACCCCACTTCCATAATTCACGCCATCACTTTGTATGCATTTGCGCCTACCCCCCTCAACCTCCAGCAAACAGCCGTCTCCCACCTCCACCTCTAGTCGTCCACCGCCGCAGCGCTGTCCACCTCCACCTTTCAGGCGTCCACCACTCCAAATCTCTCTCAGGTGTGTTATAACTTGTTGATGTTATCATGTTAATTTTCAATTTCTTGTCTTTTAATATGCTTTAAACTATGATTAGTTATGTTAATTTATAGTGTGTTGAAACATAGAATTTTTAATGTTAATTTTAACTTGTTGTATTGAAGCTTAGAAGTTAGCCATTTAGGGATGTTGTTGATGCAGGGAAGGTGTTCGATGAAATGTTATTGAAATTGGACAGTTGAGTTAAAGGAATTGTTTATATTTGTTGGTTGAAGTGTACCCTTTTAAGGAAATTATTATTTAACCAAGATATTGATAATAGAGAGTATTAATTAGTTCCGATTAGAGTTGTTGATTATTCGGTATGTGGTGAAAGTAGATGAGGATGTGAGATCAAATATAGCAACACTTAAATCCACGCTTAAGTCAAGAGTTAGAAAATTATCAAATAAGTTGCAGGTGTCAAACTGAGAATTCTTTTTTTTTTTTTTTTTTCATGCATTCAATATGGCTTTTTTGATCTTTAACTCTCTTGAGAAGACCTATGGTTGGCTAGTCCAAATAACTGTTTCATTCATGTAGAGTGCCTATGTATGCCCAGTGAATTTAATTCTATTATCATCCAGTCCATATATATTTATTTGCCTGCATAAAACAAGTCAAACATCTGAAAATATTATCAACGAAGCTAGAAGAAATGAACACGGTTTGTTGAACACATTACTTCCTGAACCGCTGACATTTTGTGACACTAGTGTGAATAAGAACGCAAACTAAGGCACCATTAACCACTGACTTGCTTATGTGTATGAGTTCCTTGTATCGTGTTTTTTTATGACACTAGTGTGAATAAGAACGCAAACTAAGGCACTATTAACCACTGACTTGCTTATGTGTATGAGTTCCTTGTATTGTATTTTTTTATGACACTAGTGTGAATAAGAACGCAAACTAAGGCCTTATACGTATGCTGTCATTAGTTATTATGTTTGCTCATTCATCAGTCTCTAACTTGTGAAAATGTGAACTTTATTTAAGTTTTTTTTGCTGCTGTTAGGGTATAATTGTTATGAATTTGAGATTCGGGTTTGAAGATAATAAGCTTTTGTTAGTTCAGGATTCGGGTTTCAGCCTTTTGTCGGTTCAGGATTCGGATTTTAGTTTCAGTCTTTACCTAACTATCCTTGGCTATAATAAGCTTTGAAGATAATTCATTAACGGACATTGTTTGGTACGCACATTGTATATTATTTCATATCATAGGATTTGTCAATCTTATATTATCCTGTCTTGTATTATAGTCTTATACTATCTATCTGATCTTTCTTGTTCTATTAAATGCAGGGGGCACAGTATGAATGGTAGTAAAGATAATTCTGTTCATGGTCGTGGTGCTGGTGGTGGTCATGGTGCTGGTGGTCGTGGTCTTCGTGGTGGAAAGAAAAAGCAAGTTGTACCAGGGAAACGCATTGATAGTGACATTGTTATCGATCTCAATCTTAGTCGAGATGCTGGTGATATTGCTACTGGGAAACGAAGATTCGAAATGTCGGATCAAAAAAATCCCAATAAGAAGGTAGTTGTTGATCCAAATCATGTATGGAGCCGTGGGCGGTATCTGATGATACGAAATCCAGATGGTAAATCAAGTGCATTTCAGAGAGTCGGAGCTGCTGGTGTTTCTAGCCAAGTGGGTGAGGGTGATGTGATCACTATGATACAAAATCCAGGAGGTAAAACAATTGCATTTACGAGAGTCGGAGCTGGTAATTCTAGTCAAGTGAGTGAGGGTGATGAGATGGCTGATGTAGCTGGGTTGTCTGATACCACTATGCCTCATGTGTCACGGGATAATGTTGATGATGATGATGATGTTTTCAGTGAGGATTTCGATGATGGTCAAGATAGTGACCATGGTGATGGTGGCGATAATTATGGTGGTGGCGACAACGGTGGCGATGATGATGGTGACGATGGTGTTAGCGACGATGGTGTTGGCGATGAGAGGGAATTTATACAATGCGACAAAAAGGGGTATATTTTTAATTTCTACATTATAATATATATCCTTTATTAAGATTATTAGTGTTATAAATTATAAACATGATTATATGTTTTTTTTTCAATATTGTAGTTTTACAAACAAAAAGGTAAACAAACGTGCAAAGGATATACTTGAACAGTGTTATGACGGAGATTGGGTCACATTTAAAAAGGTCCCACAAAATGCCAGGATGCGGATGTTTGATCGATTTCGGGTAATTCATCAATTAAATATTTATATCTGTTTTGATTATTTGTTTTAATTATGGCATTTTTACCCTATGTTTTTATAGACCAAGTATAGATGGCGTGCACGAGCTGAGCAGGCCATATATGATACATTTATCGACGTGCTCAAAAGTCGATTTAGAGATATCATGAGAAATTTGAGAGAAGAGTCTAAACAAAAAGCTAAGGTTGCAAGGCGTAAAGTACCAGTTAAAGGATACAATATTGCTACCCTATTAGAATTTCCACCTGAAGGGTTTCCCCTTGAAAAATGGCAAAGGATGTGTGCGGTACGGAATTCATGATCCCTTTTTAGATTGTGGTTGCTGTTACAACAGTTAAACTGTTCAGTTAAAACTATTATAAAATGCACTGAATATGTTAACCTGGTTACTTTTAAAACAGTTAAAACTTATGCTGATATTGTTAAAAATCGGCTATTAAAACAGTTTACAGTTAAACTGTTAGAACAGTGATGCCGTTGTTAACAGTAAACTGTTTTACAATTTATGCGAGTGCAACGCAGCAGCGTAGTTAAGTGCATACGCAGCGTCGTTAAACTGTTTTACAATTTATACGAGTATCGGCGTCGTCGGACGCACGCCGCAGTCGGACGCGCGCACAACAACGGCAGTCGGTTAAAAATCGGGCATTAAAACTGTTAAACTGATGCTGATATTGGCCATTTGGTTAAAAAACGGCTATTAAAACAGTTTACAGTTAAACCATTAGAACACGCAGCAGCGTCGTTAAGCGTGTTTTACAATTTATGCGAGCAGCGGCGTGGTTAAGTGCAAACGCAGCGTCGTTAAACTGTTTTACAACTTATGCGAGCAGCGGCGTCGTCGACACGCGCCAGCAGCGGTAATCGGACGCGCGCGCAGCCGCGGCGTTGGACGCGCGCGCAGCGGTCGTGTTGGGTTAATTGGGTTTGTTCACGGGTCACGGGTTCTAACCGGGTTTAACCGATAAGGAAAACGGTTCGTTTACGGATCATGGTTTGTTCGGATGGGTGGCCCGGGTTACTTATTTATACATGTGTTAATATTGAACAAAAGGAATTATACCCATGATTTAGAAACTGTATGCAAAGGAGAAATGGTCAAGTTTGACCGAGTTTCATGCAAGTGGAACGTTGGAGTGGGTTGTTGTGATTCAATTTGGCATGTGTTTTTCTGTATGTTTTTTTTTTTTTTTTGAATGAAAAACTTGCTGTTTATTCGATGAAAGGGTTACATACAATACAACTATTCTATCCTATTTATACTAAAAAACTAAATAGCACATGCTAAAATAGATAACAAAATATCAGCAACAAACTTCACAATTCCCTCCATGATCTCCACCAATTTACCCTCAAACTTGACCATTTCTTACTAACGTGCACATTTGAGATCATGGGTATAATTCCATTATTCTAATAAGATTAAGTCAAACAACTCTTGACCCGTAACGAACCCGCGACCTGATAACGTGCCGACCCGTGACCAGCAAACAAACCCGAATAATCCAACAGGTCGGAAGCACGCTCAGCAGCGGCGGTCGGACGCGCGCAGCAGCGTCGGTCGGACGCGCGCGCAGCAGCGTCGGTCGGACGCGCGCGCAGCAGCGTCGGTCGGACGCGCGCGCAGCAGCGTCGGTCGGACGCGCGCAGCAGCAGCGTCGGTCGGACGCGCGCAGCAGCAGCGTCGGTCGGACGCGCGCAGCAGCAGCGGCGGTCGGACGCGCGCGCAGCAGCGGCGGTCGGACGCGCGCGCAGCAGCGGCGGTCGGACGCGCGCAGCAGCGTCGGTCGGACGCGCGCAGCAGCGTCGGTCGGACGCGCGCAGCAGCAGCGTCGGTCGGACGCTCGCAGCAGCAGCGTCGGTCGGACGCGCGCAGCAGCAACGTCGTCGGCGTAACCTTTATGTGTTGACAACTGGCCTTCCTAATGCATTGTATAGATGCTTTTGGTCTCTGATGCTCCCTTATAAAAAAGGATTCTGTGCAAGGGCGTTATTTTCTTTGGGATCGAAGAGTATGTAACCAGATGAATTTGGTCATTTACTTGACAAAAAACTTTTGAAAGTTGCCAATCAGTATCAAAGTATTAACAAGTTTCAACCTTTCAAATTAACTCTATTATAACCCTTAATTCTCAACAGGTGAAATTTTTTAATAAAGTTAATTTGAAAGGTTGAAACTTGTAATTTAGCAAAGAAAATTCTAAAATTTGGAAACAGAAAATTCTAAAATTTGGAAACAGAAGGTTAATAAAACTTATAAAAAAGGATTCTGTGCAAGGTTGAAATTTTTTTTATGGTCTTCGACTTGTCGGTTCAGGATTCGGGTTTCAGTTTTAGTCATTTTTATGGTTTTCAGTCTTTTGTCGGTTCAGGATTCGGGTTTCAGTTTCAGTCTTTTGTCGTCGGACGAGCGCATCGGCGTCGTCGGCCACGCGCATCGGCGTTGTCGGACGTGCGCAGCAGCGTCGTCAGATGTAGCGAGCAGCGTCGTCGGACGCGCATAGCAGCGTTGTCGAGTGCATACGCAGCAGCAACGACGGTCGCTCGCAGTAGCTTCGTCTGATCGATTTATTGGACCATTCTCACCCCTAATTTTTATTATTACAGCACTGGAACACCGAAAAATGGCAAAAAAAGTCGGAAGCCGGGAGAGCAAACCGCAAAAATGACTTATGTCGTCATACAGGCGGGTCAATACGATTTGATCAACACCGTGTCAACATGGTCAGCTAATCATAGTTCTAATTTTTATTAACTACCTTTACATTTAACACTACAATTTACATTACTCCCTTTTATGTAGGAAAAAGAAAAGGGTAAATCAGTTGGATACCTGAAAGTGTTCTTACAGACCCACGCCACTAAGGAATGCAAAAAGATGTTAAAAGATGGGGAGATAAGTGAAAAAGATTATGATCGGTTAAAGTTTGTTACCGAGCGTGCAAAACGTTCATATGTAAGCTCTCTTTTATCATTTATCTATAATTATCCTGTCACTTTTACGAGTTGAAAACATTCATTTGATAAAATTTTAGGTCGCGTACGCGAAACAACTTGAAGACTTGTATGGGGACATAGAATGCGATGATTTAGCTTTGTGGAAGAGTCTACATCCTGAACGTAAGGATCACAAGACGTTTGGGATAGGATCTTCTGATCCTGAATTTTTGGTGACCGGAAAAACATCATCCAGTATTTGCGGGTCTAACGATGATGCCCGACACTCACAAGAGGTATCTTTATTTATTCTTGTTATTTTGATAACGTTAAAAATTTTTGACGATATGTTTTTGTTAATACGTATTAATTATATCTTTTTGTACAACTTTTAGCTTCAAAAAGTTCAAGAAGAATTAGAAAAAGAACGAGAGGCCCGGCAAAACATAGAATCTCGTTTCGAACAATTTCAACAAGAGCGCGAAAAAGAGCGGGCCGACCAAGCGGCATGGCAAAAAGCTATGGAAGAAAAGCTGAAAAACATCGGAAATAAGTAAAAACTCTCGTCTTGTTAAGTATTGAAATGTTAAAGATCGGATTAGTTTTGAATGATTTTAATTAGGATTTTTTGTGCGTTTTGGAATGTCTTGGAATGTTCCTTTAATATTTTTTGAATGTTTTAGAATTTTGCTGCAATTTTTTGGAATATAATAGCAAATTTTGCTGCATTTTTTTATAAAAAAATGTTTTTTTTTAATTTCTTTAATTTTTTATAGTTTGTCACAAATCTGTCGCAAACAGGTTGTAGTAAATTTGTCGCAACCTTCAAATATTTTTTTGGTTTGTAGGAAATTTGTAGCAAATTGTTAAGAGAAAGTTTTATAATTTTGTAGGAATTTTGTCGCAAAATAAAATGCAAAAAAGGCAAAATTGTCGAAGAATTGTAGGAAAAAAATAGAACCTCTTTGTCAGAAATTTGTAGCAAAAAGATAAAACTTTTTTGTCGAAAATTTGTAGTAAAAAGATAAGCCTTTTTTGTCGGAAATTTGTAGGAAGAAGTTAACACTTTTTGTAGGAAATTCGTCGAAAAATAAGAAACTTAAAATAAATATTTTGTAGGAAAGTTGTCGAAAAATAATAATACTAATAATAATAAAATTTTATTATCTTTATTAGTAATAATATTATTATTATCATTAATAATAAATATAGAATAATATTAAAAACATAATTTTGTGGGAAATTTGTAGCTTATTTATAAAAAAAAACTGAAAAATAGATTTGTGGCAAAATTGTCGCAAAATTGGCGACATTTGTTTTTTGTGAGAATTTTGTCGAAAGTTTTGTGGGAATTTTGTCACTAAACTGATTTCCGACAAGTTTATTTCACACCGAAAAATTTGTAGCAAAATTGTAGCAACAACCATTTTCCCACAGATTTCCTACAAATATGGCTGTCACAAAAAGACCAAATTTCTAGTAGTGGGCCGACTAGCGACTAACGAGTTCTCCAACCTTGATAATAATAGATATATACACAACCATTTTCTATTATGTAACCATATTCATTTTGATATTATTATTATTTTCTATAATATAGTATTGTATTATAATGTATCGTATCGTACAACATCAGCATAGCATAGCACATCAGCATAGTATACTATATTGTATAGCATGGTACGATATGGTATAGTATGGTACGGTACGGTATGGTATAGTATGGTACGATATGGTATGGTACGGTGCGGTATGGTATGGTATCGTATAGTATACTATAGGATCACATCGTACAATATAGTATCGTATAATATAGTGTTGTGGCATATTGTATAGTATAGGATCATATAGTAAAGTATAGTGTTGTGTTGTATAGTATAGGATCGTATCGCATTGTACAATATAGTATCGTGTACAGTATAGTATACTATACTATATCGTATAGTATGGTACTGTATGGTATGGTACGGTATGGTATGGTATGGTACAGTACGGTATGGTATGGTACGGTACAGTACGGTACGGTATGGTACGGTACGGTACGGTATGGTACGGTATGGTATGGTACGGTATCGTATAGTATACAATAGTGTCGTGTTGTGTAATATAGGATCGTATAGTATAGTATAGTGTCGTGTTGTGTAGGATAGTATTGTAATGCATTGTATTGTATTGTATACTATAGTATAGTATATAGTATAATATATAGCATAGCATAGCATAGGTATAGTATAGTATAGTATAATATATAGTATAGTAGATAGCATAGCATAGCATAGTATAGGATTCTATGGTATCGTACAATATAATATAGTATGCTGTATCATATAGTATGGCATGGTATATCAACATTTTATTTTTTAAAAGTATATCTTTTAGCAAGTATGTGAGTGTTAGTTTACTACAAATTTACGAGTTATTTAACATTTTATTTTTTTAAAATTATTTATTTTCTAAAATTGTAGTAAATTGTGTTAGTTTGTAGGAAATCTGTAAGAAATTTGTAGCAAGTGGGAACAGTTTGCTACAAATTTTTGACAAATGTAACATTTTATTTTTTTTAAATTATTTTTTTTTCTAAATTTGATAAGTACCAAATAAATTAACGTTTTTTTGTAGGAAATCTGTAGTAAATGGTGTTAGTTTGCCACAAATTTACGACAAATTTAACATTTTTATTTTTGAGAATATTTATTTTGTTAAAACTTATAAATAAAAAATAAATAACGGTTTTTGTAGGAAATTTGTAGCAAGTGGGATCAGTTTGCTACAAATTTTTGACAACTTTAACATTTTATTTTTTTTTAAATTAATTTTTTCTAAATTGATAAGTAACAAATAAATTAACTTTTTTTGTAGGAAATCTGTAGTAAATGGTGTTAGTTTGCTACAAATTTTCAACAAATTTGACATTTTATTTTTAAAATTTTTTTTTCTAAAATTGATAAATAAAAAATAAATTAACTTTGTTTGTAGGAAATCTGTAGTAAATGGTATTAGTTTGCTACAAATTTTCGACAAATTTGACATTTTATTTTTAAAAATTATCTATTTTTCTAAAATTGATAAATAACAAATAAAATAACTTTGTTTTGTAGGAAATCTGTAGTAAATAGTGTAGGTTTGCTACAAATTTTCGACAAACTTTACATTTTATTTTAAAATTATTTATTTTCTAAAAATGAATAATTACCAATAAATTAAGTTCTTTTTTGTAGGAAATCCGTAGCAACTAATGTCAATTTGCTACGAGTTTCCTACAAATTATTTTTTTTTTATTAAATTATTTACTTTTCAAAAATTAAGAAATGAAAAATAGATTAACTTTTTTTTGTCGAAAATATGTAGCAAACGGTATCAATTTGTTACAACTTTCCAACAAATTTTCAAATTTTATTTTTTTATTATTTATTCTGTTGTGGTTACAAATTATAAAAACTTTTAATTTATTTTGTCTGAATTTTGTCGAAAAACTAATAAATGTTGTGACGAAATTGCTACAAATGTTTGTTGTGTCGAAATTTTGTTGGAAAATTGTAAAAATGTTTTGGGGTTTTTTTTTTGGTTTTCTTTTTTGTTAGAAAACTTGTAACAAAATTTGAGTTGTGGGAAATTTGTGGGAAATTTTTGTAGGAAAAAGTGTAGTTTTCTACTAGTGACGATTCTTGACTCTTAACTTGATTAGTTTTTCAAGGAGAACAAAACCCTCATGTTTGTTTTCCATGGTTCTCACTCATTTGAGAGAAATCAGATGAGGAAGTGACGAACCCTAATTTTCAAATTTGGGGTCTTTGATTCTGGGTTTATAGAAAACTTCAATCTAAGTCCTTTTAAGTGTTATTAAGAAACAAAGGTATGTTTTCACCATGTAATCTCATGTTAATAAGGTATGCCTTGTTTATGACTTGATATTGAACTTCATGCAAGGTAAATAAGAATCTGGGTGGATTGTTTATAATTTAATATAGGGATTGTGATAGAAATTTGATTGATATGTTAGATATTGGGATTTTTGCTAGAGGGGGTATGTTTATGGATACTTGTTGATGTAATTAGGCTTGTTGAACATTAATGGACATGACATTGTGTTATAATTGGTATCTAAACCAGAAGGATAATGATTTGGTGAATTTGGTAAATTGCAAAAGTTTTAAAATCTTGTTCATAAATTAATGGGTTAATCTTTGTGGGTTAGATTCAGTAACCCTATTAGCCATTGAATTGAACAAGTGTGGGCAAGTTCTTGAATCACACACTTGTTCAAGATGTTTTGAAACTCGAAGAGGCGATGTGATATTGAGGGAACATTTGAAGCTACCAGTTCGGTTTGATGTTGTTGTTTATTACTCAAAATATCATGCCAAGAAGGGGTGATAAGGTGAAAGTTAGACGTTGGGAAATATCAATTCTGCATGCACTAATGAAATGTGGGTCAAAATTTCATTTATTTATTTGGTAATGATGAATATATGGGAGGCTAGGTATTGAAGGGAAAAAAGATCATCCCGCATGAAAGGTTGATAACAACTCTGTTAAAAATTCATGGTGTGTTTCAGTTCCCTCAGATTGGCACTCCAAATATTTTACTCCTCTCACATTCAAAAAACTGAAGAAGTGCATTCTCAACCACTGAAAGATATCTTAAATTGAAGCATAAAACTGGAAGAAGTTGAGAGAATTGATGCCTGATGCGTGTCCGTTGGTGTCAGGTGAACCCGATGAAGTTTTTAGTGATGATAGTGAGGTTTATGCTAGGGAAGTTGAAGAGGAAGAACGAGAAGATGAGGTAGAGATGGGATTTCATGGTGGGTCAAATTCGAGTGTGTCGTATTTTGGGTGGAACACACAGGTGTACGCCCAAGTTGAGACTATGAGACCTCCTGGGTATGTTGGATAGCCTGATCATGCTCAGGTTTTGCATGATCAAGGAATTACTATGCATTGGAAGACTGGGAAATGAGTGTGTGGTGGAATAAACTGCATGCTTACAATTTCCAGCTGGAAATTAATGACAGGTATCGACTTGATCAAGAGAGGAGGATGCACAGAGCATGGCACAGTGGGATTAGATTCTAAGTTGTCGTTGTTCTTATACTTTAACCATTAAATTTGATTGTGTTCGTGAAATATAGGATTGGTAATTAACTAGGTTACAATTCAGTTGCATCATTATTTCGGTTTCAACCCTGGATTATTACAACCAAATATATCATCTATTACTTATTTATCAAACAAGTAGGTTAACAAATCACGTCTATGTGATTTCCAATTGTTAGTAATTAGATTACCCGATTTTCTACACAAAACGAAAGCCCGAAGATTGGTCCTTTTCTCACAACTGTTTACAACCACACTAATGAAACTCGTTTTTACAATAACTTTCACAATCAGCAAAAAGAAACAATTTTGGTATTAGATAAGTAATGAAAACAATAAACTTTAACACTTTCCACTAGTTCTCCATGGATTCGACACCTTACTTGCTCTTTAGCAGCAACAGTGATTAGGACACTTTTAATTATATTTGTGACCAACCTTACGACATCTTGTTCAATAATAATGCACACAAAGAGCCTCAAGGCAAAAACATGAGTATTTTATTTTCTTTAATTTCTGTATGGCATTGCTATAGTTTTTTCAGTTAAAAAGATAACATGTTACGTGATTACCGGTCTTTATTCCCTTTCGTGTCGTGCGAGAACCCCTCTTGTTTATACCAATATAAGTTGCAAACTTAAAACAAATAAAATCTTTCCGAAACTAAGAGATATCTTAATCAAATATTTTTCATTTTTTCTTTTCTTTACTCGTGGCTTTTAACCTTTTAACTTTCTTCACTTCGACAAAACTATCTCGTTAACTTATAAATAAACAAGATTAATTTCCATAAGATATTACTAAAATTCATAATAATATTGCATACAACATGAATAACAATATTAACCTTTTATTCGTATTAGCATAGGTGCTATTCATGACCATGTTGAAGGATAAATTGTAAAAAGAAAAAGAAAAAAAAAAGAATTTGAAAAAGAACCATGTATCCTCCTAATAATATCTACATACATGGATCAATTCAACCATGTGGCGATTTTTGGGGGGAACCATGTGGCGATTTGTGAGGGGAACTATGCTCGTCGAGCCAACACTTCCAACAACCGCCGTATCTGGGGTTCATTTCTGTTGTTTTATTCATGGGTCCTGTAAAGAGTAAACACAAAAAAAGTTATATAAATAACATACATCAAAACATATATACATATTCATAATTTGAATTCATGTGAGAACACTTCATGACATGTTAACTCATTCAATACATATTTTCTTTAGAATATATTGTTCTCACATTAGGATCATACCCGATGGGTCGTTAATTACAGGTTGTGGAGAACTTTGAAGTTTTCTTCCTTCTGATGAAATCAGGAGAAGTGATAAAAGAACTAAGAACAACGTAACACCACTCAACTTCATTTTTATAAAACTTGTTTTTGTGCTAGGGTTTGTGCAGGTGCTGGTGTGATGTTTTGATTCATATATATATATAGGGTATGTTGTCAACCTAGATAGCAGGATTTTGAAAAGGTAAACAAAGGACAATGGTTGAAATGTTCAAATCCAATAACTTATATAGATACATTAGTAGGTTGACATTCTCAATTTATTAAAAAAAGTCCTTTTGCAGTTTGTGTAAATTACAAAACAGTTTCACAAATCATATGTTCAGTCTACCACGTTTGAGGTTTGTTTGTAGTAAACACCTAGTAATCATAATATATTAAAACTGGTAAAATATGTGGGGATTTTTAATACGAAACCCTAAGTATAGACCTATAACAACGTCTGTACTGTATATGAATTTATAGAAACTTTATCATCAATTTCTCCACTTAAACTTGTTTTGCTTTTATATGAAAGATATGATTTTTTTTTAATTAGATTGAAATTTTTTATATGGAAGATGAACACATAAGCACACAAGATGGAGGTAAAAGAGATGAAGATAATGAGGTGGATGTGTGGTCACATCACGTTAGTATATTATATAAGATAAAGGAAGGGAGATTGAGTAGGTTTCCTCTATATGTGAAATCACGACAAGTGTAATAAGCGCCAATAAGAACAACCTAAGACCGCTCAACCTCATTTTCAGAAATAAAGATGTTGTTGAAGGTTTGATGTTTTGGTAGCTAACATTGCCGCATTAAAACAGGTCTGAAGAGAGATGCAGTGGTAAATTGTTTTATATTTATTTTATATACGAACGGCCCCTACATAATCTTTCAATAATATGTTAATGAAAAGAGTAGTTTAGTTTTATTTACATTACATGTTTTTATTGGTATAGAATCCTGTACCAATAAAAACATGTCTACATAATTTGATTTGCCATTTGAGGTGACGGATTAGAATCCTATAGCATTACGGATACTCTGGCTATTAAATATGCAGTATATTTCTACTTCAGATATAATACAACTCTTTTATGGTCAAATTCTACAAGCCTAAGCACGCTCTTACCAACTACTCTCATGTCATCTTAATGTTAATCTAACCCATCTTTTAATAAATAGTTATAGTTGTTTATGTCATGAATTTACGAGCCCATTTCCTGGTAATTCACAATATTTTTTTTTGTATAATATTAGTCTTAAAATTAGGTTCAACTCTTACTTGGTATAGAGTGAGAACCTGGTGGGCAAAGATAGGAGAACCAGGGAAACCTGGGTTTGATTGAGCCAAACATGTTTTACTGGCAATTCACCGTCATGCCTACGGGATGGTGGGTTACTGGGTTTTCACCGGAATTGATGGTGGACTCAGGTTACTCTCGAAGTACTCCGTTTGGTACAGTGGGTGCTCCGAGAGTGCTAAGGATTCATTCTGTTGTCCGTTCCAAAAAAAAAAAAAAACTAGTCATAAGATGTGCAAGATGTGAAAGTCCATCCAAATACCTCTTAAGTGTATTATGGTATAGCACTAATTTTGAGGACCAAATTTCTTTTAAGATAAGTAGAATGGTAATACCTCTAAATTGGAAAACCATCGAATAATAACTTTCTGGTAGTATTAATGATAGTTAAAATATAACAAAAAAAAATTATTTGTTGTGATGAAATTAAATTTATATGATTTGATTAAAACCTGCAACGATTAGAAGAACCAATAACCATTTGTGACAAGCTCAGATTGTTTTATTTTTGTGGGACACAATTTTTTGTTACTGTTGATACTCGTAGGAGAAGAAAAAGAACGTCTGTGTGAAGCAACCAAGTTCGTTGTGAAAGCGGGTTTGAGAAGACCTGATCATAGTTGGAAAGCGGGTGATTCGTGAGAAGAATTCAACTTGTTGTGGAGACTGATTGTGTGAGGGAATTAAAACGAGGCGAGAAGTTGTTTGTGTGAGATGATCTAGGACCGGTGTGAGACCGAATATAACCTGTGAAGTGTGACAACCCTCACTAAACCAGGTATCCGTACGACTTAATTAATAATTAATTACTGCTTAATTACTGTGCTTGTTTGAAATTACTGATGAACTGCTACTTGATTTCTGATACATGCATATACCTGCATCATACTTTACTTACCGTCACTACATTATTTACATGCTGAACCTTAGTGACAAACATGATGCACAAAAAGCACAGTACCACTATAAACGGATAACCTATTGAACATGCTGATAAAGCCAGCATCAGGCAGACACTGCCTCTAAGGCCTGTATGAGCCAGAAATATTTTACTACACTAGTGGTGAGTGTAGGGATACAAGGGTTGTAGAACTGCGTCTCTAGGAATAGGTTACCATGACCAGATGTGCCTAAAACGTACTCTAAGTACAAAATTCAGCACTTTAACTAATAATTCAGCATCTAGCTACTTAATAAAGTGCCAAAACATGAGAAAAATATTACTAGACACTTTCCAAAGTGTCAGGAATAAGTTGTGTCACTAAAAATAATTATAACGACACTTTAAAGCTTGTTTAACGCTTTAACGGATCTCTATCCAACCGAACAATCGGATTTTATCCGGAACATAAAAAATTTGTCATTAACATTGTTTTTCTTTTTCTGAGCCAGTTAGGGTCCCTGAATACCCTAACACCCGTTGTAACGCATGAGACACTAGTAACCGGGTTAATCCCTAAACTAACTAAATTAACCTAACTATTATCTAACTAATTGGTTAGAAATGAACTAGCTACCCCCCCCCCCCCTTGGCCGAACTCGGTCACATTGTGACCATATCTTGTACTTGTTGATTATTTTAATCAACTATGTCCCATATCAAGTGGAAATAACATCCATTGGTTAATGATGGAGGGAATTGTGTATAAATAACTAAGCTTAAACCATCATTCTTTCACTAACACAACTCACCAAAACACTCTCTCCCTCTCCTTGGAACCTTCGGCCGAACACACCCACAAACACCCAACCATTTTTCGGTTTTGATCACCTCATCTCAAGACCATTCAAGTATTCAGGATCACCTACAAGGAAGCTCGGTGCAATCGGAAGGCGAAGGACCTCACCCTATTTCTTTTATCCACTCATTTTGCGCTTAGATTCTTCCCTAGCCTCGAGCTAGTAGTAAGTTGCTATAATCACCCTCTCGAACTATTTTGAAGTGGTTAATATGATATGTAACGGTTAAAAGTCGCAAACATACAAGATGAAGCATAAAAGTCTACTAAAAACACTAAAAGTGATGGTTAAAAGCTCATATGTTGTGTAAATCTTGTAGTAATTGATTTGTGTGATTATTTGGACCCGATCTATGTTGTGGTAGCTCGGATCATCATTTAACCCGGGTTGGTCATGACCATGGATCATGACATAAGGTTGTTTTGGAAGTAACAAGGGTTAAAGGATGAAACTCTACCACACACGAATCATGAACTTGTGTAAAAGCAATTTTGCTTGTGAAATAGTGTTTAAAACTAGTAGATCTACGTATCTACAAGCGGTATTTTCAAAGAACCAAGTATCAAAGAAATCATGTTTTCTAAAGACGGGTCTTACACTAACACGAATGATTTTTAGAACACACAAGTGTGTAAACACCTGTGTAGCACACACTTTCGACAAAATAACTATTTTTGAAAAAGATGACGAGAAGTTGTAAAGATGGAATTTCTTTAAAAATGAGGTTTTTACGAAATCGGATTGCTTTATATAAAGATCCACTAAAAGTATGGGGGTTTACGTCATAGTGTTGGAAAAACTACAAGTTCATGAGATTCCTGCGAATTACATGTTTATTAACTAGTTTGATGCGTTGAACATTGTTTTGATTGAATAAGAAGATTGTTGGTTTGATTTATAAAAGAAAATGATACGCTTAAAAGCGTGGCCACCTCCAGTTACAGGGGAAACTCTGGCGAAATTTTTCCAAAAACCTAACACTTAGAAATATTTTCACCACAAGTGTTAGAAATACATCTTTCGACCTGTTTTCAAAACATAAGTTTCGCCACGACTTTATTTACGAAACATCGGAGGTGGGATTTCACAAAATAAAACTTGGTAAATATATATTTGGTATATATTTTTCATAAAGTCACTTGATATGTGTTTATGATTATTTTGTGAAAATACTAGTATTATTTTTAGGGTAAAAATAATACTAACGAATGATAATGGATCCAAAATAATACGAACGTCTCTACGATAAATATATAAGTTACACCGGTAATTATTATTACCACTCGATCGTTAAAACGAAACTTACGCAATTTTAAGAAAATATGACTTAACGCGTATTTTTGTCAAGGTATTATTTTGGGAAAATTTATGTAATAGAAAATATAATATTTTGAGAAGAATAATTATATTTTGGAGTTAGAAATAAAAATATATTTTAAGTGAGACTTAATAATATATTTCGAACACACATGTATTAAATCCCCCATCCTTGGGAAGGAAAATAATTACCAAGTATACAGAATGTAAACACGAAATAGTTGCCTAACTATTTCCCAAAAACTTAAACCATAAAGCCAAGGCACGGCCTTCCGTCTAATAGAGTTAGTACGTGTAGGTCGTCACACAGCTGCTTGATTTGGAGGTATACTTGGCAGAGACGCACCACTGTGAGTTCATGCCCCCCCTTTTCTCTTAACTGTTTTCAGTTTTCTAAACTGCGGGGGTGAAATACATGTTACTATGTTTACGAGAACTTTTTACATGGTATGGTTAGCGTAAGGAGGGTTACTACTTAGATCATGTGAGTGGGTAGGCGGGAACTGGAGGCCATTAATCCTCATTGTAGGACTAAGGGACGTAAGCGGTAGATCTATCTGGGTGTAGCGAGCCCAGCCCCAGGCCCAAACAGAACGGACCTCGGGGTGACTTTGTACCCATCGCTAAATCTGCTAGGTTTGAGTCTTCCTACTTGCACTTCACACATATCAATGGCCTTGCAACCATTGGTGATCTCTTTTCTTTTTTCCTTATTTGCTACATACCAGGATTTATATATACAAAGGTTTATTTACTCACTTACACATGAACTCGCTCAACATTATTGTTGATTTTTCAACTTACATGTATTTCAGGGAATTAAAGGATCTGGCGCGGTATGACACGTTTTCCCGCTGCACTAGTTACGAGGTCATCCGGGTTTGGGGAATGTGACTCTTTCCTGGACAAGTCACAGTCCTTAAACTGTGTTTATGATATGTTGATGTTTGTGTTTGTTGAACAATGTCATTAGGATGTGTTTCCGTTGAGACAATGTTGTTGTATTTGGTTTTTAAAACTTAATTAAATGGATGATCTTGCATGGTTTTATTTCATATAGCTTTGTTATGGTTAAGCTATGGTATTAAGAAGTCACACCAAATTAACGACGCTTCCGCAAAGCCAGGGTGTGACAGCTTGGTATCAGAGCTCTGATCATAGCGAACTAGGATTCTTCCTCGAGTCTAGACTATGATCACTAGGGCTCTCACGAAAACATTTTTACTGCATACCACTTAAGTCCAGATCCAAAACTTGTTATAAACAAATGTTGAGCACATTTTATTTATTATTTATAGGCTCAGTCTGGAAGGCTAAGGCTCGGTCTGGGAGGCCAAGGTAGTTGGCTAGTGGGACTAGGAGAATTGGCTAGTGGGACTAGGAGAATTGGCTAGTGGGACTAGGAGAATTGTCTAGTGGGACTAGGAGAATTGGCTAGTGGGACTAGGAAGAGCAGTCTGAGAGGCTGGGAGGCTAGTGGGACTAGGAGAATTATTTGATTGCTTACTTGGTGACTTATGTGATTAATTGATTGTATAATTGACTGATTGTGCATGTCTGTGTTTATGTTACAGACACCATGGACACCTCTGGCACAGGTGACTCAGACACCACAGGACCTAGACCTATAGTATCAGACGACCTAGAGTCTTCGGAGCGCGAGGTTCACACATCCGACGTTACTAGCACAGACGAGGATGACTTTCAGCCCTTTGCTTTACCTGATGGTGCTGATGAGCTCGCTGATGGCCCTTTGGCCGGGGACCTACCACTTGTAGTGATCCCTGCTCCCATACCACTTGCTTCATATCCTGCTTACGATTTGCTTCCCGACGTCGATCTGTTTGATGACGAGCCCTTAGAGGATGAGGCTCAGGGCGAGGCCCTTCTTGCTGCTGGAGATCTTTTGTTGATCGCAGATGCTCCCGCCGAGGAGTCACTTGCTCACTCTCCGGTCCCAGACTCTTTCGAGTCTGTGGCCTCCGCACCTTCACACACTCAGAGTGCGCAACACTTTTCTCATGGATCAGATCCCGACCAGGCATCCTCTGTTGCCCCTATTCCTAGTTTTGCTTTCGACCACGATGATGTGGAGGATTCCGATCCTGTCTTTCCCCCAGGATTCGACCCAGATGAGGATATAGAGTTTATACCCATGGATCAGCCTATGGAGGATCCAATCGACCCAGTAGACCCAGTTGATCCCATCGACCCTGAGTTTGATTTTGAGATGGCCTTCGTTGATCCCGAGCAGCCACTGGACCCTGCTCCTGACCCAGTGCTTGATCATGACCCTGCTCATGCTGGCATGCCTATTGAGCCTGTCATTGCTGACCCACCCATTGATGATCACCCTGCTGATGCACCACTACTGGAGGGTGACCATGTTATTGTTGCTGATCATGTTGATCCCCCACTTATTGCTGATGCACCAGTTGACCCTCTTGTTGCACCGCACCTTGACCCTATGCCTGTACAGTTTGATCGAGCACTTTTTGAGGCACAGATTGACCCACGAGATGAGCACGCCCAGTGTGGGTGGATTCCTGCAGATGATGAGGTTCCACCTATTCCTCCTCATATCACTGATACCCGTCACATTGATACCTCCTTTTCATTTCCTCGGTTTACACCTCCAGCGCGACCTGGAGAGGGTTCTTCGGCTCACCATTTTGGACATGTACCGGTATCTATCCCTGCTATGCCACCGTCTGCTACTTTTCCCCTTGTTTCCCCATTCCATGTGGCACCTTTTGATCCCACCAGTGAGCCGTTTCTCTGGACGTCACCTTCTGTTGTGCCACCGACCGACCCCTACCATTCTTTCCATATGGGGTATACTATTGAGGATGTTTTGATGTCTTTTGTCGCCCAGCACGAGGCACACACGCAGCGCATTCAGGAGCTTGAGAGAGCCCAGCCGCCGCCGTGTTAGTGCCAGGGTCAGACCCACTCTCCTTTGCAGCCCCCTCGACCATTGTTACCTGACTATGCTGCACGCCTTTTGGCACTTGAGCAGCAGGTTGCTTCTTGGTTGCGTACCCAGAGAGCCATGGAGGAGGACTGGCTCCATTTGCGTCGCTTGTTCTACACTCACTTTCCCCCTCCTCCACCGCCATCCGTGTAGAGCTCTTTAGTACCGTATGGGTAGACGTTGGTGAGAAGACGGCGAATGCTTTTGACTGCACAGCATTTTTGGAGACTACATTATGATTCTGACTTTTGTTGACATATATTTGATGTATTGACACTGATTTGATATAGTTTTTGGACTAGGGTGATGTAGCCCTTAGTCAACTGATGTTGTATGACACTGTGATGTACTTGTACGCTTACTATGTGGTCTCAATATATGGCAATCGCAGTATTCTCATCATATGTGATGTTTTGATTGATTATTTATGTTTTATAACATGGGATGTTGTGTGATTGATATGATTATAACATGAGATGTTATGTACTATTACTATCATAATAAAGCGTATGTATTATAACATGGGATCTTTATTATGGCCTGACCAACATAAACCCATCTTTTAGAAGATGCCGCCGAGACGTCAAACGCCGATGCCTACCAATGAGGCAGAACTCCAACAAATCATCGCTGCTGCCATCGCGCAATACGCCGCCTCGCAAGGAGGACCCAGCGGAAGCAGCTCAAACAACAATGGCAACAACAATCCACCTCATGGTAATACTAAGTCATTTAGACATACCATGACCTAATTGGATATCTATAGCAAAGATGCTAATGCCATTCATATGTTGTAACATATGTGCAGGGTGCACCTACAAGCAGTTTCTAGACTGCAAGCCTGTCAACTTTGATGGCACCGGAGGTGCTGTCGCTTTTGTTCGTTGGGCCGAGAAGACTGAATCTGTTCTCCGCATGAGCAAATGTGCACCGAACCAGCAAGTCACCTATATCTCGGGGCTATTCTTGGATGGATCCCTCTCTTGGTGGAATTTGCAAGTACAGACACTTGGTGAAGCTGCTGCCTACGCGCTAACCTGGACCGAACTGAAGGAACTCATGCGCAAAAAGTACTGCTCGCGTGCGGAAATCCAAAGATTGGAAACTGAGTTCTGGCATTTGAAAATGGAAGGTCCAAAGATCGCAGAATACGTTCAGAGGTTCCATGACTTATCGCATGTGGTACCCTACATGGTCACTCCGGAGTTCAAGAGGATTGAACGTTTCATTTGGGGATTAGCTCCTCAAATCATAAGCATGGTGACCTCATCCAAGCCTGCGACAATTACTGAGGCAATCGACTTGAGCGTGGCTCTCACTGAGGAGGCTATCCGCCTGCACAAGTTTGATGAGATCAAGACGAAGAAGGAAGAGACTCACGTCGAGTCATCCGGAGGTAACAAACGAAAGTTCTCGAACTTCAAACAAGGCACTAGTGGGGTTGTTAAGAAAGGAGAGCCAAACGCGCCAGCTCAGGTTACAGCTGGTAGTGGGAAGAAAGGAAAGGGATATATGGGCACCCAACCCAAGTGCAACACCTGCCAACGTCACCATTCTGGCCGATGCGGGCCAAAAGTATGTGAAGCTTGTGGAAAGACTGGTCACTTGAAGGATTCTTGTTGGGCTAGTGCTGGCCGGGGAGGCCAAGGAGGATTTGGGAGTAGAAATAATAACCGTGGTGGTATTGGGAATCGCCCACAGGGGAACAATGGAGGAAATGGGAATCGAGGCAACAATGTGAATCAAGCTGGTAATGCGAACCAAAACAACAATCAAGCTGGGAATGGAGCAGGAAATGGTCAAAGAATGGGTTGCTTTAACTGTGGTGACATTGGGCATTTTAAAAGGGACTGCCCAGAGTTGAACCAAGCCTGTGGAAGAGTGTTCCACATCGAAGCAAGGGAAGCGGGCCAGGATCCCAATGTTGTCACTGGTACGTTCCCTGTAAACCAACGCTATGCATCCGTTTTATTTGATACTGGCGCCGATTATAGCTTCGTGTCATTAGAGTTTAAGAATATGCTTGGTTTAACCGCTAGTAAGTTAGATATTCCGTACTCAATCGAATTGGCTAATGGAAAGTTAGTAGAAGCCAATGAAGTTGTCAGAGGCTGTGTGATCGAATTGGGAGAGCGTGAGTTTGCTCTGGATCTACTACCAGTCCAGTTGGGAAGCTTCGACGTGGTGGTAGGAATGGATTGGTTATCAGGCAACAAGGCTGAGATAGTTTGTCATGAAAAGGTTGTTCGTATCCCAACCGAAGAGGGTGAAACAATTGTGGTTCATGGTGAAAAGCGTGATACGCCGTTAAGAATTATCAGCTGCCTGAAAGCGCGAAAGTGTTTGCAGAAAGGATGTGCTGCCTTCCTGGCACACATTGTAGACAAGAAAGCTGCAGAACTAAAGATCGAAGACATCTCTATCGTGAGGGAATATCCAGAAGTCTTCCCAGAGGACTTACCTGGACTGCCACCTCAAAGACAAATAAAGTACCGCATCGATTTAGTTCCAGGCGCCGCGCCTGTGGCTAAGGCACCTTATAGACTTGCTCCGTCTGAGATGCAGGAACTGTCGACACAACTTCAAGAGTTGTTAGACAAGGGATTTATCCGACCAAGCTTCTCGCCTTGGGGAGCTCCAGTTTTGTTTGTCAAGAAGAAGGACGGTAGTTTTCGTATGTGTATTGATTACCGGGAGTTGAACAAGCTGACGATCAAGAATAGATACCCTCTGCCAAGGATTGATGATCTGTTCGACCAACTGCAAGGCCCAAGCTTTTATTCAAAGATCGATCTTCGATCTGGATACCATCAGTTAAGGATACAAGAGGAGAGTATCCCAAAGACAGCCTTCAGAACTCGTTATGGACACTACGAGTTCCTTGTTATGCCGTTTGGATTGACAAACGCACCTGCAGTCTTTATGGACTTGATGAATAGAGTTTGCAAGCCGAACTTGGACAAGTTCGTGATTGTGTTTATCGACGACATCTTGATTTATTCAAGAACAAAGGCTGAGCACGAACAGCATTTAAGAGCTATTTTGGAGTTGCTGAAGAAGGAACAGTTGTATGCCAAGTTCTCTAAGTGTGAGTTTTGGCTACGTGAAGTACAATTCCTTGGGCACGTGGTAAATGGAGATGGAATCCACGTGGATCCCACAAAGATCGAAGCGATCAAGAATTGGGAAACGCCTAAGACGCCAACCGAGATTCGACAATTCTTGGGTTTGGCTGGCTACTATCGAAGGTTCATTGAGGATTTTTCAAAAATCGCTCAACCATTGACGCTCCTCACACAGAAAGATAAGAAGTTTGATTGGGGAATCAAACCGGAAGAAGCGTTCCAGATATTGAAGGACAAGCTCTGCAATGCGCCAATCTTAGCACTACCAGAAGGTACAGATGATTTCGTGGTATACTGTGACGCCTCACGTCAAGGATTGGGTTGTGTGTTGATGCAACGCCAAAAGGTTATTGCTTACGCATCGTGTCAATTGAAATTACATGAAAAGAACTATACCACACATGATTTGGAACTTGGCGCAGTGATTTTTGCATTAAAGATCTGGAGACACTACCTTTATGGTACAAAGTGTACAATCTTCACAGATCACAAGAGCCTACAACACATATTCAACCAGAAGGAGCTGAATATGACGCAAAGATGTTGGGTTGAGTTGCTGAACGATTACGACTGCGGGATAAAGTATCATCCAGGGAAGGCGAATGTGGTCGCCGATGCCCTAAGTCGAAAGGAGAGGATCAAGCCCATAAGGGTTAGGGCTTTAGAAATGATTATCCGAACCGATCTTTCCTTGCGCATTCGTGCCGCGCAGAAAGAAGCTCTCAAGGAAGGAAACCTTGAAGAAGAATATCTCCGTGGGATGGAGAAGCTTTTGGTGCCAAACAAGGAAGGAACGTTATGTTTTGAGAAAAGGATTTGGGTTCCTCTGTTTGGTGGTTTAAGGAAGGTTATTTTCGATGAAGCTCACAAGTCGCGGTACTCTATCCATCCAGGAGCGGATAAGATGTACCAAGATCTCAAGGATTACTATTGGTGGCCTAGGATGAAAGGCGATGTTGCTGTTTATGTGAGCAATTGTCTAACGTGCGCTAAGGTGAAAGCGGAATACCAGAAGCCTTCAGGACTTCTGCAACAACCAGAGATTCCCAAGTGGAAATGGGAACAAATCTCAATGGATTTTATTACAAAGTTGCCAAGAACGCCAAGAGGCCATGACACTATTTGGGTAATAGTGGATCGATTAACAAAGTCAGCACACTTCTTACCTATCAGAGAGAAGGATAACACTAGCAAACTGGCTGAAATTTACATGAGAGAGATCGCCGCACGTCATGGAGTGCCTCTCTCAATCATCTCTGATAGAGACGGAAGATTTGTGTCAAGGATATGGCAATCCTTCCAATAAGCTTTTGGCTCGCAATTGAATATGAGCACCGCATTTCACCCGCAAACTGACGGTCAAAGCGAGCGAACGATTCAGACGTTAGAAGATATGCTGAGAGCATGTGTTATGGATTTGGGCAGTAGCTGGGATAAGCATTTGCCTTTGGTCGAATTTTCATACAACAACAGCTAACACAACAGTATTGGTGCCGCGCCATTCGAAGCTCTTTACGGACGCAAGTGTCGATCACCCCTATGTTGGGCTGACGCAGGTGATAGACAGCTTGCTGGTCCCGAAATCGTCCAAGAGACGACAGACAAGATTGCGCAGATTCGAAAACGCATCAAAGCAGCTCGCCACAGACAGAAAGCCTATGCTGATCCAAACCGGAAACACTTGGAATTCCAAGTTGGAGAAATGGTTTTATTGAAAGTTTCACCCTGGAAGGGTGTGGCACGCTTCGGAAAGCGTGGGAAGTTAAATCCGCGCTACATTGGTCCTTTCAGAATTTTGGAAAGAATAGGACTGGTAGCATATAAGCTAGACTTACCTGCTGAACTCCATTCAGTTCACGATACATTTCATGTATCCAACCTGAAGAAAAGTCCAACTCAAGATACCATTGCCATTCCCATCGACGAGATTCATGTTGACGACACGCTCCATTTCGTTGAAGAACCGGTTGAGGTTACGGACTGGAAAGTAACAAAACCCACCGAAGCAGTGTCAAGCTCGTCAAAGTTCGTTGGAATGCCAGACATGGTCCTGAATACACCTGGGAGCGTGAGGACCGGATGAAAGAGAAATACCCCCACCTATTTCCTAAGAACCCTGCATCTACAAGCAGAACTTAAAATTTCGGGACGAAATTTTTCTAACGGGGGGAGAATGTGACAACCCTCACTAAACCAGGTATCCGTACGACTTAATTAATAATTAATTACTGCTTAATTACTGTGCTTGTTTGAAATTACTGATGAACTGCTACTTGATTTCTGATACATGCATATACCTGCATCATACTTTACTTACCGTCACTACATTATTTACATGCTGAACCTTAGTGACAAACATGATGCACAAAAAGCACAGTACCACTATAAACGGATAACCTATTGAACATGCTGATAAAGCCAACATCAGGCAGACACTGCCTCTAAGGCCTGTATGAGCCAGAAATATTTTACTACACTAGTGGTGAGTGTAGGGATACAAGGGTTGTAGAACTGCGTCTCTAGGAATAGGTTACAATGACCGGATGTGCCTAAAACGTACTCTAAGTACAAAATTCAGCACTTTAACTAATAATTCAGCATCTAGCTACTTAATAAAGTGCCAAAACATGAGAAAAATATTACTAGACACTTTCCAAAGTGTCAGGAATAAGTTGTGTCACTAAAAATAATTATAACGACACTTTAAAGCTTGTTTAACGCTTTAACGGATCTCTATCCAACCGAACAACCGGATTTTATCCGGAACATAAAATTTTTGTCATTAACATTGTTTTTCTTTTTCTGAGCCAGTTAGGGTCCCTGAATACCCTAACACCCCTTGTAATGCATGAGACACTAGTAACTGGGTTAATTCCCTAAACTAACTAAATTAACCTAACTATTATCTAACTAATTGGTTAGAAATGAACTACCTACCCCCCCCCCCCCTTGGCCGAACTCGGTCACATTGTGACCATAACTTGTACTTGTTGATTATTTTAATCAACTATGTCCCATATCAAGTGGACATAACATCCATTGGTTAATGATGGAGGGAATTGTCTATAAATAACTAAGCTTAAATCATCATTCATTCACTAACACAACTCACCAAAACACTCTCTCCCTCTCCTTGGAACCTTCGGCCGAACACACCCACAAACACCCAACCATTTTTCAGTTTTGATCACCTCATCTCAAGACCATTCAAGTATTAAGGATCACCTACAAGGAAGCTCGGTGCAATCGGAAGGCGAAGGACCTCACCCTATTTCTTTTATCCACTCATTTTGCGCTTAGATTCTTCCCTAGCCTCGAGCTAGTAGTAAGTTGCTATAATCACCCTCTCGAACTATTTTGAAGTGGTTAATATGATATGTAACGGTTAAAAGTCGCAAACATACAAGATGAAGCATAAAAGTCTACTAAAAACACTAAAAGTGATGGTTAAAAGCTCATATGTTGTGTAAATCTTGTAGTAATTGATTTGTGTGATTATTTGGACCCGATCTATGTTGTGGTAGCTCGGATCATCATTTAACCCGGGTTGGTCATGACCATGGATCATGACATAAGGTTGTTTTGGAAGTAACAAGGGTTAAAGGATGAAACTCTACCACACACGAATCATGAACTTGTGTAAAAGCAATTTTGCTTGTGAAATAGTGTTTAAAACTAGTAGATCTACGTATCTACAAGCGGTATTTTCAAAGAACCAAGTATCAAAGAAATCATGTTTTCTAAAGACGGGTCTTACACTAACACGGATGATTTTTAGAACACACAAGTGTGTAAACACCTGTGTAGCACACACTTTCGACAAAATAACTATTTTTGAAAAAGATGACGAGAAGTTGTAAAGATGGAATTTCTTTAAAAACGAGGTTTTTACGAAATCGGATTGCTTTATATAAAGATCCACTAAAAGTATGGGGATTTACGTCATAGTGTTGGAAAAACTACAAGTTCATGAGATTCCTGCGAATTACATGTTTATTAACTAGTTTGATGCGTTGAACATTGTTTTGATTGAATAAGAAGATTGTTGGTTTGATTTATAAAAGAAAATGATACGCTTAAAAGCGTGGCCACCTCCAGTTACAGGGGAAACTCTGGCGAAATTTTTCCAAAAACGTAACACTTAGAAATATTTTCACCACAAGTGTTAGAAATACATCTTTCGACCTGTTTTCAAAACATAAGTTTCGCCACGACTTTATTTACGAAACATCGGTGGTGGGATTTCACAAAATAAAACTTAGTAAATATATATTTGGTATATATTTTTCATAAAGTCACTTGATATGTGTTTATGATTATTTTGTGAAAATACTAGTATTATTTTTAGGGTAAAAATAATACTAACGAATGATAATGGATCCAAAATAATACGAACGTCTCTACGATAAATATATAAGTTACACCGGTAATTATTATTACCACTCGATCGTTAAAACGAAACTTACGCAATTTTAAGAAAATATGACTTAACGCGTATTTTTGTCAAGGTATTATTTTGGGAAAATTTATGTAATAGAAAATATAATATTTTGAGAAGAATAATTATATTTTGGAGTTAGAAATAAAAATATATTTTAAGTGAGACTTAATAATATATTTCGAACACACATGTATTAAATCCCCCATCCTTGGGAAGGAAAATAATTACCAAGTATACAGGATGTAAACACGAAATAGTTGCCTAACTATTTCCCAAAAACTTAAACCATAAAGCCAAGGCACGGCCGTCCGTCTAATAGAGTTAGTACGTGTAGGTCGTCACACAGCTGCTTGATTTGGAGGTATACTTGGCAGAGAGGCACCACTGTGAGTTCATGCCCCCCTTTTTCTCTTAACTGTTTTCAGTTTTCTAAACTGCGGGGGTGAAATACATGTTACTATGTTTACGAGAACTTTTTACATGGTATGGTTAGCGTAAGGAGGGTTACTACTTAGATCATGTGAGTGGGTAGGCGGGAACTGGAGGCCATTAATCCTCATTGTAGGACTAAGGGACGTAAGCGGTAGATCTATCTGGGTGTAGCGAGCCCAGCCCCAGGCCCAAACAGAACGGACCTCGGGGTGACTTTGTACCCATCGCTAAATCTGCTAGGTTTGAGTCTTCCTACTTGCACTTCACACATATCAATGGCCTTGCAACCATTGGTGATCTCTTTTCTTTTTTCCTTATTTGCTACATACCAGGATTTATATATACAAAGGTTTATTTACTCACTTACACATGAACTCGCTCAACATTATTGTTGATTTTTCAACTTACATGTATTTCAGGGAATTAAAGGATCTGGCGCGGTATGACACGTTTTCCCGCTGCACTAGTTACGAGGTCATCCGGGTTTGGGGAATGTGACTCTTTCCTGGACAAGTCACAGTCCTTAAACTGTGTTTATGTTATGTTGATGTTTGTGTTTGTTGAACAATGTCATTAGGATGTGTTTCCGTTGAGACAATGTTGTTGTATTTGGTTTTTAAAACTTAATTAAATGGATGATCTTGCATGGGTTTATTTCATATAGCTTTGTTATGGTTAAGCTATGGTATTAAGAAGTCACACCAAATTAACCACGCTTCCGCAAAGCCAGGGTGTGACATGAAGGGTGTGACTTGAGTGATTCATGTTGAGTAACGATTGTGTGTTTGAAGGATGGAGCGACTGGCTCGTGTGATATGAATCAGTGCGATGAAGATCATGATTGTAACGTGTCAGAAAGAAGGAAACAAATAGTATAGGGGCTAGTGTGTAATATGGTGGTCTATATAAACACCATCTTTGTGTAACCCTAATTTTGTACAATACAATTTCAATACAATCCAATTCCCAACCACAGTGTTTTCTCTATACCAGACATCATGGTATCAGAGCAGAGTTTATGATCCTTGAAAACTATGTTCGTCAATCTCAAACCAGCATGACCAAAAAAAATTTCGTTCAAAAATCAAATCTCAAACCAAAATCAAAACCAGAAATCGTTCAACAATCTCAAACAAATCAATCGTTCAACCAAACCAGGAAAAATCGTTCAAAAACATCAACTGCGGCTCGTCTTTCTATACTCGAACCTCTCCGGCGATCAAATACTCCGTTTCATCACTTTCTCCGTCTTCATTGCCCTCGAAATTCCCAGCGTAAATCGGTGCCGGAATATCAACACTCCTAATCCAACCACCACCACACTTTTTCCCTATGCAAACCCTAATCCAACCGTGAACTTGGGAGTTTCCCTTTTTTTGTCCTTAAATATAGCTTCCGTTGCTGTTTTGTTTGATATTATTAAAAAAAAGAAACAATTTTTTGTTCCCATGTTATCTTGTTTGCGTCACCCAAGAAACAACCTTTTGTTTTTTGTCCAATAGTTTTTTCCTCGTTCACCAAGAAACCACAGAAAACAATTTATTATTTTTTGTTCTTGGAGCCATCACTTTGCAACAAGAAGTGTAGTTCTTTTGTGGCTTAGTCTCGGTTACTTCAGCCAGCGGATTTATTGCTTCTGGGTGTTTTTCAAAATCTTGAACGCGAGTTCAAGTTGCCCGGCGTATTGATAAATACGCCGGTAAGATACCGTGTTTTGGCGGTTTCAGTGTATCTGGCGATTTTAAATCTGGAACGTGAGTTCAAGTGTCCAGCGTATTTGATGTTAGTTATTTGTTTAATAACATTAATTTGACAGCGTGTTTACTGGCTTCCAGCGCAATTGGGCAGTTTTAAATCTTGAACGTCAGTTCAAGTATCTAAGATATTTGATAAATACGCCAGATCAGTAAAAAAATGGCAATCAATCATGAAAAAAACAGATCATGGATATTTGATTCTTGTGCCACTGACACCATGACATTCGAACCGTTGGACATGTGTTCAATGACCAAACCTCAAAAAACCCAAATTCATACCGCGAATAACGGAACAATGCAAGTGAAAGGAGGAGGAACAATTGAAATTTCACCAACTATGAAATTATCAAACTGCCTTTATGTTCCGTCATTATCGCATAAATTGCTCTCAATTAGTCATATTACCAAAGAATTGAATTGCACGGTACTAATGCACCCTACCTTCTGCCTCTTACAGGATATCAGGACGGGTGTGATTATTGGACATGGTACTGAGCGCCAAGGATTGTACTACGTGGATGAAGTGGCTCAACAGGGTACTGTGATGTTGGCACATGAGACTGAAAACCGGGAAGCCTGGCTATGGCATAGGCGTTTGGGACACCCATCCACCGGTTATTCACATCTTTTGTTCCCAAAACTCTTCCCTTAAAATGGTAAAATAGAGTGTGAAACTTGTTTTCATGCCAAAAGCCATCGACAACCATTTAAACCTAGTAACACCAAAGTTGATTTACCTTTTTCACTAATCCATTCGGATGTGTGGGGTCCTGCTCCTGTTATGGGGGCCAGGGTTTTCTATATTTTCTACTATTCGTGGATGATTGCACTCGCATGACATGGGTATATTTTTTAAAAAACAAAACCAAAGTTTATGAGAAATTTACCACGTTCTATGCTATGATTCACACCCAGTTCAAAAGGGAAATCCAGATTCTTCGATCCGACAATGGGGGGAATTTGTCAATACATTCATGAAAAAATTATTTAAAACCAAAGGATTAGTTCATCAAACCTCTTGTTCCCATACCCCTGAATAAAATGGTGTTTCCGAACGGAAAAACCGTAGTATTCTTGAAATGACTCGAGCTCTTTTAATTGAATCTCATGTGCCTAAATCTTTATGGCCGAAGGCGGTTGCAACCTCCGTGTATCTCCTAAATCAGCTTCCCACCAAAGCTCTTAAGTTTAAAACTCCCTTAGATTGTTTATTTAAGTCTGCCAGTATTCCACATCCTCTTACACTTGAACCTCGAATCTTCGGGTGTACCGCATTTGTCCACATACCCAAAATCAACCGAAACAAGCTCGGCCCATGTGCTGAGAAATGTGTATTTGTCGGCTATGGGATCGACCAAAATATGTTACCGGTGTTATAATCCAAAAACTCATCAAATGTTCACCACAATGAACGTTGACTTTCTTGAAACAAAATACTTTGATGACACCCAACTCAGTGGTCAGGGGGAGAATGAATGTATAGACACCCTGAGTTGGCTAACCCAACTTCCCTCATCTAAAGAAGTAACAACAGAAAATCATCACGGTACTGTGAGTCCTTCTAACACAGCCACACAATCTGCGGAGCACAGTACCACAGAAGAAAGTCCATCCAATGTGATACCTCAGGTAAGAAATACTGAGGATGTTCTACGTTTTATAATCATGAGACAACATGGGAACACATAGAACCGACAACAACGGAACCTACTCCATAGGTTGAACCAGATGTGGAACAGGGTAAACCAGATTTGGAAGAGGTTGAACAAGTCGTTGAACATGTGGAACCAGTTGCAGCAGAGACAACCGAAAGATACCCTCTCCCTCCTAGAGCCAATAAAGGGGTCCCTCCAAAACAATACTCGCCAGAGAGGGAAACCAGAACTTCAAGGTATCCTGTAGCTAATATAGTTAATGGGAACTTATCAAACAGTGTAAAAGCATTTGTCACCTCTCTATACTCCGAACAAATACCTGGCTCTGTAAAGGAAACGCAAGGTAAGAAGAACTGGAAAGAAGCAATGGAAACAGAGATGCAAGCTCTTATGAAAAACAATACGTGGGAAAAATGCATTCTCCCAAAAGGAAAGAAAACAGCTGGCTGCCGTTGGGTGTAATCAATTAAGTATAAACCAGATGGTTCTATTGGAAGATACAAAGCTCGACTTGTAGCCAAAGGGTACACTCAGACGTATGGGATCGATTACTCTGAGACGTTTTCCCCGGTTGCAAAAATGGACACCATCAGAGTCCTCTTCTCTGTGGCAGCCAATAAGAATGGGCCTCACCATCAGTTTGATGTTACAAATGCATTTCTCCATGGAGACCTAGCGAAAGAAGTTTACATGGAAGCACCTCCAGGTTTTTCAGGGGGTTTTAAAGATGGGGAAGTTTGTAGGTTGAAAGAATCTTTGTACGGGCTAAAACAGTCACCTCGGGCCTGGTTTGGAAAGTTCACCTTGGCCATGAAAGAATACGAGTATTACCAAAGTAATGCTGATCATACCCTGCTCCTCAAAAAAAGAAACGACCTCGTAACTTGCCTGATCATATATGTAGACAACATGATTATCACTGGAAATGATGTAGAAGAGATAGCATGGCTGGAAAAGAATCTGTTTTCAAAGTTTGAAATGAAAGACCTTGGGAATCTTAAGTATTTCCTCGGAATAGAAGTTCTCAGGTCTAAACGGGGGATTTTCCTTTGCCAAAAGAAGTATGTCCTTGATCTTCAGGCGGAAACTAGTTTGATTGATTGTAAACCAGCAGATACGTCAATAGTGGTGAACCACAATCTTCACATGGAGCTTAATGGAGAGCCTGCAGACAAAGAAAGGTATCAACGGCTCGTGGACAAGTTAATTTATCTCTCTCACACTTGCCCTGATATAGCTTATGCTGTTGGAGTGGTAAGTCAGTTTATGCACCAACCGCAAGTTGCCCACATGGAAGCTGCTCAGAGAATTCTAAGGTATCTAAAGAGAACCGCAGGCCATGGAGTGTTGTTCAAAGCAAATGGACATTTAAACGTTGAGCTCTACACTGATGCCGACTGGGCAGGAGATAAGGGAAATCGAAGGTCAACATCAGGGTACTTCTCCTTGGTTGGTGGAAACCTTGTTACCTGGAGGAGTAAGAAACAAAAGGTGGTCGCTCTGTCGAGTGCAGAAGCAGAGTTCAGAGGCATAGCTCGAGGGTTAAGCGAAGTTCTTTGAATCAGGAAACTTCTAGAAGACATTGGTTTCTCCCAAAGGGCAACACCCAGTAAAATTATGTGCGACAATTCAGCTGCAATACAAATTTCAGAAAATCCAGTTCAGCATCAGCATGACCGAACAAAACATGTGGAGGTAGATCGACATTTCATCAAGGAAAAACTGGAGGAAAGGATAATAGAGCTCCCGTATATATCATCAAAATATCAACTCGTAGATATTCTCACAAAAGCAGTCAACGAAGACGCTTTTATTAGCTGTTTGAGCAAGTTAAGTATTGGAGATCCCACTACTCAACTTGAGGGGAAGTGTCGGAAAGAAGGAAACAAATAGTATAGGGGCTAGTGTGGAATATGGTGGTCTATATAAACACCATCTTTGTGTAACCCTAATTTTGTACAATACAATCCAATTCCCAACCACAGTGTTTTCTCTATACCAGACATCATAACGAGCTTAAGAAGAATCAAGAAATGGTGTTGCCGAGAAGGCATGAAAAACAAAGAATGATTCTTGTTGGCTGGCGCGAGAATTAAAATATCGTGAATGGTTCGGTGGATCAAAGACGGGTATTACTTGGAATCAATGGTCTTGAAAGGACCAAATCAAGATTATGGGGGAGAATCTAGATATTAATCTTGAATTAACTATTTTTTATTTAATGTTTATTTAGTTTGTTAGAGTTACATAACTTTAGGGACTATGTGTATTTGAGTTATTATTTATTTAGGGGCTGTTTAGCAATATCTGAATGGTTAAGTACTGAACCAGTAAGATTTCTGAACCATTAAGTGCTAAACCAGTAAGAGATCTGAACCACTAAGAGCATGTATAATGCTTAACTGTTCAGAGGCAAATGTCTGACCAATTCAGATTAGATGTATTAACCATTCAGACTCTGCATAAATCTTAACCATTCAGAGGCAAATGTCTTAAGCATTCAGACATCTGCTCCTGAAACAAACAGCATGAACCATTAAGTATTGAACCAGTAAGAGGTCTGAACCATTAAGAGCCTTATTAAGAGTTAAACAAACAGCCCCTAGGTGTGGTCTAGTTAGGATAGGTTTTGATAACTTGGTGATCAAGTTATGTTTAGTATAAATAGGGTTTAGATGCTTTGTAAATTTGCGGTGGTTTGATTTTAATAAAAAAAAAAGAGTCACGAGTCCGCTTCTCACAAATCTGGTTGTTCGTTCTTTATTTTCATCTGATTTTGTTATATTGATCAGAGTGTTCCAACCAATATGACATTTTAAGTTCGTTTCCACATCTACTACTTGATTAACCATACACGTAGTGGATTAGCTGGTTAGTTGATCAATAAAAAAACAAAAGTTAGTTTTAATTTAAGTTTTAGAATAACATTCAACTAAAACGTATAATACTGATCACATGCTTCATGTGGATACAATCCCCTTTTTGTCCTAGCTACCTAGGTTATTTAGATTTCTGTATGACCCCAACGATAGGTCATCATGTAGCAATGTGAACAATATTGTTTTTGTTGAAGATGTTTAAGCCGAAATTTTTTAAAGATTTAGGTATTACATTAGTTTAGTTTTATATGTAAGTTGACCGGTTTGTTTCCAAATGAAATGTAAATTGGCTTGATTTGAACAAGTTTCGAATGTACACGAAACTGTCAAAAAAAATTAGCTTACATTTTAAGACTGTGTTCATGATTTTAGTTTTACTAATTTTCTGAAAATATATTTTGGATCAAAAGGTGGGATTCACCATGTTTTAGACGGGTCTACTTTTAACCGCGTCTTCAAGCCCAACTCACTCAATCTAATGCTCCGTTTTGTAATAGTGACGTATGATGAGTTAAATAGGTTGGGTCTACCATCAAGCCAACAAAGCAGTGCTTCAAGAGCACTAATTTATCCCCCCCTTTACTTGAACCTACGATGCGTACTTTATGTTTTTGTACAGAGATCAATTTTTGAAACAAACACGGAGAAGGTGAGTCTCTGTTTCGTTGGAATGGATAGTGGTGTATCGTGTATGTAGAATGTAAACGTACCTTTTGACCAATGGCGAAGCTTGAGATTTTCGACCGGCCGGGGGGGGGGGGGGGGGGGGGGGAGTCACTCATGGACCAAAAACGTATATACCAAAAAACTTCTATACGAAAACTACATACTCTCCACTACTGAGCGAAAAGTTTGGGGGATTGGCCGCCCGTGATGATTGTCGTAAGGGTCATGCAAAAACCTAATTAAACTAAGTAGATAGCGTAAGTATGGTATCGTATCCATGGGGAATATGTGGTTAGTGTTTAACTAAATTATCAAATTACTTAACTAAGAAAAGAGTTATAAAGTAACCCCACCCGGAATCTCGATTGGACGTTTAACACAAAAACCCGTTTACAGATTCATAACACCACATAGACATGGCCTTGGAATTAATGATTTTGATTAATTATTAGGGATTGTTTTTAAGACTCACCATACAACCTAATAACACATTTGATATACCAATTACCCACCAAATTACCAACCCGCTAGTGATGCAAGGAAATCGCCAATACGCTTGATAAAAGACAAACAATTCAAATATAATGAATGTTTAACAAAATCAACACAAGTGGTCAATATTTACCGGTTAATAAGAATCAGAAAAACAAAGTTTAATGTGAAAATCAATCATCCGAGGAAAGTCGCAAGAGATAAAGGTAACGTCCTCCAAGTTTCAGATTCTAGGTTTAAACGAAACTCGGTTTAATCATTAATTGGACACCACATAGACATGGTGCTGAGAAGTCGGTTAATTTAAGTGGTAATAAAAAACAGGTCTTTGTCATCTGATCTTTTACAGTTCAATTACCCTATTTAATAATGTGAGTCACCTACTCTATGTCACCCAACAAGCTACAAGGTCTTGTCATCAACCGAGCAAGTTGTAAAGCAAAAATTCAAAACACATGCAAATAGTTTAAACAAACCAACACATCAAATTTTTTATAGACGTCGTCAATGTCAAAAACAAATTCAAACATGAACAAACTGAGAAAAGTATTAAATCCTACGAACCATAGGCTTGAAGAAAGCCACCTAAACCCTCATGCCGCCTTGAACCGTGCACATCCGCCAAAAAGCGGCTGCCTTCCGTGCTTCTCTCCTGTTGCGTCCTCAACTCAGCCGTCCAAAAACTTCCGTCCTCCCAAAAATTGAGAACCCTTCCCTTTTATGCTTCAACTTGTCGACAAGAATTCTAATTTATGGGCCCAGCCCATCATAATTAATGTGCAGCCCGCTTAATTCTTTCACAATCATCCGTTTACATGTATGAGTCATATTTCCGTCCTTCAAATTAATTAAGTTTGCCTCCTGTAATGCAAGCGAACATATATTAATTCTTTTTTATTTCATATAAACTCAACTAATTCATCTTTGTCTTATTTATTTAAACAACCAGATCCTTTTGTCATGTTTTCACCTTTAACCCATGAAATACAAATGCTAGATAAAATAGTGTATCTTATAATAATTTCAATGAATTTTTATTTTTATTAACATGAACGAGAGTGAACCTAAAATGCATTGATCAGCCCCCTCCCGCCCCTTAAAAGTTTCGCCCATGCTTTTGACCAAAGCAAGTTTGTATGTGAATAACTCTTTTTCAATGTTTTATATAAAACATAAGTTTGTTTTACTTTTATATCTTTTGGTATATATTAATTTATACAAATTCAGATATATTTTTACTTCTTTCATATAACTTTTTTATCTGACATACATTTGTTTGAGAATAAAAAAATTGGTATGTTTTAAAGGATTATATAGTAATAACTACGTGATGAAATGGTGTAAGTGGATTCCTTTGAAGTGTAACGTGTTCGCTTGGAGGGGCGAGATGGGTAAAATTCCTACGAGTGTCGAGCTCAAAAATCGAGATATTGAAGTGGAAGATGTGAGTTGCCTTCTTTGCGAGTCCGGGGATGAATCGGTGGATAACTTGTTCACGTCCTACAGAGTCGCGTCTATCGTGTCGCAAAATGTTAGTAAGTGGTGTAAAGCGGCGCCATTCTTCACTTTCTCGATTAGAGATTTTTTGGAACTCCATAATTTCGTCAGCTTGAAAGGGTTGGCTAGAGATGTGTTTCATTGGATAGTGATTATAGGGTGTTGGAGTATTTGGCGGGCTAGGAATGGTCTCAAGTTCGAAAATAAGCAAGTGCGGGTGGAAGAGATTATTAGAGAGGTGAAAACTATTGGGTACCTTTGGATTAGTAGTAGATTAAAAACTAGGTCCGTGTCATAGACCGATTGGTGCGACTTTCTATTTATGTGATTTGTCTTTTTGTTGCCCGCCCCGTTTTGTGGGTTGGTGTTTTCTTAATGAAGTTCACGTTTCAAAAAAAAAATCTTGCCATGTTTTATTGGATGCATACAAATTAACAATATTTTGAAATAGAATTCATAGTTTATTATACTCGTAAAACATATATAATTATTACGACGTTGAGAGAACTAGAAGAAACCATCTGATGTGAAAAAACGCCAAACCCGGTCACAAACGGTAAACATAAACGCGGAAGCAACCTTCGTTTGACCAAACTCGAGTAGCAAACAAAGAGCATCACAAAACGTACGTCATGAATGTTTAGGGAAATACCACCCTATCAATCACATAACACATGCAGGTAATACATGAATTCATACTGTTGTGCTAAACGTGCAATCACATGCAATATCATATATAAGTGTTTATTAGTTGTACAGTACAATGAGTATATGAGAGACGAACCTTGCAGTCTGGAGCTGAGTGTCATGGTCGTATTCTTGTTGTCAAAACTGTTCGGTTATAGTCTGGTTTTATAAAGAGGTTTTAAAACTAAGTTCACTATAACCAGTGGCTCTGATACCAAACTGTCACACCCCCAAAATACCACCTAGGGAATGTCCCTGTTAGGCGTGTGACGTACCAACAACGAGCCACTAATTACATTGAACCCATACAAGTTTCAAAATAAAGTTCTCAATTATTAATAAAAATACCATCAACGAGTTTAAATGAAAACCAACATGTTCAGCGGAAGCAAATAGTAAACCAAAGTTAAATTGTTCAAAACCAATGTATACTACCAATAATCAATCACATAAATTCTTCCAGTCGACCCATGACCACTCCAGCTACCCCAGACAGCAAGTTCCCAAATCCAAAATACTTAACGACCTACAAGCATGCAGACAAGTGTGTCAGACGACACTGGTGAGTTCAAAGTTTTGTTAACGAGTTTAGTTACCAGATACATGTATAAAACAGTTTAACAATTTGATTTGATGTTGTCATTAACTCGATTACCGAAATGGCTATAAGATGTATTTGCCCAACCCCAATGTCTCTATCAAAACATTGGTCATGCTTTAAGGAAATTAGTTCACGCCCGTCATCCCCGGTACGGTGTGAGGGTGCCAAACCTAATAGCGCTATCAACTAATAACCTCGTTGCCTCCCCGGCAACTGTCGGTAGATGTAAGGGGTCTTATGTGATAGAAACTGAGTATAATAACGAACATCCCAATAAACAAGCGTTCCTCCCCGGAACGTTACCCGATATCCCTCCCCGGGATGCATGCTTGGAAAAGAGTAGTGAACTCACCTTTGGTTTGCTCGGTAAGATTATCTACGAGTCTACCAGTTAATCAAGTACGTCTTAAAGGATTTACCGATATCAGTCAGTTTTACGTGCATATGAACCACAGTTTTCATATTCAAGTAATTCATGTATTCATTGATCACATAAAACACATTCACGGTACATGTAACGCACACACGTAATTCAAAGCATGACAGTTTATTCATTCACCTAGAGCCACCGTACAATCGCTTAACATGTAACCGCCTAAACATACCATATACATACATACATACAAAATCTACTAGCACACACTTCAAGCACAGTTATCAAACATGTATGGTCCAATGGTTTAAACGAGTTTGTTACAAGTGTTGTGCGGCCCAGTTGATGCGTGTGAGAGCGACCCAACCGGAGCCCGTAATGTCTAGCCCGAAGGCTGTGGACTCGATATAAATAGGCCCGTGACCCCGCTGCCAATCTGTGGCCTCGTGTTTCCCAGCCCAACTCATGGGACCTCCGGCCCACAGTACCCTTGCGGTACCACTTCAATCGCTGGCCCAGCCTAAGCGGCCCATTCCCGATGTTACACAAGTCCAATTCTAAATCAACAATAGCTATGTAGTCCAATTACAAATGTCCACCCCAGGTCTCAGTTCTCACCTATTTATTTTTAAACAATTTCAATCTTTATAATAGGTTGATATTGACCTACTGTTACTATCATCAATAATGAAATTCACCAAGTTTCTGTCGTTGTAATCCATATCATTACCCAGCATTATTAATATCATTAAAATCCAACCTCATCACTAGACATTTAACCGGCTCCCACATTACCATTCATTAAACCCTCAGATCAATTCACAACCTAATCGGATCATATAGGAAACATGTGATCCTCGTTCACATCACAGCAAACCAACTATCATGACTATTCCAACAACTAATCATTATCATCAAAATGAATTAGGCCCATTCTATACATACCCCCCTATTACTAACCACACCCCCCCTTGTGAGAGGAAACGGTCGGTCCCACGCAGACCCCACCTGTAAGTTATGTGAGAGGAGGGGGGTGTAGTTAGTAATAGGGGGGGTGTGTATAGTAGTGCCCAATGAATTAACCACATAGTACTAGCAATTATTACTGACAACATTAATAAAGTCACATGGCAGCCATTTTTGATTATCTTCCCCACTTTGTTTGATAATATCAAGGTTACATCACATGGACTAATACACATATTCATCACATCGAGGAAGGTTATTTTTTTTTTTAACGGCAAATTTGGATCACTGACGGACCACTGGAGTATCATCGTGCCACCAGAGGAACCACCCGATCATATCCATCTCCACTAGGCATAATGCCACACCATTACACCAATTCAGGAGGAAACCCAATAAATATGGGAAAACCCCATTTATGGGAATCGAACTCAGGACCTATTGGTCCCAAAGCCTTATCCCACCCCCAAGATGCCACTAGGCTATAAGGCCATGGGCTCGAGGAAGGTTATTATGCCACAATACCCACAAACCATGCACCAATCAATAGAATCATCAACACTTATCATCAACACTTCACAATTTACTAATCATTAATTCAAGTTGGTTCACTAGTATCCATATCAACATGCAATTAATATCATCAGGTAACATCATCAACAGTAACCGTACAAACAAGGCACAACACCAATTATCAATACTATTAGCATAACATTAATTTTTTTTATGACATCAATACTATTACTCTAATCTCGGATCTTCAAGAACATCCATATGTAATGAGTATACGTTTATTATCATATAATTGCACACCATGAAAACAAGAATTGAATGAGCATGAGAGACTAACCGGAGTAAGGATGATCTCCAACAAAAGAGACTTCAACGACAAAGGGGGGGTCTACTGTCGCCACAATTTAAAGGGGTGTAGGGTTTGCTTTTGGTAAAATAAGGATTATGCAAACTTAATACATATCAGATTACGTATACATGAAGGTTTAGTATTGGGCCAAACTAATTAAAGGAGGAATGGGTAGGCCGGTCACTACCTCTGTTGAGCTACAAGGCAACTGGGCCGCTCACTACCATGGATACAAGGTTGGGCTCGGGTGGATTGGTTCTTGGTCCGAAGTTTAGGTTGTTTAGTAATCGACTACATAGTCCATTATATGTGCGGCCCAACACTAACAGAGTTATTCTGCGTTATCTAGCCGAGTCATTCTATGATTAGATTAACGGAGTTATCTCAAAGCAGAATATTTGTCACACCCCCAAAATCCACCTGCGGAGTACTACCGCTTGGAGGCGTGACTGACCAGGATCCAGCCACCAATCATATTGAACCAAGCAAATAAGTAGTTATAAAGTTCAACCAATACAATTGGTGTTCAAACAAAACATAGTTTAAGTTGCAAGCGGAAGCATAAGTCTTAAATCAAAACATAAGTTTAATTGTTTCAAAGTTTAACATGGCACACAGTCGTCCATGTCCCACAACGATCCTCCTCCATGCAAGCTCCAGCTAAGAACCTAAGGACCTGCAAAGCATGTAGTAACGAGTCAACAACAAGTTGAGTGAGTTCACTGTTGGGTGTTCGTTTTAAGTTGTTTCGAAAACGGTTTCCTTTATCTGGCATCCTACCGTGGGGGTTACCCCATAGTAAAAAGCGTGACTTGTTTATTCCCGGTTATTCTGGCAATCCAGCCGTGGGGGCTACCCCGTGTTAGTTATCTGGCATTTCGGCCGTGGGGGCTACCCCATGTATACACTAGACTCGTTACCATATCGACTGCTGACTGTAGTCATGTTTATGTGCCCTGAAACTGTCAATGTCTATCATCATTGACGTGCCCCAGATCCATTAGTTCACGCCCGTCCTCTGCGGCACGGTGTGAGGTTTGTCAGACCTAAATAGCGCTATCTAACTAATGACCCGCTCGCCATTGGCCCGACGATTAAGTCGATATAAAAAGGAGGGACTTCGTGATAGAGTTTTGGTCTAGTACGAGTTATCTGTCCGTGAGGATGAGGAATTACATTCCTGAACCATTGTTGTCCTACCCAAGGAGGATGAGGAACCCATGTTCCTTAACCCCAATTCCCGACCCCTGGGAATCCCATGCTTTGTAGAGGGTGTGAACTCACCTTGGTTTGCTCGGCAGATACACAGAAAAGTCAATCAAGCAATATTGTGGTCACTCACGTCCTATCATAGTTGCATCATACAAATCAGGTTCGTATTCAAGCAGTACACGTATGTTTCTAGCACATTGCATTCAAGTATCATTCATGGCAGCCCAAACAACATTCACATTCAACAGTAACACATAAGGCCCATACGTTCGGCCCAATTACTTAGGCCCGTATTAGTGTGCAAGTTCAAATCAGCGTGTTCATGCATATAGTCTCGAGTCGAGACTGTGCGGCCTCTTATCGAGACTGTGCGGTCTCGAGTTGTAGTCCACAAGATTTCGAGTCGCAACTAAGGTGGTCTCGGGTCATGCATATATTGGTCTCGAGTCGCAACTGGATTCGCAAACATGGTCTCGAGTCAAGATGTTTGGGTGTTAATCAAGTGGGGTCTCGAGTCGAGACTATAGGTTCTCGACTCGCAACTTGTGTCGGAACCGGGGATCTCGACTTGTCATGCGGTGGTCTCGAGTCGAGACAGAAGGTCTCGGCTGGGAACATTTGCTGAATTCAATATTGTACTTGGCCAATGAGATTTCATGGTCATGATATTATGTACTATCCAGTAATATTGCACTAACATGTTCCCTTGTCTATTACTTACCAAAAATGGATCAAACATGGCAATTTCAAATGTTCATAACATATTCATATCATCTTCAAGTTGTTCTTCATATATTCAAGTCATGTTCATGTTGATTATTCAAACTTGTTCATCATATTTCCGGGTTTCTAGCATTAATCACAAACATAATCTTGAACATACTCATCTAGAGGTTTCAAATCATCACATAACATCTCAAATCAACTCTACTCTACACTAATCCGATTAGCATGGTACTACACATATGCAAGCCTATTTCATGAACATCAACAACTAATGGTTAAACCATATTCAATCACAAGATATCATTAACTCATCATACAATATATCCGAAATCAAGGCATGTTTAACCGATTATCATCAACATACACATCCGAGAATATGATGAAGCCATAATCATACGTTTTTCCACTTATTTATACATGAAGACAAGCATTCATTCATCAAGCACAAATAATACTTAATACATAGTAAAACACTAACCGATTGGGTTCTCTAAGTGTTAGGGTATGAAGCGTTGATGAGTGAACTTCCGAATGATGATCCCAAGCTCGATCCGAGAGTCCTAGTGTTGCCGGTTTGGATCCGAGAGAAGGATGGGAGAAGAGGTGATGTTGAGACTTAGGGTTTAAGGTTTTCTAGAGAGAGTAGGGGAGTGTGTGTGAGAGTGAGTGTGTTGTCCAAAGAAAAGGCAAACATGGCTATCCATCAATGTTATATATCCGTTCCAAGTAGTGCACCCTAATGGGCTTTCGGTTGAGTTAAATGAGGTGTATGGCCCATCCGGCCCATTGTTTCATTGCTCACTCGAGACCGCATGGTCTCGAGTTGGGTCCTTGTGTCTCGGGTCATAATAATACACACATACATACATACAAGCACTACACATAACATAACACTTAATCGCATAGAATGTTCACTTATCATTAATCACACAAGTTAACTAATCACATAACGTTCAAGCAAGTAACATCGAGATACAAGAAAAGTTCTAAATTTCGAGTTGTCACATCATCCCCAAGTTGAAAGAAATTTCGTCCCGAAATTTGGTAAGCACTCACTGAGGAAGCTAGTTAAGTTGTATGGTTTTCCTGGTTTTCCTGGGGTGTCACATCCACCCCCCGTTGATCTGGAATTTCGTCCCGAAATTCCGTAGCCTCGGCCTCAGTAGTGGGTGTACTGTTTGCGAACAGTTGGGGATACTTTTGTTTCATCTGATCTTTGCGCTCCCAGGTGAATTCTGGGCCGCGACGTGAGTTCCAACGAACTCGAACGAGAGGTATTCTAGTGCTCTTGAGGACCTTAACATCCCGGTCCGTGATTTCGACTGGTTCCTCGACGAATCGTAACTGTTCGTCGATAGTGAGTTCCTTCAGGGGAACTATGTGGGTCTCATCTGACAGACACTTCTTCAGATTCGACACGTGAAAAACGTTGTGAACTGCACCGAGTTCTGCTGGTAAGTTCAGTCTGTAGGCCACCCTGCCTATTTTCTCAATGACTTCGAAAGGTCCAACGTATCGTGGGTTAAGTTTGCCGCGTTTACCAAAACGAACCTCACCCTTCCAGGGTGAAACTTTGAGTAGTACCCGCTCCCCAACCTGGAGCTCTAGTGGTTTGCTGCCCTTATCGGTGTAAACTTTCTGTCGGTCACGAGCTGCCGCCATGCGTTTTCGTATTTGAGCGATTTGTTCGGTCGTGTCTACCACATGTTCTGGACCAGTGATCTGACTATCTCCCACCTCTGCCCAACAAAGAGGTGACCGGCATTTACGTCCGTACAATGCCTCAAACGGAGCAGCTTTAATGCTGGTGTGGTAGCTGTTATTGTACGAAAATTCCACAAGTGGCAGATGCTTTTCCCAGCGGTTGCCGAAGTCGATTACACATGCACGAAGCATGTCTTCTAGGGTTTGAATAGTGCGCTCGGACTGTCCGTCCATCTGAGGGTGATACGCTGTGCTCATGTCTAATCGTGAGCCAAAAGATTTGTGCATTGCTTGCCACAGTTCTGAAGTGAAACGTGCATCTCGATCTGAGATAATAGAGGTGGGCACCCCGTGCCTCGAAACAACTTCCTTGAGGTATATTTCTGCAAGAGTGTAGAATTTATCCGTCTCCTTGATAGCCAGGAAGTGTGCAGATTTTGTAAGTCGATCCACGATCACCCAAATAGTATCGTTTCCGCGCTGGGATCTAGGTCGGCCAGTGACAAAATCCATGGAAATTTGCTCCCATTTCCATTGAGGTATCTCTGGTTGTTGGAGTAGGCCTGAGGGTTTCTGGTATTCAGACTTGACTCTCGCACAAGTCAAACACTTGCTGACGTAGGTTGCTATGTGGGCCTTCATGCTAGGCCACCAATACGTAGTTTTGATGTCGTGGTACATTTTATCCGAACCAGGATGTACCGAGTAGCGAGACTTGTGTGCCTCATCCATCACAAGCTCTCGTAGGTTGCCATAGAGTGGGACCCAAACGCGTCCCGTTACGTAGTAAGCACCGTCTTCCTTCTGTTCTAAGCGTTGTCTTGATCCGCGTAGGGCTTCAGCCCTGACGTTTTCTGGTTTCAGTGCTTCTATCTGAGCAGTTCGTATTTGGGAAGGGAGACTAGAATGGATCGTGAGTTGCAAAGCTCGTACGCGCTTAGGCGCGGTGTCCTTTCGACTGAGGGCGTCAGCCACAACATTGGCCTTGCCCGGGTGATACCTGATTGAGCACTCGTAGTCATTCAGTAGCTCGACCCATCGTCGTTGTCGCATGTTCAGTTCCTTCTGCTTGAAGATGTGCTCGAGGCTCCTGTGGTCGGTGTAGATGGCACACTTGGTACCGTACAGATAGTGCCGCCATAACTTAAGTGCAAAGACAACAGCTCCCAGCTCTAGGTCGTGTGTAGTGTAGTTTCTTTCATGAACTTTGAGTTGGCGTGAGGCGTAGGCTATAACTTTATCTCGTTGCATTAATACACAACCAAGACCCTGAATCGATGCATCGTAGTAGACCACGAAGTCGTCTGTGCCTTCTGGCAATGAGAGGATAGGTGCACTGCAAAGTCTATCCTTTAAGTGTTGAAATGCTGATTCCTGTGCATTTCCCCATCGATAAACAACGCCTTTCTGCGTTAGTGAGGTGAGGGGCTGTGCAATCTTGGAAAAATCCTTAATGAATCTCCTGTAGTAACCTGCCAATCCCAAGAATTGGCGAATTTCCTTTGGTGTACGAGGTGCAGGCCAGTTCTTAATCGAGTCTATCTTGGATGGATCAACGTGGATCCCATCCCTGTTCACCACATGGCCTAGGAAATGGACTTCACGAAGCCAGAAGTCGCACTTCGAGAACTTTGCATAAAGCTGTTCTGTTCGAAGGAGTTCCAGAATAAGCCGTAGATGTTGCTCGTGTTCCTCCTGACTCTTAGAATAGATCAGGATGTCGTCGATGAAGACTATAACGAACTTGTCCAGGTAAGGCTTGCACACCCGGTTCATCAAGTCCATGAAAACCGTTGGTGCGTTTGTCAGCCCAAAAGGCATGACCAAAAACTCATAATGTCCACAACGGGTTCTAAAAGCTGTTTTGGAGACGTCCTCTTCTCGGACTCTCAGCTGGTGATATCCCGATCTCAAATCAATCTTTGAATAGTAGCTCGACCCTTGCAGCTGGTCGAACAAGTCGTCAATACGCGGTAGAGGGTAGTGGTTCTTCACTGTCACCTTGTTGAGTTCCCGATAGTCGATGCACATTCTGAAGGTACCGTCCTTCTTTTTCACAAATAGCACTGGAGCTCCCCAGGGCGATGAGCTAGGACGAATAAAACCCTTATCCAAGAGTTCTTGTAGTTGCGTAGAGAGTTCTTCCAACTCTGATGGAGCTAAACGATAAGGTGCACGAGATATAGGCGCAGCTCCAGGAGCTAGTTCAATCTGAAACTCGACTTGGCGATGAGGCGGAAGACCAGGTAATTCCTCAGGAAATACCTCAGGATAGTCGCGTACAATTGGAAAATCTTCTATCTTCCTCTCTTTCTCCAAGGTGTCAGTAACTAGCGCCAAAATGGCAGTGTGGCCCTTTCGCAAGTACTTCTGGGCCTTAAGGAGAGAGATGACGTTCTCAACGGCACTCCTCTTGTCGCCACGAATCATGAGAGGTTCATTACCGGAGCCCGGAATACGAACAATCTTCTCGTTGCAAAGAATCTCTGCTCGGTGTTGGGATAACCAATCCATCCCAATGACAACGTCGAAACTACCCAAGACGATAGGAATGAGGTCGATAGAGAAGGTCTGGTCAGCGAGAATAAGTTTACAACCCTTGACTACGTGTGTGGCTTCTAAACTCTTACCATTTGCTAGCTCTACAGTGTGCTTGTTCTTCAAAGGTGTTGGAATACGCTTAAGCATTCGACTAACTTCTAGTGACATGTAGCTAGTATCGGCACCCGAATCAAATAAAACTGTAACGTAAAAGTCGTCGAGAAGGAACTTACCCGCCACAACATTGGGGTCGTTCCTTGCTTCGCCTTGGCCAATCACGAACGCCCGCCCCCTGGCGCCATTGTTGTTGTTGTTCCCATTGTTACCATTCCCCTGATTGTTGTTATTGTTGTTGTTGTTGTTCTGGTTCCTGTTCAGCTGGGGACAATCTCTCTTGAAGTGGCCCTCAGCTCCACACTGAAAGCACCCTTTGTTATCACCTTGCTGCTGCTGCTGGTTCTGTTGGGCTTGCTGACGATTCTGATTGGCGGGGTATAAGCTCCTGCAATCCTTTGCAGCGTGACCTGGCTTGTTGCACCGATGACAGTTGCCCCTGGTGCATGGCCCGCTGTGGTGCAGGCTGCAGCGATTGCATTTGGGGTGATTCCCTTTGTACCCACCATGACTTTGACCACCAGATGATTGCTGACTAGGGCTCTTGTAGTCATCAGTCTTTCTCTGCTGAGACTGGGACTGAACAGAAGTCGACCCCTTACTTGAAGTTCCATCCCATTTCCGTTTGTTGTCACTAGAGGTACCGGAAGTAGTTGTAGCACCTATGCGCTTTGGTAACTTGTTCTGCTCCACCGCTTGGTCAGTAAGACGGTGAGCCAACTGAACAACTTGCTGGATGGTGGCGAGGTTCGCTGAAGTCACATGGCTTTGGATCTCTGGCACCAAGCCCTTGAGAAAGAGTTCAATACGCTTAAATGGAGGGTCCACCATAGTAGGACACAGTAAGGCAAGCTCGTTCGACCTCTTGGTATACGCCTCAATTTCTGACCCCGTCATCTTGAGGTTGAAGAACTCGACTTCCAGCTTATGAATGTCATCACGACTGCAGTATTCTTCCTTGATCATTTCCTTAAAAGTTTCCCATGGGGTGGCGTTGGCAGCAACCAACCCTAACATTTGGACCTGAGCGTTCCACCATGTGAGGGCTAAACCCTCGAGAGTACCGGTAGCATACTTCACCCTGCGCGTCTCAGGGCATTCACACATTTCGAACACAGACTCTAGTTTCTCAAACCAGTGGAGGAGACCTACTGCTCCTTCAGTGTCGCTGAAAGTAGTTGGTCGGCAGTCCATGAAAGTCTTAAAAGTGCACACGGGTGGCTGAGCATGCTGACCTATCGTGGGTGAAAGAAGAGACAGAGTTTAACACAAAGGTTGGTTTACGAGAGTAGGATTCTAAAGACCATAGAATGAGTTCGGACTGCAGGATATACCTCCTGCGTGTGCAACTGCAAGTGCTGCGGCCACTCGTTCGTTGATCAGAGCCGTCAACTGGGCTTGTGTCAGGTTAACGCGTCCAGACATGATCTTCATATCAAGAAGAACGTGAGTGAGAGGGGTTCGCGAAAATATGATGACGGAAGTGAGTAAGTACACACGTGTTCAAGCAACAATAGTCATACTAACCAAGCATACCACGAGCAATGTACCATGTAACTAACAAGTAGGCAATATATACACAGATCATATCACCTAGAGTGTCGAGCCTTGCATGTGGAGTGAAGCGTCGTTGTGGACCGTTGAGCACTGTACAGGTTATAGTCTGGTTTTAACAAAAACGTTTCTCCTTTATTAAAACCAAGTTCACTATAACCAATGGCTCTGATACCAATCTGTCACACCCCCAAAATCCACCTGCGGAGTACTACCGCTTGGAGGCGTGACTGACCAGGATCCAACCACCAATCATATTGAACCAAGCAAATAAGTAGTTATAAAGTTTAACCAATACAATTGGTGTTCAAACAAAACATAGTTTAAGTTGCAAGCGGAAGCATAAGTCTTAAATCAAAACATAAGTTTAATTGTTTCAAAGTTTAACATGGCACACAGTCGTCCATGTCCCACAACGATCCTCCTTCATGCAAGCTCCAGCTAAGAACCTAAGGACCTGCAAAGCATGTAGTAACGAGTCAACAACAAGTTGAGTGAGTTCACTGTTGGGTGTTTGTTTTAAGTTGTTTCGAAAACGGTTTCCTTTATCTGGCATCCTGCCGTGGGGGTTACCCCATAGTTAAAAGCGTGACTTGTTTATTCCCGGTTATTCTGGCAATCCAGCCGTGGGGGCTACCCCGTGTTAGTTATCTGGCATTTCGGCTGTGGGGGCTACCCCATGTATACACTAGACTCGTTACCATATCGACTGCTGACTGTAGTCATGTTTATGTGCCCTGAAACTGTCAATGTCTATCATCATTGACGTGCCCCAGATCCATTAGTTCACGCCCGTCCTCTGCGGCACGGTGTGAGGCTTGTGAGACCTAAATAGCGCTATCTAACTAATGACCCGCTCGCCATTGGCCCGGCGATTAAGTTGATATAAAAAGGAGGGACTTCATGATAGAGTTTTGGTCTAGTACGAGTTATCTGTCCGTGAGGACGAGGAATTACTTTCCTGAACCATTGCTGTCCTACCCAAGGAGGACGAGGAACCCATGTTCCTTAACCCCAATTCCCGACCCCTGGGAATCCCATGCTTTGTAGAGGGTGTGAACTCTCCTTAGTTTGCTCGGCAGATACACAGAAAAGTCAATCAAGCAATATTGTGGTCACTCACGTCCTATCATAGTTGCATCATACAAATCAGGTTCGTATTCAAGCAGTACACGTATGTTTCTAGCACATTGCATTCAAGTATCATTCATGGCAGCCCAAACAACATTCACATTCAACAGTAACACATAAGGCCCATACGTTCGGCCCAATTACTTAGGCCCGTAATAGTGTGCAAGTTCAAATCAGCGTGTTCATGCATATAGTCTCGAGTCGAGACTGTGCGGCCTCTTATCGAGACTGTGCGGTCTCGAGTTGTAGTCCACAAGATTTCGAGTCGCAACTAAGGTGGTCTCGGGTCATGCATATATTGGTCTCGAGTCGCAACTGGACTCGCAAACATGGTCTCGAGTCAAGATGTTTGGGTGTTGATCAAGTGGGGTCTCGAGTCGAGACTATAGGTTCTCGACTCGCAACTTGTGTCGGAACCGGGGATCTCGACTTGTCATGCGGTGGTCTCGAGTCGAGACAGAAGGTCTCGGCTGGGAACATTTGCTGAATTCAATATTGTACTTGGCCAATGAGATTTCATGGTCATGATATTATGTACTATCCAGTAATATTGCACTAACATGTTCCCTTGTTTATTACTTACCAAAAATGGATCAAACATGGCAATTTCAAATGTTCATAACATATTCATATCATCTTCAAGTTGTTCTTCATATATTCAAGTCATGTTCATGTTGATTATTCAAACTTGTTCATCATATTTCCGGGTTTCTAGCATTAATCACAAACATAATCTTGAACATACTCATCTAGAGGTTTCAAATCATCACATAATATCTCAAATCAACTCTACTCTACACTAATCCGATTAGCATGGTACTACACATATGCAAGCCTATTTCATGAACATCAACAACTAATGGTTAAACCACATTCAATCACAAGATATCATTAACTCATCATACAATATATCCGAAATCAAGGCATGTTTAACCGATTATCATCAACATACACATCCGAGAATATGATGAAGCCATAATCATACGTTTTTCCACTTATTTATACATGAAGACAAGCATTCATTCATCAAGCACAAATAATACTTAATACATAGTAAAACACTAACCGATTGGGTTCTCTAAGTGTTAGGGTATGAAGCGTTGATGAGTGAACTTCCGAATGATGATCCCAAGCTCGATCCGAGAGTCCTAGTGTTGCCGGTTTGGATCCGAGAGAAGGATGGGAGAAGAGGTGATGTTGAGACTTAGGGTTTAAGGTTTTCTAGAGAGAGTAGGGGAGTGTGTGTGAGAGTGAGTGTGTTGTCCAAAGAAAAGGCAAACATGGCTATCCATCAATGTTATATATCCGTTCCAAGTAGTGCACCCTAATGGGCTTTCGGTTGAGTTAAATGAGGTGTATGGCCCATCCGGCCCATTGTTTCATTGCTCACTCGAGACCGCATGGTCTCGAGTTGGGTCCTTGTGTCTCGGGTCATAATAATACACACATACATACATACAAGCACTACACATAACATAACACTTAATCGCATAGAATGTTCACTTATCATTAATCACACAAGTTAACTAATCACATAACGTTCAAGCAAGTAACATCGAGATACAAGAAAAGTTCTAAATTTCGAGTTGTCACAATATTAACGCAAAGAAGAGAGATAATAAAGAATTAAGATCACAATATTCAATGTTACTAACCTTAAGGGTTCGAGTTCTCACATCATCCCCAACTTGAAAGAAATTTCGTCCCGAAATTTGATAAGTAAGCACAGAGGAGTGATAAATCAAGATTGTTGTAGGTTTTCCTCGGGTGCCACATTGTCTTTGTTTCCCGCCATATCAGAATTTTTGTAACCAACAAGCATGGGCTTTCCATTTCCAAATGTTATACCTAATTTGGAAGAACCACGTAGATATCTAAGAATCCACTTAATTGCTTCCCAATGCTTCTTACCTGGATTTGACAGAAACCGGCTAACAACACCTACTGCATGGGCGATATCAGGTCTTGTACACACCATTGCATACATCAAGCTTCCAACCGCTGACGCGTATGGAACTTTATCCATGTCTTCAATCTCCTCCTTCGAAGAAGGGCAATCTTTATCGGTTAGTTTAAAATTGGGAGTAAGAGGTGAACTAACCGATTTGGCTTTATCCATGTTGAACCTGCGAAGCACATTCTCAATGTATTGCTCTTGTGACATGTGCAACTTCTTTGAATCTCTATCTCTAGTAATCCGAATACCAAGAATTTGTTTTGCTGGCCCCAAGTCTTTCATAGAAAATGACTTGCTCAATTCTTTCTTCAGCTCCACAATTCTATCAGCATTCTTACCAACAATCAACATGTCATCAACATAAAGAAGTAAGAAGATAAAATCCTCATCACCAAACCTCTAAAAGAAAACACAGTGATCTGAGGTAGTCTTTCGGTAGCCTTGCTTCGCCATAACAGACTCAAATTTCTTGTACCACTATCTCAGTGCTTGCTTCAACCCATAAAGACTTTTCTGAAGCTTACAGACATAGTCTTCTTTACCTTTAACCTGAAAACCTTCAGGTTGCTCCATTTGTAGGTTTGTGTTCTATGTTGGAAGAGCTTCGCAACGAACTAAACCACGTCCAAAACGGAGCTAAGATGAATGAGATATTGATGCTCAAAGTTTGGTGTTTGAAACATTGAAGGCTAAAATAATGGGAAAGTGACACCTTGACCCACATAGGAAGAGAGATGAAACTTAAAGTGGTATTTAAGTGAGAACACTCCATCCTTATTGTTTCAAGGAAGCACCCACTAGTGTACACGCAAAGGGTCCGCACCCTAACTCGCACTCGCACACGCGCGCGCGTGGCATGGGAGATGGGCGTAATGTGGCGCTTTGATGGCGTACTTTGCACTTCGCTCGCGAGCCGCTTGAGAGTCGCCTTTGTATTTTTGAGCGTGTGCGTGTGGTAAAGCACATGGGTTGGAAGGACCAGGTGGCATGTTAAACTTGGCTGGTGATGTGGTAGGCGAGTGCACTGGTGCATGGTGCATGACCAGGCTGCTCTATGCGTATGGACACTGATATGACACGCGCGGCGCACCGAAGCGAGCCAAACGGCGCGACTGTGTGGCGTGATCGTATAGGTTCACTGGTGTTGTGGCGCATGCGCGCATGAGTGGTGTAAAGATGCATGCGCATGAAAGTGTGCCAAACCGGCTCACGCGTGCATGAGTGTTGAAGATCTGCGCGCACATGAAAGTGAGCCATAGTGACGCGCGCGCGCCAGAGTGTCTGTCCTGCGCGCGCATGCAGAAGCTTCTAGACTTTAATGACAGAGCAGTTTCATTTCAACATTCGAAACAGACGAGTCAACGGTTTTGACTGAGAAATAAATGACTAATTAAAGTGCATTGAAGACGTTTAATGCAATTTAATTCTCTCATTTACTTCATTTTTCTGTTTCATCCAAACTTGTAGTATAAATATGGAGACAGCCAGCTGCAGAAGACACACCGATAACACCAATAGTGAATGCTAACAATTTTCTGCAGATTTTTGTTCTTATTCTTTCTAGTTTCGAGGTACACCTTCGGGTTTCGTCAACTCTGGCAGTGCAACTGTTTATGCTGTTGTATCTCGGAAACAAACGAGTTCTCCTGGGAGACTCGAAATTTGTTTTAAGGGACTCGTGTTTAACACGATCCCCAGCCAAGATCATCTTTCTCTTTCGTAATTTTTGTTCTTGTTTATCTTTATTTCAATTGTAACAAGTATTGTAATTTACTATTTTATTATTTCATGCATTGTAATTCAAGTTAATAAAAGATTTATTTTATTTTATATGAACGTTTTCCTGTATTAGTAAGTAATGAAGACAATAAACTTTAATCAGATTTTTTTCATTTTTTCTTTTCTTTACTCATGGCTTTTAACCTTTTAACTATCTTAACTTCGACAAAACTATCTCATTCACATATATATAAACAAGATTAATTTCCACAAAATATTATTAGAATTCATGATAATATTACATACAACATGAATAACAATATTAATCTTTTATTCATATTAGCATAGGTATTATTGATGATCATGTTGAAGGATAATTCGTAAAAAGAAAAAGAAAAAAAAAAAGAGAATTTAAAAAAGAACCATAGATGTATCCTCCTAACAATATCTACACGACTCAACTTCAAAAACAAACAACATGTATGTAGATAATCTTAACTAACATTTATATGCGACAGTCAATTCTCTGGCTACAGGTTTCTAACGAACAACATTATTACCATACAACTTTTTAGTTGATTTCTTTCGGTTAGTTTCTCCTGTATATTAATAAATGAATGAAATGAACAGTAAACTATAATATAATAAAATATTATATACAGTTCTTTTATAGTTTTATTATCTTAATATTAAAATAATTGTTATATCCTTTACTTTTTAAGTTTGATAAGCTTGGTTTTAACCGGTACTTGTATCGAAAATACGGGTTCGTTATCGATACATGAAGGTAAAAACCAGCATGGTACATAAAACGCCAAAAGTTGGTACCAGATTGAGTTTGATAGTCTTTTAGTTCGAGAAATTTGGTATTGCTACCCAATACCATTTGCTCATCCCTGATCATGGGTACCGTACGAACAACGGTATCGTACAAGTTTTTTTTTAGTTTCAGGGGTAAGGATGAGCTCGGTGCCAACTGATACCCCGGTTACGGTATCGGTATATGAAGGTAAAAACCGGTACCAGGAACGCCAAACGTCAGTACCGAACTGGTACTTAGGATCTTTCGGTTCAGGAAATTCGGTACCGATACCCATTACTATTTGCTCATCTCTGACTACGGGTTTCTACCGAACAACATCATTACCATACAACTTTTTAGTTGATTTTCTTTCGGTTATTTTTTAGTGTTTTTTTTTTTACATTTTCTTTTTATTCTTGTACGCGTTCGTAGTGATTTCAAACACATATAAACACAGACTAAATAACAAAAAAAGTTCGCCGCAACGCGGCGACAGTTTTTATAACTAGTTCTATTCAATTTTGCAAACCAAACACGCACGCCACTAATAAATTTAATATGATTTTATAATAACTTTGAAATCTACAAGACTTTCTCAAGTAATAAGAAAATCACAGGTGTTAATCGATAATGCACTTTGTCAGTTGATAATTTATTTATTTTTTTAATTTGGGTATTATCAACATTGACTGTGCATATTAGTAGCCAGGATTGGTATAGACATCTGGAATTCAGGAGCCCTGGCCTTCAAGTTAGGTTAGTCGGTATGGGGTTCGGCCCCGGGTCGTCGTGGCTCGGCGACGGAGGGAACACCGTGCCGCCCGGTCCGTCGCCGTCCAGTCATCGTCCTCTCCGTCGGACTTTGGCCGTTCAGGACGGAGCAAAACATGTGGGCCCCCCTCTTTCTTCTCGCGCCGCTCCGTCACCCCCGTGCCGCCACCCCCGTCGCCGTCCATCCCTCCGTCACCCATACCGTGTAGCCTTATCTTGTGCATTCGTTGCATAGGGGTGTGATAAATATACCCAAACTAAAGATTAATATAGGGTGTACCTATTGACACACCTTTTTCACTATATACACACCTAAAAAGGTGTTTTTTGTCTTTATATGCGCACCATGCAGTGTCGAACTGTAGCCAAAACGCGGCGTTTTGGTCCGATTAATCAGAAAAAGACTGACGGGTGTCTGACCGGTCTGTTGACCGGACCAAAACGCCGAGCTTTGGCCGCGTTTTGGTCCTGTCAACCAGACAAAAGACTGACACCCGGTCTGGTTGATTAACTACTTTATTATATTATTTTATTATAAAGTTAAAAGTAATAATTATGTTTTATTATAAAGTTAAAAGTAATAATTATGTTTTTTTATCTTATTTTATTTTATAATACTTTTGTTACTTTTTTATATTTTGTTATACTATTATTAGTATTAATATCAATATTAAAAGAGTATTAATATCAATTAAATATATTCTTTTAACTTTTTTATAGAAATTAAAATGGCATTTTACTCGTATCATAAATAAATAAATAAATAAATAACGAGTCTCTAATAAAACAATAAACGTGCAAACATTAAAACAATTAATCACCTAGATCGACAAAATCACTTTTACGACGATAAAGTTGGTTATATAATTCTAGACGCCACCTATACATGGTCTCCCATCCAGCCGCAGACATGCTAATGTTGCGCAAATTCCAATAAGGCGTGATTGTAGGCATTGGGTACCCTCCTTATAATTTTGAGGCGTTATTGGCGCGATACACCGCTCCATCTCCGACCTTAAAGGCATGAAAGCTTTAGGGCGTTAGGGCACTAACGTCAGATATCTCTGCAACTCACAAACCTTCAACCTCCACTACCAAATGAACACGCCAACTCAAAAGTTTTTTTATTGTTTTTAATTTATTTTATTAACTAATTTTTTAATAGAAAATAAATATTTAGTTAAACCATTACATACAAATAAATAAAATAAAAAATTAGTTAGATCTCAAATATACGTGCGATATAACAGCCACATTTATTGACATAACAGTTATAAAAATAAAACAATTACATATGGCCTAATGGTCACAATCAAGTAAAAACGAAATAAAATACAATAGTACAATTTTCAATAAAATAGGAAAAACTAAACTGAGGAGGGATGGACACACACTCTCTCTCTCTGAACTTGTGGTAGGGTTCTCGACGATGGTGTTCTAATCCCGGCTAGCGTGTGGGGATCCGTCGATCGATTCTCTTGAACGATCTTGACACTTCCGTTCATACTAGTTGGTTTAGATCTCATCCATTCGCTCTCTACACTAGTCTCAGATCTCGTTTTCACTATGAACGTGGGGATGATGGAGGGAGTTGGAAGGACGTCCCTATCAAGAAGAAATCCGGGGGCAACGGCGACAGCAGCGACACCAGTAACAAAGAAGCTATTACTAAGTTCTACATAACCAACTTACCTTCGGGTTGTAGACCTTGGGACGTTGCGGAGTTTGTAAAGGTTTTTGGAGAGGTCGCGGGGGTTTATATCGCAAGGAAGCTAGACAAAGAAGGAAGAAGATTCGGGTTCGTAAGTTTTAAAAATGGGAAGGACGTGAAGGAAATGGAGCGTACACTTAGCGGTACCAAGATGGGGGGATCGAAGCTCGTCGTAAACTTGGCAAGGTACTCTAAGGAAAATGTTGGTCTCTATGGTAGGAAGGTTGGAGAAGTTGAAGTTAATGCCAAGAAACAACCTGTTGTGGTCCAGGAAGTGACGAACCATCACCATAATCATGTGCATGGAAAAACTAGACTCTACAGTGACTTATTTAAAAATGCAAACTCAGTCTCAGATGGTAAGAGTAATCCGGTCGTGGAGGAAGGAGTCATTATCGACTTAGCGGATAATACGTCAGCTTTCACCGAGTTGACAGGAAGATCCCTAGTCGGAAGATGTAAAGATCTGCTGATCTTAAGGAAACTCAATATCTTTTTAGCGGAGACAAAAATTCGGGGTATATCGTTGAGTTATTTGGGGGGTCTGTCCATGTTGCTGAAATTCGAGTCGGAAGAATCTTGTGCCAATTTCCTGATGGATCATCATAGTTGGAAGTCGTGGTTTTCAAGCTTGGATCATTGGAATAGTCAATCTCTCCCGTTCGAAAGGTTGGCGTGGGTAAAGATTCAAGGAGTGCCGATGCATCTGGCGGAGAACGATGTGATCAACAATATTGCTGAACACTTTGGTAAGGTTGTTCATGGGGCACAGTTGGGTCCGGAAGATAAAAATCTATCGGTAAGTTGGATAGGCTTGTTGGTCGGTGACGGGGATAGAATTCGGGACCACGTCACTTTAAGATGGATGAAAAAACAGTATCGAGTATGGATAGAAGAGGAGCTAAATGATTGGGAGCCGGCTTCAGTTGGAACAGTGGCTATCAGCGATGAAGAAAAGAGGAGTAATCAGACGGGAATTCCGGGAGACTGTATGCCGGAGGACTTTTCCGGTAACCACGTTACGTCGCCAGGAATACAGTCGAACACGGAAGAAGCTGAAAACGTGCATGATGATGATGCAGCCGACGTTGTGGGGAATCGAAACGTTTGTCCAGATACCAATGTAGAAAAGGTTGCTTTTGGTTCAGATTCCAACATGGGGACCAAGCCGCCTATTCAATTGGGTGGGGCCCTAGACACAAGTGCAAGGAATATTTCTAGTAGGAAAGGGGTTTTTTATTTTAGCTCAGATAATCAAGTATTGAGGCCCAAAAAGAGAGTGGCCTTAATTAGGCCCAGGAACAAGGCCCAGTCCCAACATGGGCTCTCCACTCCTATTTCAGGAGAAAGACCTTCTAAACGGGCTAGAGATGATGGTTTGTTTAATTTTGACCTTAATTTAGCAGCCGGTGACAACACCTATAATAAAACCCAGGATGTGGATAAGGACAAGTCTTTCCAGAAAGGTGCTGAACCTATCAACTCTTGTGTAGAAGGTTTCTCGAATGGGAGGATCAATATCAGTGAAGAAGACACGGAGGAGTTAGACTTGGAAATAGAGGAGACGGTAGAGGTGGCCGATACTTTCGATAAACAGAATGACGAGGAGGTTGAGGCAACGATCAAAATTGGCAATCTGCTGGGTGTGGATCTGGCTAATCACGACACGCTTGTCAGAGAGGCGATAATCGGTGAAGGTATGAATGTGGTTAATAAATGAATATTCTTTCGCTTAATGTCAGGGGCATTTTTGGGGGTGCAAAAGGAAGCTGGGTTAAAGAGTTGAGGTTAGCGAATAGTATTGGGGCTGTTGCGTTACAAGAAACTAAGGCCAATTCTGTGTCGAAAGCGGGCTTAAAAAGTTTTTGGGGTAACAACAATTTTGAATTTGCGGTGGAGGCTTCAGTTGGGTTATCAGGGGGTTTAATATGGTTATGGGACCCAAAAATTCTAAAGGTTGAAGCAGTCATTAATAACAGATGTTTTCTGGCCATTAAAGGAACATTGGTGGGTAGGGGTTCTGTGGTTAACCTTGTCAACGTCTATGCTCCACAAAGTGTTGAGGCCAAAAAACAATTATGGGGAGAGCTAACTAACTTACTCAGCTCTTCTGAAGGTCAGTGGGTAGTGACTGGGGATTTTAACGCTGTTCGGTATCCTGACGAACGGAAAAACTCAGCTTTCAAAGCGGCCTGTGCAGAGAATTTCAATAGCTTCATTTTTGAAAACGGTTTGCTTGAGTATACGATGCAGGGGCGAAATTTCACGTGTATTAGGGACAACGGCAGGAAATTGAGCAAATTGGACAGATTCTTAGTGTCTTCGGAATTTTTTAACTTGTGGCCGTCTGCTTGCGTCAGAGTCCTTCCCGCTAAGCTCTCTGATCACTGTCCTATTGTTCTGGAGGTTATCGATCTCCGTTTTGGTCCGAAGCCATTCCGGGTGTTTAGTTCTTGGATTGGTCAGGAGGGTTTTGATGAAGTGGTTAAAGAGGCGTCGGATAGCTTTACCCCTTTTTATCCCCCAGATGAAAGTCTTTCAGCTAAATTTGCTCTCATTAGGTCTCGTCTAAAGATGTGGAGGGATGAGTTTTTGTCCAAGGAAAAAGAAAGTGAAAACCTTGCGCTTGCGGATTTGGAAGTTCTGGAAAAAGAAATGGAATTGAGAGACTTATCGGAGGAAGAGGAATGGGTTATGGCAGAGAATAAAAAAATTATTAGAGAAGCCGAATTCAGAAAGTGTTCAGACATAAAACAAAGAGCTCGCGCTAAGTGGGCTGCGGAGGGTGATGAGAACTCGAAGTACTTTCATGCTTTGGTAAATAGTAGGAAGGCTGTTAATGCTATACATGGTCTAAACATTAATGGTGAGTGGGTCTCTAAGCCGAAGGTTATAAAGAAGCAGATTCTTTCGTTTTTCCGAAACAAATTCAAAGATCCGAATCAGAATAGGCCGAAGCTGGTTTGCAATAATATCAAAAAATTATCGGAGGCTGAAAGCAATCTTTTAATCGAGCCTTTCTCGGAGGAAGAAATCAAGGCTGCAGTTTTTGACTGTGGGGATGACAAATCCCCGGGCCCGGACGGGATGAACTTCAGATTCATTAAGCACTTTTGGGAATTATTAAAAGATGATTTTGCTAAAGTTTTTGATTGGTTTCACTCGCATGGTAACATATCGTTAGGAAGTGGGTCGTCTTTTATTGCCCTCGTTCCTAAGATTCCCGACCCGGTTACGCTTAAGAACTATAGGCCTATTAACCTTGTCGGTGTGATTAGCAAGGTGATTTCTAAAGTTCTCGCGAACCGCATGAGATTGGTGTTGGATGGGGTCATTTCGGAGTCCCAATCGGCTTTTCTGAGAGGGAGGTATATACTGGACGGTCCTCTTATAGTCAATGAGATTATCTCTTGGATCAAAAGGAAGAAATCCAAAGCCTTTATCCTCAAACTAGATTTTGACAAAGCATATGATAATGTTAATTGGAAATTCGTGGTGGACGTGCTACATCAAATGGGCTTTCACGATACTTGGTGCAAGTGGATATGGGGCATTTTAAAGTCGGCTAATTCTTCGATATTGGTTAATGGCTCGCCGACTTTCACGTTCAAATGTGAAAAAGGGATGAGACAAGGGGATCCGCTCTCTCCGTTCCTATTTTTGGTCGTGATGGAAGCCCTTTCGTGCATGATTGAGAACGCAAAGGAAGAGGATGTGATTAGAGGCATTAAGATATCTAACAACGGTCCGTGTATCTCTCACCTTTTTTATGCGGACGACGCCATCATGATGGGTGATTAGTCCAGGAATGAAGTGGTGAATGTGGTTAGAATTCTTCGGTGTTTTTTCTTAAGTTCGGGTTTGAAAATTAATATCGACAAGTCCAATTTATACGGGCTAGGAGTGGGAGTGGATGAAGTTGGAGAATTAGCTAGTATTGTGGGTTGCAAACCGGAGTGTCCTCCCTTCATCTATCTAGGGCTCAAGGTTGGAGCGAATATGAACCGGATCTCCAACTGGCAACCGGTGTGCGACATTTTCCGTGCTCGGCTTGCCAAATGGAAATCCCAACTTCTCTCTATTGGCGGTAGGGTGGTTCTCATTAAATCGGTTATGGAAAGTTTACCAACGTATTACTTTTCACTTTATAAAGCTCCAAAGAAAGTGATCGTGTCTTTAGAATCTATGATAAAAAACTTCTTGTGGGGAGGTAATTTAGAAGAAAGAAAGATGCATTGGGTCGCGTGGGAGAAGGTTACTCGGCACAAGAAAAATGGAGGTTTGGGCTTGAATAATTTAAACGTGATCAATACGGCTTTGTTGTCCAAATGGGGATGGAGGTACAAGGTTGAGAAGAATAATATTTGGAAAAAAGTTGTCGACTCCATCCATTCAAGCCGGAAGGGGTGGGAGTGCATTCCTTTTAAAAACTCGTGCTCCGGTGTATGGCTTAACATAGCAAAAAACTTCATCAAAACGAAGGTAGAAGGGAGGCCGCTAAGAAGCTTTTTGAGAGGTACGGTGGGTAATGGAGAGGATATAAACTTCTGGCTTGATCCTTGGTTGTATAATGATTCTCTTAAAAATTTATATCCAGAATTATTCAGCTTGGAGGTCAAAAAGAAGTGCAGTGTGGCTGACAGAATCAAGCTTATTGATAACATGATTCAGCTTAAATGGAGCTGGAGAACTGACATCGCTGCAGCAGGTCAAGCCTCGTGCCTTTCGCAGCTGCAATCGGACCTTGCGGGGGTCACGGTTTCGGCTTTCTCGGATCAGTGGAGGTGGAGTGCAGAACCGACAGGTACTTTTTCTGTTAAATCAGTCAGACGATTGCTGAAAGACGATGAGGCCCAAGGAAGCTCGTTCGTTTTGAGTTGGTGCAAATGGGTGCCCGCTAAGGTTAACATACACGCGTGGAGAATGGAGTTGGATAAAGTTCCGACCGCTGAGGCTTTAACAAGGAGAAACATCGGCATCGCCTCTTCCGTATGTCCAATGTGTAACTCGGAAGAAGAAACTGTTTATCATGTGTTTAACACGTGCATGATTGCTGCAAACGTTTGGAACGGAGTTAGTGTTTGGTGTAAGATCCCTAATATCTTCGCCTTTTATCTAAAAGACCTTTTATCGATTTTCAAAGACCTTGAGGCTTCGGAGAAGAAAAAGGAAGCGGTCCAGGGCATTATTTTGATTGGATGTTGGAGCTTGTGGCGAGCTAGGAACAGCGTTAAGTTTTCCAATACTCCGGTTAGAATAGAGAAGATTTTGAGTGAGATTAAGGCTTTAGGCTATTTATGGTTTTCTTATAGATCGAAACATAGAGGTTTGGAGTGGAGGGATTGGTTATCGTTTGTAAATATGTAATTGGTTTTGTTTTGTTTTGTTTTGCCGGCCCGGCTTGGGTCGGTGGTTGTGTTAATGATAGTTACCTTTCAAAAAAAAAAAAAAAAAAAACTGAGGAGGGATGAGGGAATCACAACCGTCCAACTCAAAAGACAATTAAATCTCTGACTTTCAGTCACTGGCATTAAGTGTCTACTTTATAGAAAATTGAAATAAATTAGGAAATTGACTGAAATGGGAAGGTAAGTTATGGGAAAAGTAAAAAAGTTGACTTTTTAGGTATATTTAACAATACCCCGTTGCATAACCTAGACGTATCATTAACCATGGTTTTGTTGATTCAATTTTTGGTCAGAATAGATATTGTTGGTCACAGTGGGTTGGCCAATCGGTTGATTCAATTTTTGGTCAGAATAGATATTGTTGGTCACAGTGGGTTGGCCAATCGAGTGCAAGGCTTCTTTGCACTTTTGTGCAACCTTTTTGTTTGTTTATCGAACGACTTTTTGGTTACAATATGAAATACTATAATATGATTTTATCATTTATATCATTTATATCACGTGTTTTTGTTTTTATTCTAACAAAAACGCCACGTTGCGACGAACACTTTTTCTTTTTTATTCTATATTTTCATGTGTTATAAAATCAACGACCAGGGCCGGCCCTGAAAATTCGTGTACTCTGTTCGAGTTCGAAAAATGTGCCCTTAGGCCTTAACGAAATTGGGTATTGGGCTCACTAAAGGTCTAAACCTAATGCCAAAGGCATTAATAACTAATCTAAACCATAAGAATAGTTTTGTAATGGGGCCTATGTTGGTGTTTGTATGAGTGTACCCTATTAAAAAATATTTTACATATACATATCGGGTTTTTTCATTAAAAAATGCGCCCCTCGAAATATCGAGCCCTAGCCGGTGGTCCTCCCCGCCCACCCCCAGGGTCGGCCATGTCAATGGCAACAGTAGTCGTATTACAAAAGAACGGATTTGGCAATTTATGATGTGGCAAGTCTGGATTTTGAACTTTGACCAGCGTTGTGATGCTCTTATTAACATATAGCGTCGTGATGCTGTTATTAACATATAAATATTACTTTCCTGACTTCGACAAAACTATCTCATTAACATATAAATAAACTAGATTAATTCCCATAAAATATTACTAACATTCATGATAATACTGCATACAACATGTTACATGGATAACAATATTAACCTTTTATTCATATTACCATATAGGTTCTATTGATGACCATGTTGGAGTATAATTCGTAAAGAACCATGTATCCTCCTAATCATATCTACATACATGGATCAACTCAACCAAGTGGTGTTTTGGGAGGGGGGCCATGCTCGTCTTCCCAACACTTCCAACAACCATCCGCTGGCAAGAGGTATCTATGGTTTTCTCCTTTTGTTTTATTCATGATTCCTGTAGAGAGTAAACACAAAAGAAACTAATATAAATAACATACATCAAAACACATATACATATGCATAAATTTGAATTCATGTGAGAACACTCCATTTCTATAAAAACTAGCTTTTAGCACCCGCATGTTGCGGTGAGACTGTTAAACCAGACAAAATATAGACATAAAAATGTTAAACCACGCACGCGCGTTGAAGCATATTCACTCGCCAGGTTCAAACCTAAACGGTAAACATTGTCGTATAATAATAATAATAATAATAACAATAATAATAACAATAACAATAACAATAACAATAACAATAATACATATTCCCATGAAATTGTTACTCCAAATTGATGACATGTTTACTCATTCAAAAACACTTTTTTCTTCAGAATATATCGTTCTCATATTAGGATCATACCAGATGGGTCGTTAATCACAGGTTGTGGAGAGCTTTGAAGTTTTCTTCCTTCTAATGAAATCAGGAGAAGTGAATAAAGAACAACTAAGAACAATGTAACATCACTCGACTTCATTTTTAGAAAACGTGTTTTGGTCGTAGTAATTGATTCATATATATATAGTGAGAATTTCACTATGAGAAAAATGTTACCATTCCTAAGAAAGTTTCCTACGCATTTCCAACAAACGTAAATTCCGAATATTTTCTCACGAAATCCTGATGAAAAACCTAAAAACCAACAACAAAGTGACAAAACGATATGAGTAGGAAACACATGGGAAAAACCCGATGAAATTCCGACATAATACATGTCTATTTTAACAATTCGACCTTTTTTTATTACGGTTATGGAACTGGTTTAAATGTATCTTTATTTTAAACAACGCAATTTTTATACTATTTATTATATGTTAAACACCGCTATAAAATGCTATTTTTTTTACAAGTGGAATTTACTTTCTCACCCAACGTGGAATGGACAAAAATGAAAAATGGAGGAATTGTTTGGTAAAGCAATGAGCCCTTTTAAAGCTAAATCTTTCGTCCAAACTTTCTTTCTTATCTAATGTGGGAAGCTAAATCTTTCGTCCAACTTTTCCTTCTTATCATTTTTTTTTTTGAAAATGTGTGAATTATTCGCGAATGTCGGGAGGTCTAGCATACATTGTCTTAATCGGGTCTGCGCTAGAGAGCCTCCTCGCACAATAGACCCCCAATTTAAACCCCTCAATGAGAAACCCTTATCATCCAGACTCGAACTTGAGATCTGGAGGAGAAAACTCACCCGGACCCATCATAAGTAGAATTAAATACCCGTGGCCACCACTAGAGCACTAGTGATGGTTATTTTCCTTATCTAATGTGGGATGAGCAAAAATGAAGAATAGATGAATTCTGTGGGAAACAAAGTTAATTTCCTAATTTTTAATAATTTCTTTTATCCAAATTTACTTTCTCATCCATGGATGGAAAAAAGTGCAAAACTTAGAAGAGTTTTGGTGATTTGATGACTTTAAAAGATTGTACCTTACGTTTTCATTTATACTTAAAATTACTTTTTTTGTTTTCTTAAATACACTATGATATATAACTAGTATGATATATCATGCATGCATGGGACCTATTTAGCCAATTTGAAGTTGGACCGAAAAGAAGGTATAGTTTTTTAAACGTCTTGAAATTTTTAGGAGGAACCGGCAAGAGAGAACAACAATTGAATTTAAAAAGTCTATCGAGTTATGTTGTTTTCATGGTTATAAATTCCAAAACCCCACTTGTATTAAGTCAACGTTGAAAAGAAGGTATTGTTTTTTAAAGCGTCAAGTTATTCTATAAAATCTTCTAATTGTACGAAGTGTAAGAAGGATTTATAGAGTGATAAGTATCCAATAACCAAAAACTAAACCCACTACATTATCACAAAAAACCTAAACACCCACCCCCACCCCACCACAACCAAAAAACCTAAACCACCCCCCCCCCCCCCCCCCCCCCCCCCGCAAAAAAAAAAAAAAACTATGCCTCACCAAAAAAACCTAACCCCTCACCCCCCAAAAACCAAAAAAAAAAAACACCCACCCCACCATCACCCAAAAACCTAAACCCCCACCCCCTCGGCAAAAAAAATAAAAAATAAAAAAAAATTTTTTTTGGGGGGGGGGGGGGAGGGGTTTTAGGTTTTTGGTGGTGGTGGTGGATGTTTAAGGGGTTTTTTTTTTGTAGTGGGGTTTTTTTGTGTAGTGGGTTTTTTTAGGTTATTGAACACTTGTCACTCTATAAATCATTCTTACACTTCTTACAATTAGGATCCTTTGTATTTGATCGTAATCCGTTTTTTAAATATTAATTCAACGTTGATGTTCAGCCTATTCAACATTGATCCTTCATAGAGATTTCTACGTAATTATTCGCTTTTTTTTATTTTGCTCCTGTGAATTTTCTTACAGGTCTCATGGAAGGGAGATCTACATTGAGACCAGCGGATCTGCTCGTCTTTGCCTGGACGGGAGGGAAACATGCTTGCGTGGATCTCACAGGAGTCTCCCCCTTAGCTGGTTTAAGGGAAAGCGTGTTTGTAGCAGGACAAGCTATAAGGAAAGCGGAATCAAAAAAGGTGGATAAACACGCTAAAGCATGTGCTGATAACCAACATGCATTTGTCCCCTTCGCCTTCGACACCTTTGGCTCCCTAGCTCCAGAAGCTATCCGTTTGTTGACTAGGGTCCAAAAGATTGTCCACAGCAGTTGCTCATCAACAGGGGGCAGAGGTTTGTCTTTAATAGGCTAGGGTTTCCTGTTCAGAAAGGGGTAGCGGCGCAACTTGTTGCTCGCTTACCTGCGATATTGATGTAACTTGGCCAGTTCTTATAGCAATGAAATTTCCGTTTAAAATTAAAAAAAAAAAATTCACAATTTATGAAGTCACACTTGACATCTAATTGATGTACAAGCCACTCTTTGAGCAGCTCAGAAAGAACAACCCTAGCTACATGAGCAAATGTCTCTTCAAAGTTAATAGCATTCTGTTGTGAGTACCCTTTAGCCACGCACTAGTATGGCTTTGTGCTTAAGTATCATACTATCTCGTCCTTGTTTGGTGTTAAACTTCAATTGATTATTATCTGATCGAAACATATCTTTATGATGTGCTTATTTTTATCTTCGCTTCGATAAAATATTTCTTCAAAATTGAAAGGGTCAATCACTTATCCTTTAGAACTTTTAATAAATAAAGGTTCCAGAAAAGCGAATTGACGCATGTTTAAAATCTAAGGTTAACCTAACTCAATCGACTTCAATTATTGCAAAAAAGCGAATCGTTTGTAACCAAACCTCTTGGTTACAAATAACTGTAAACCAAAACATTCATTTGAGGTTCGGTTTGGCCCATAATCGAACTGATCACCAATGCACCTGACAGATTGTGTTGTACAAGTACACGATATCAAACTACGATACATACTTACTAGTCCGTATACTATACTCGTAAAAAACAAAAGATGAATGTTACGATTCGAATAACTGTCAAGTGTCCAACAACAAATATTACATGACTAAACAACATGAAATGCGAATCACACATTTCATCTTACCAGCACTGCCAACAACCTCCCCACTGTTTCTCGTCGTCATGTTTTCTTAATTTATCGATACTGGATCCTGTAGAGAGTAAACATAAACAAAACTACTATAATCAGAAATGAATACTCTCAAACAAAATTTATGAGAATAAATGTTCCCAATATATTGTGAATCTAGATTGGTGACATGTTTCACTCTTCGAAAAAACTTTTTCTTAAAAATATATAGTGTTCTCACATGATCACATGGGCTATGAACGAACCAAACGTTGAACGAACAGTTAATGAACCGTTTAGCGGGAAGTTTGTTTGTGTTCATTCGTTTATCAAATAAAGAAACACGAACAAGAAGTTTCGTTTGTTTAGTTAAATGAAGAAACAGGAGCAGAAGCCTTGTTTGTTCATTTATGTTCGTGAATACTTCAAAATTCCGACAAATAAAATATTTAATTAGTGTCTCCATTTCAATTAATTAAATTACACCAAAATAGCCGGTAAGCGGGCAACAAGCTGCGCCGCTACCCCTTTTTGAATAGCAAAACCTAACCTAGTAAAGACGAAACCCCGCCCCCTAGGAGACGCAATGTTGCTGTGAACAACCCGTTGGACCCGTTCCAGAAATCTGATGGCTTCTGGGGCTAGCGAGCCAAAGGTATCAATTTGGTGTATTATATGTTTTTTTCATGCAAGCTTGTTTGTGTTCATTTGTTTCCATTTATGTTCATAAACATTAGTTTGTTCTCATTTGTGTTCTTCAAAGTTTGTTTAATTCGTTGCCTAATATTAACAAACAAACACGAACATATTCATTTCATTAACAAACGAACACGAACATAAAATCTCATTCGGCAAGTATTAATGAATAGTTCGTAAACACATATATTTCTTAACAAACAAACATGAATAAGGTTTTGTTCGTGTTTGTTCGGTTCGTTTGGAGCCCTATATAAGTATATATACACGTTAATCATTAATGATCATCATACCAGATGGGGCTTTACTTGGGGCTTGTGGAGAGCTTTGAAGGCGTCTTCCTTCTGAAGAAATATTCAGCATCAGGACATATATAAAAACAACTAATAAGAACAATGTAACACCACTAAGCCTCATTTTCAGAAACCTTGGTGCTGATGCTGGTGGGGTGCCTTGATGCATATAGCTGAGGGCATATATATATATACACACACATGTATATACATATATTGTCAAACCAGATGACACGATTGCTTGTAGCAGATAAGAAGAAAGTAAACGAAGGAAATGGTTGAAATGTTCAAATATAGTAACACTAGGTTATAACCCCGTGTAATACACGGGTTGAATAAATAAGTTTTATATACTAAATAATAAAACAATATATCTTTAAAAACCTTCTTTATTGCACAAGTTGAACAAATATAATTTTATATATTAAATAATAAAAAGTTATATCTATAAGAACAATATGGTACATGTGAAATAAATGTAATTTTATATACAAAATAAAAAAAAGTTATATCTTTAAAACCACGTGTATTTCACGAGTTGAATAAATGTAATATTGTTTACCAAATAATAAAATAATACATCTTTAAAAAAACCTCCATTTATTACACGGGTTGAATAATATAATTTTATATACCAAATAATAATAAAAAATTACATCTTTAAAATTTTGCGTATTATACGGTTTGAATAAATGTAATTTTCTGTAATAAATAATAAAAAATATATATCCTTAAAAAACCTCGTGTATGGTATGAATCGAATAAATCTAATTTTATACATCAAATAATAAAATTACGATTCTGAGCCCTTGGTTATATCACTTTTACCCTTTTAGCCCAAATTTTTTTTTTTGAACATTTAAGCCACCAACGTCTTTTTTTCTAACCTTTTTGGCCCCTAACGTCTTTTTTTAACCCTTTTGGCCCCTAACAGTTAATGGATTTTTGGGGCTAAAAGGGTAAAAGTGATATAACTACAGGGGCCAAAATCGTAATTTTCTCTTAAGAATTTTTTAACATCTAACGACTTTTGTGCAACCTTTCTGTTTGTTTATCGAACGACTTTTTGGTTACAATATGAAATACTATAATATGATTTTATCATTTATATCAAGTGTTTTTGTTTTTATTATAATAAAAGAAACTAGATTTATCACTGTCGTCACGTTGCGACGAACACTTTTTCTTTTTTATTCTGTATTTTCATGTTTTATAAAATCAACGACCAGGGCCGGCCCTGAAAATTCGTGTACCCTGTTCGAGTTCGAAAAATGTGCCCTTAGCCCTTAACGAAATTGGGTATTAGGCTCACTAAAGGTCTAAACCTAATGCCAAAGGGGTTAATAACTAATCTAAACCATAATAATAGTTTTGTAATGGGGCCTATGTTGGTGTTTATATGAGTGTACCCTATTAAAAAATATTTTACATATACATATCGGGTTTTTCATAAAAAATGTGTCCCTCGAAATATCGAGCCCTGGCCGGTGGTCCTCCCCGCCCACCCCCAGGGCCGGCCATGTCAACGGCAACAGTAGTCGTATTACAAAAGAACGGATTTGGCAATTTATGATGTGGCAAGTCTGCATTTTGAACTTTGACCAGCGTTGTGATGCTCTTATTAACATATAGCGTTGTGATGCTGTTATTAACATATAAATATTACTTTCTTGGCTTCGACAAAACTATCTCATTAACATATAAATAAACTAGATTAATTCCCATAAAATAGTACTAACATTCATGATAATACTGCATACAACATGTTACATGGATAACAATATTAACCTTTTATTCATATTACCATATAGGTTCTATTGATGACCATGTTGGAGTATAATTCGTAAAGAACCATGTATCCTCCTAATCATATCTACATACATGGATCAACTCAACCAAGTGGTGTTTTGGGAGGGGGGCCATGCTCGTCTTCCCAACACTTCCAACAACCGTCCGCTGGCAAGAGGTATCTATGGTTTTCTCCTTTTGTTTTATTCATGATTCCTGTAGAGAGTAAACACAAAAGAAACTAATATAAATAACATACATCAAAACACATATACATATGCATAAATTTGAATTCATGTGAGAACACTCCATTTCTATAAAAACTAGCTTTTAGCACCCGCATGTTGCGGTGAGACTGTTAAACCAGACAAAATATAGACGTAAAAATGTTAAACCACGCACGCGCGTTGAAGCGTATTCACTCGCCAAGTTCAAACCTAAACGGGAAACATAATAATAATAATAATAATAGTAATAATAATAATAATAAGAACAACAACAATAATAATAATACATATTCCCATGAAATTGTTACTCCAGATTGTTACCATTCCTAAGAAAGTTTCCTACGCATTTCCAACAAACGTAAATTCCGAATATTTTCTCACGAAATCCTGATGAAAAACCTAAAAACCAACAACAAAGTGACAAAACGATATGAGTAGGAAACACATGGGAAAAATCCGATGAAATTCCGACAGAATTGATGTAGCGCGTGATACGGAAAATGAAGATCAAACACGTTGATTCTACGAATACCCGTGTAGTTCTTCCCCAACCCCCAAGTTTCCACCCTAAAGGCACGGAATTTGAAGTGAAAATTCAGTTTTCTCAAAATTCAATTCTGAACTTCTCATTAGCTTTAGCAACATATAAATAGAGACTGAAATTCGAAACGGGCCTAAAAAAAGATAACGGGCCAAACACACGGCCTAAAACAAAAAGCCCAAAATAGTTCAAAAAACATAAAAATGCAAATAAGTAATAGAAATAAGCGTTTTTTTGGCCCGGACGACGACCCAAACCGCCAAAGGCAGTTTGCAGCAAGATGTAGCTTTTTCTCACGTTGGGCATTATATCACCTAACACTGGTATGCTTGTAGATCTTCTAGGGCCTCGTATCATTGCCCACCTTGCTTGGAGGACACCAGATGCTCTTTCAACATCCTTTCTACAAGACTCCTGTCGTCGCTTAAAGTATTGCATTTTAAGATTATTGTTTGGAGGATAAACGAAACTCTTTACTAGTGTTGACCATTCTAGGTAGATGCCATCTGCAAGATAGTATCCTTGCGTGTACTCATTCCCATTCACAATAAAGTTGCACTGTGGTGCATTCCCTTCTAAGATTTCATTGAATACTGGTGATTGATTAAGAACATCGATATCATTGTTTGAACCTGCCACTCCAAAGAATGCATGCCAAATCCAAAGGTCGTGTGATGCCACAACCTCTAGCATAATGGTTGGATGACCATGATCACCTCAAGTGTATTGTCCTCTCCAAGCCGTTGGGCAGTTTCTCCAACCCAAATGAATACAATCTATGCTTCCAAGCATTCCGACAAACCCATGTTTTTCAGAATGCAGTTGTATCAATCGTTGAATGTCATCTTGGTTAGGCCTTCTAAGATATCGTGGTCCAAAAACCTCAACAATAGACCTACAGAACTTGTGTAGACATTCAATGGAAGTGCTTTCACCAATGCGTATGTACTCATCACATTGGTCAGCCGATGCACCATACGCCAACTGGCGAATGGCACTTATACATTTTTGTATTGGTGAAAGACCTTTTACACCAAGAGCATCGTATCTTTGTGTGAAATACTTAAAATGTTGACAGCTACCTGGTTTGGAGATTTCTTCAACAATGCGATTAAAAAGACGTATGCTCATCCGGAACCTTCGTCTAAAGAAGCTTTCATTGTATACCGGCTCTGGAGCAAAGTAATCGTTCCACAAACGGGCATCTCCATCCTTTCGGCCTCTGTTTATGTATTTCCGTTTGCCCTTCTGTCTAGAAGAACTTCCCTCTTGTGAATCAGCCTCATCTTGAGCATCAAGCTCAAACAGCAGCATTGCTAATTCTTCAAAATCATCGGAAATGAGATATTGAAAGTGTCGAGTCAACATCATCGGGATGTTTTGTGGGACTTGTTCATCATCTGAACTCATTTTGAATTGTAGAGAGAAGTGTTTGAGGGAAAAGGAATGTGTGTGTGAAAATGGTTGGTCTAGATAGGTATATATAGTGATGGGGAACAACTAGCCGTTAGGAATTTTTTTTTAATTAAACTAGCCGTTGGGAATTTTTTTTTTAATTAAACTAGCCGTTGGGAATTTGAATTTTTTTAAATTAAACTAGCCGTTGGGAATTTGAGTTATTTTTTTAATTAAACTAGCCGTTGGGAATTTGAAATTTTTTAAATTAAACTAGCCGTTGGGAATTTGAATTTTTTTAATTAAACTAGCCGTTGGGAATTTGAATTGTTTTTTTTTTAATTAAACTAGCCGTTAAATATAAAAAACATATCAACTAAAATTAAACTTACATTGCATAAAAAAATTACATTTTCCTACAAATTAAATTACATATCAACTAAAAATTAAACTTACATTTCATAAAAAGAAATTACATTTTCCTACAAATTAAAATACATGAATTAAGCTAGCCGTTAAATACGTTTGTAGCCGTATTTCTCGCGGATTTCAGCGCACATTGCCTCGTGTTCGGCTCGTTGATCTGGATTAATGTTAGTCGTGTCAAGTAAGAACATTTTTTTCTGCTTCATCTCGAGCTTCTTTTGCTCAATTTTATAGAATTTATCGATTCTATGATCGAATTTGCTGATCGCTTCACTCTTAGCACGATTGGCCGAGGATAACTCATCAATAAGCTTTAGCTTCCTCATGTCATATTCAGACGACTCTATTCCTGCTTTCCCTTTTAGCTTGGCTTTGGCCTTGTCCCTCCCAGTTGGACGTGTTGGAGCAACCTGCTCAACTTGAACTTCAAAGTCTTCATTATCAACATCTTCAAGTGATATTGTGAATTCAGAAGCCTGACCAAAGTTGGCATCAGAAGCAGAACTCGTATACCCTCCCGAGCTGTTAGTTTTTGTTCTTTTAGGGGGTTGAAAGCCATGAACATGCGTAGCAGAGTTGTACTTACCATGCTCTTTAACAACATTCCATACATGTTCGTATGTGAAAGCAGCAGAAGTCTTGTTAGATGGATCGTTGATATACAATTGCCTAGCCTCTTGGATGTACTGGTCATCTGACCAACCGCTTTTGTAACGAGACTTGAGTTGTAAATACAACTCATTAAATCTATTCACCTTAGATTTAAACATATGCCAATGACTTCGTAGATTGTGAGCATCTCGTGGAATTACAGGTTCATTTTCATTGTAGTATTTTTCAATCTTACCCCAATAGGCATCCCCATTTTGGTTGTTGGCAGTGATTGGATTCTTAGAAATTGAAATCAGACCTTGGGCAAGCAAAACCTCATCACTTTGAGGCCACTTTTGATGACTCGTCTTTGTTGGTTGCTCGTCATTCTTCTCAGTTACCATCTTGCTTGGCTTCTTCTCTTTTTTTTTGCGGCTTTGCTTTTGACGGTGATTCCACAAGATCTTCTTGAGTTTGTTGAAACATAGGTTCTTGCATTTGGGAGGTTTTTTTTAAGCTGTTGCAATTGAAGAAATTGTTGAAATTGATGAGGATCAAAAGCAGGTTGTTGAAACTGTGGCATGACAGGAAATTGTCCAAATTGGGGGAACGAAGGTCCTTGTTGAAACTGGGGATATGAATGTGCTTGTGAAAACTGAGAAAAGTTTTGTGTTTGTGACAAAAGAGGGAATGATGGTTGTTTTTGTGGGTTTTGCTGATCATCATCATCGTTTAACAAACCAGTGAAAGAAAATTGATGTCTTGGACCCATTTTGAGAGTGTGATGTTGAAAAAATTTGAGAGTTTGTAAGATTTTAAGGGTAAAAAATGAGTTAAATAGGGGGAAAAACTAACCGTTTTTTTTAATATAGTTGTTACAAAAAAAAATCTCTAAAAAAGTGCCGTTCGGCAGATTTTTGGAATAAAAAAATGTGGTTTTAATATTGAAATGTTCCACTACCTCTTGCATGGCCCCACCACTCTTGCATTTGGATGCACTTGGCTACATACGTGCATGCTCCATGGCTCTCCACTCCAATGCATCCTTCCAACATACCTTTTCCACATCATCAAATGCACCTCCACCAAAGTAACCATTGGAGGTAGTCTTATGAATTCCAAAACCCCACTTGTATTAAGTCAACGTTGAAAAGAAGGTATAGTTTTTTAAATATTAAGTCAACGTTGATGTCACGGCCCCCGACCCGGTTTGACCCGTTTCAGGAGCAGCGGGACAGAAAATCTCGTGGTATTTATTTAACAGCATTAACAGCGGAAGTTTTCTTCAGGATCTTTTTAAAACTGCATATTTCTCGATTTATTTTATTTCACAATTCGGGATAAAACCCCGGTAATTTACAAACATGTGATTTCACGGAGAAATCTTTATTTTTACAAAAGATGTTTCTTTAATTTATATTGAGCCACTTCCTTAAGCTTGTAGTGCTACGCGACACTTTTCCTGGATCACAATAGATCACCTGAAACATGTTTGAAAAAGGGTTTGTCAGCGGGAAATACTGGTGAATCATTCTTTTTACTAAAACTGACTCGTTTGTTATAATTTACAGTATTAAGGGAGATTACAATGTTTCTAGATATCAACCAACTACCCACAGTATTTGTCACTCGACTCGTTTCTGTGACTACGGTCAGATCACCCATTGGCTAACTCGTTGTCCAATGGTGACGGGAACAAGTAATGTATACAAAACCCCACATACCGGCTGTAATTTGGTGATTACATAAACTTAATCCCTGTAATTATAACTTTGAAAATAACATGATTTTGTAAAGCACTTTGATAAAAAGAGAATGACTCACATTGGAGATTTAATATGAACAGAGCTTAGCCTACTGATTAGCCTTGATAACCTGGTTTAAATAACAATGCACACAAACTAGGTTAGTAACTAATACAGCATTTACGATAACTCACGAGATTAAACCCTCACATCGAATGACAAAGTGCGATACTTAAACATCCATCGAATTAACGATGAATGACAAAGCATAAACCCTAATGTGGGCAGCACTTAAACATCCATTGGATAGTTTAATCGATCGGACATTGAATCGTAATAGCAATCGAGTTAGTACCCTGTTTTGCGACAGCGATTCGGGATTCGTGTGTGTTTTTAGGACTGTTTCTGCTATAACTCAGGGTACCCCTCTGGGCGTCGCGTGACGCGAGGGGTCCCTATTTACCATAGGGTAGCTACGTGTATTTGTAGGCTTGCTGAGTCGACGGATTCTTAAAATTCGATACTGACAACAAGTTATTAAGATAATCGTAACTAGGGTTTTACCCCCCCCCCCCTAAGTTTTAGGGGCCCTGATCCTGATTCTGATTATTCTGAGAATTTTAGGGTTTGTGCAGAATCACTTGGGTGTCTCAATTAGGGTTTCCTTTTGGACAAAATAAAATAATAATTAGGACTTTTGATATGAGTTATTACATCCTCCCCACCTTAATAAAAATCTCGTCCTCGAGATTTACTGGAATAATTGAGGATACTTTCGCTTCATCTCGGATTCCAGCTCCCAAGTGTATTCAGCTCCTCTCTTTGAATCCCACTTTACTTTAACTAGCACTAGTCGTTTGTGCTTCAGAAACTTCACTTTTATGTCTTCTATCTGAAGAGGTTTCTCAACAAATTTTAACTTTTAGTTTACCTCTATATCTTGGAGAGGTACTACCAAAGATTCGTCTGATAGGCATTTCTTGAGGTTGGATACATGAAATATATCATGTACTCCAACTAACTCTTCTGGTAGTTGTAAACGACAAGCAACTGGACCTATACGTTGGATCACTGAAAATGGTCCTACGTATCTTGGACTTAGCTTTCCTTTCTTACCAAATCTAACAACTCCTTTCCAAGGAGAAACTTTCAACAGTACTCTGTCTCCAACTTGGAATTCTAACAGCTTACGTCGATTGTTGGCATAGCTCTTTTGACGATCTCGAGCTGTCTTCAGTCTTTCCTTGATTTGAGTAATCTTGTCGGTTGTTTCTTGTACTATTTCAGGTCCTGACAATTGACTTTCTCCTATTTCCGCCCAACAAACCGGAGTTCTGCACTTTCTTCCATATAGTGCCTCGAATGGGGCAGTTTCAATACTTGAATGATAACTATTGTTATAGGAGAATTCGATCAGAGGTAAGTGATTGTCCCAATTTCCACCAAAATCTATCACACATGCTCGGAGCATGTCTTCTAGAGTTTGGATCGTCCTTTCACTTTGCCCGTCTGTTTGAGGATGATATGCAGTGCTTAGGTTTAGTCGAGTTCCCATTGCTTCTTGGAAACTTTTCCAGAAATGAGAAGTGAAACGACTATCCCTATCCGAAACAATGGAGAGTGGAACTCCATGTAAGGATACTACTTCATCTACATACAACTCTGTCAATCTTTCCATGCTAAAGGTTTCTTTCATTGGTAGAAAGTGAGCTGATTTGGTTAATCGATCCACAATTACCCAATTCGCATCATTACCTTTTCTGGTTTTGGGTAACTTAGTAACAAAATCCATTGTTATGAGTTCCCATTTCCATACAGGCATTTCTAGTTGTTGTAGTAGACCTGAAGGTTTCTGATGTTCTGCCTTAACTTGTGAACAAGTAAGACACTTAGAAACATATCGAGCTTATCCTTTTTCATGCCTATCCACCAAAAGTTATTTCTTAAATCTTGGTACATTTTATTGTTTCCAGGGTGCATGGTATACCTAGATTTATGAGCTTCTTCCAAAATCTTATTTCTTAATTCTCCTTGCTTAGGTATCCAAATTCTTCTTTTGTGGAATCTCCAAATTCCATCAGCTCCTTGCTCTAATTCTTTTATTCGTCCTTTCATTCCTTCAGCATCATCCTTGATTGCTGTTTCCTGAACATTCTTTATTTGTTCCATTAAATCTAACTGTAGATTTAATCTGAGAGCACGAACTCTTCGTTGTTTTTCATGGTACTTACGACTTAAGGCATCTGCAACTACATTTTCCTTTCCTTCATGATATTGAATATCACAGTCGTAGTCACTTAGGATTTCCATCCATCTCCTTTGCCTCATGTTTAACTCTTTTTGCCCAAATATATATCTTAAACTTTTATGATCTGTATAGACAGTAAACCTACTTCCATACAGATAATGTCTCTAAATTTTAAGTGCAAAAATTACGGCTCCTAATTCTAAATCATGAGTTGTATAGTTCTCCTCGTGCTTTTTCAATTGCCTTGAAGCATACGCAATTACCTTCTTGCGTTGCATTAGCACACATCCAAATCCTAATTTTGAAGCATCACAATATACTTCAAAATCTTCAGTTCCTTCTGGTAAGGCTAGGATTGGAGCATTTGTTAATTTCTGCTTCAAGATCCTAAAAGCTTCTTGTTGCTTAGGTCTCCATTCAAACTTAACTGCTTTACAGGTTAGCTTAGTTAATGGTACAACTATCTTGGAAAAATCCTTAATAAACCGTCTATAGTATCCAGCTAAACCTATAAAACTTCTACTGTCCATTGCGGATTGTGGAACCTTCCATTTGGTAATTGCCTCTATCTTAGCAGGATCTACATGAATACCTTCATGATTCACCATGTGACGTAGAAATTGCACTTCTTGCAACCAAAATTCACACTTTGAGAATTTGGCGTAAAGCTTTTCATTTCTTAACAAAGTTAAGAGTGCATGCAAGTGCTGATAATGTTCTTCCTGATTTTTGGAATAAATAAGTATGTCGTCGATGAAAACAATTACAAATTTATCCAAATACGGTTTACAGATCCTATTCATCATGTCCATGAATGTGACAGGTGCATTTGTTAATCCGAAGGGCATGACTGTAAACTCGTAATGACCATACCTAGTTCTAAAAGCAGTCTTAGGTATATCTTCTTCTTGTACCTTCAACTGATGGTATCCGGAGCGTAAATCAATCTTAGAAAAATATCTAGCTCCTTGAAGTTGATCGAAAAGATCATCAATCCTAGGTAATGGGTATCGATTCTTAATTGTAACCTTATTCAATTCTCTATAATCAATACACATTCTCATTGAACCATCCTTCTTCTTTACAAACAACACTGGAGCTTCCCACGGGGATGAACTAGGTTGTATGAATCATTTACTTAGTAATTCATCTAATTGCTTCTTCAGTTCTAACATTTCTGTGGGTGCTAACCGATAAGGTGCCTTGGCTATCGGTATAGTTCCTGGAATTAGATGAATTCTAAATTCTACCTCCTTATCTTGTGGTAACCCTGGTAATTCTTCTAGAAATATATTTGGGTATTCTGAGACTACAAGAATTTCCTTAAGTTCTTTACCCTTAGTACTAATGATTACTGAAATCATATATACTATTCCTTGCTTCCGTTCATAATTAGCAACTTTCATTACTGATATGAACTTCATGGGCTTACGTGGTTTATCTCCTGTAATCATAATCACTTCTCCTGTGGGTGCCTGAATTTCTATGGAATTCTGATCACAAAGAATTCGAGCATGGTTGGCTACTAACCAATCCATTCCTAATACAATATCAAATTCTGCTAATTTCATAGGTAATAGGTTTGCAAAGAATTTATGATCTGAGAGTTCTATATTTTCCTTTTGCAAAACTTTATCTATGCTAACAGAATTTCCGTCTGCCGTTTCGACTGTAAAAATCTGCCTAAGGTTGGTTAAAGGTAAGTTAAGAGCTTGGCAGAATAAAGTATTGATAAAACTTTGGTTTGCACCAGAGTCAAATAATACTTTTGCATATACGTTGTGAACTAAGAACGTACCAGCTATTACATCTGGAATGAGTTCTGCCTCCTGAGTAGTTAATTGGAAGGCTCGAACATTCTTCTTGGTAGCTCCGTCAGCCGTCTTGGCTTTGTTTTCTGCTAGTTTGACCAATTTAGGGCATTCTGGCTTAAAATGTCCTGTTTCTCCACAGTTATAGCAGACTTTTGTTTTCTTTCTGCAATCTTCTTCGCGATGTCCTATGGCTTTGCAAAAGTTGCAGATTACATTACATCTTCCATAATGTTTCTTTCTGCAGTTCTTCCAGAATGGCGAAGTTGAAGATTGCCCTGTTCCTCTTCTCTTGAAGTTTTTATTATTACCCGTACGAAATCTTTGGGTAATTTTCTGAGCCAGTTCCTTTTTCCTGTTATCATCTCGTGTGCGTACCAATTCGTCAGTTAGGGTGTTAGCTAATTCCACCGCATCGTCAATAGTGCGAGGTCTCGTAGCTTTAACGATATTGCGGATTTCACCAATTAATCCCCAAATATAGCAAGAAATGAGTACCGGTTCTGGCGAAGCCAGCGTCGGTACCACTCTAGCATATTCAAAGAATGTCGAAGTATAACCACGACAATCTACACCCGTCATTCGATGATTTAGGAACTTATTTTCCATTTGATCTTTTTTATATTCGGGACATAATTTTCTTTCTACAAGACTCTTAAATTCTTCCCAGTTCATTGCATACGCCATCATCCTTCTTTTAGCTTGTAACACTGTGTTCCACCATTCTAGCGCCCCTTCTTTAAAAAGATTTGACGCATACATAACTTGATCTTCCTCAGCACATTTACTTATAGTGATCACTGCCTTAGTTTTCTCTAACCAAAGCAGTGCTGCAATAGCCCATTCATTACCTGCAAACTCAGTTGGTTTACAGGCAAGAAATTCTTTGTAAGTGCAACCAGGTGTTGCAACTTTCATTTTCTTGAAAATTGGGGTTTGCAGATCATTATTGTTTTTATTAATTTGATTGCCTCCTCCGTTTATACTATTACTAAAATTGTCGCCTTGTTTACGTTTACTAGGAATGATTGATTGAGGTTTAACAGGTTTCTGGACAGCAGCAACGATTGCTGGAATAGCATTGGCTATTCCTTGTGCAACGATATCCTCTATATCTTGCCTATTTAACAATTGCTCTTCCTGATTTTGCTCAGATTGATTTACTTCATTTACTGGTTCATTATCAATGTTTGCCATCTGATAATTAATTTATAGACAAATAATTAGTATAGAATAAGAAACAATCCAATATAACAATTAATCGCACATAATCACGTAAACAAATATACAACCAAAATTTGTAAATTTTTTAAATTTTCATTTATTTTATAGATTATATTATGCTTCCATATACAACCGTTTTATTGTTTATTTTACACATACTGATTTTTATTAATATTACTATTATTATACAAACACAAACTCATAACCCATTTCTCCCTCGTCAACTTGCATTTTTAATAACGATGTTCCCTCTCATCATATTTCCATGAGATTTGTCCTCCTATCTCTCGGATCCTATTCCCAGCATCCATCAGCTCTTCACCAAAATAGCGGAGTTCAGCCATATTCTCATTACTCATCGGTGGATTTGGTAAAGGTTCTGGATCGAACTGAGGGAGAAAGGAATAAGGACTGTTGAGCAGGTTTTGGAACTTCCAATCATTAGTCCACCACTCGTCCATTCTTAAAGGTTGGGTGTGAATTATAGGTTCTGGGATTGCTGGTTCCAAATTTATTGGAAGTTGAGTTTCAGCACGAAAATGATAGAGGTTATTATTTATGGGCCTGAGAATTTCACAGCTTGCCAATGCACGATCTAATTCTTCCTGAAAGGGTAACTCCTCGACCTATCTAGAGCTTTCCCCAATTTCTCTCTGGGTTTGTTTAGAACCTTCCCCATACTCTATTTCCATCGGCCTAGAATATTCCCCAAACTGATTTTCCATCTGCCTATAATCTTCCCCGTCTTCAATCCCCTTTCCTTTGTCTAAGGGATTTTCTATTTTGGGAAGTCTCTTGGCTGGATTTTTTCCTACGTACACGCCTCCCCCATACATATCTCTTTCTTTTCTGTGGTTTTGGCTTTTTCGGAGGTGGAGCATTAAATTCAATAGGTTCTTCTATATCTGGTATATATCTATTGAAATATCTGGAAACCTCTATTTTTACTGGATAGAGATTTAAATTTTGAAGGGCTTCGGACAGATCACTCATGCTGTTTATGCAAAATACAAAATTTACTAAGTTAAAATTTTATAACAAAATTTCATAAATAACCTTTAAATATTATTGCATACCGTGGGACTAATTTAATAAAAACAACTGAAAATTAAAACACACTAGGGTTTACTGTAAACTTTCTTTTCTCAGGATTTCTTTAATTTCTCCTGACTTTTTCTAATAATCAAACTTCTTTTATCAGGAGAAAGTGGTTCCTCGTATTGGGCCTTTCGGACAAATATTCCTTCTTCAGGAATTACAGAGTGATTTGAGGAATTTGATTGGGATGAACTTCCCTTCTCGTTGGATGACCTATCTAATTTAAGATAGATAATTGAAAGCTTTTGCTTACCCATACTGTACACAAATACTCAAATAATAAAACACATAATCACAAAATCAGTAAAACTAAGTATTTTCTAAATACTTAATTGGCTTAAATCAATGGCTCTGATACCACCTTTTTTTTGTCACGGCCCCCGACCCGGTTTGACCCGTTTCAGGAGCCGCGGGATAGAAAATCCCGTGGTATTTATTTAACAGCATTAACAGCGGAAGTTTTCTTTAGGATCTTTTTAAAACTGCATATTTCCCGATTTATTTTACTTCACAATTCGGGATAAAACCCCGGAAATTTACAAACATGTGATTTCACGGAGAAATCTTTATTTTTACAAAACATGTTTCTTTAATTTATATTGAGCCACTTCCTTAAGCTTGTAGTGCTACGCGACACTTTTCCTGGATCACAATAGATCACCTGAAACATGTTTGAAAAAGGGTTTGTCAACGGGAAATACTGGTGAATCATTCTTTTTACTAAAACTGACTCGTTTGTTATAATTTACAGTATTAAGGGAGATTACAATGTTTCTAGATATCAACCAACTACCCACAGTATTTGTCACTCGACTCGTTTCTGTGACTATGGTCAGATCACCCATTGGCTAACTCGTTGTCCAATGGTGACGGGAACAAGTAATGTATACAAAACCCCACATACCGGCTGTAATTTGGTGATTACATAAACTTAATCCCTGTAAGTATAACTTTGAAAATAACATGATTTTGTAAAGCACTTTGATAAAAAGAGAATGACTCACATTGCAGATTTAATATGAACAGAGCTTAGCCTACTGATTAGCCTTGATAACCTAGTTTAAATAACAATGCACACAAACTAGGTTAGTAACTAATACAGCATTTACGATAACTCACGAGATTAAACCCTCACATCGAATGACAAAGTGCGATACTTAAACATCCATCGAATTAACGACGAATGACAAAGCATAAACCCTAATGTGGGCAGCACTTAAACATCCATTGGATAGTGTAATCGATCGGACATTGAATCATAATAGCGATCGAGTTATTACCCTGTTTTGCGGCAACGATTCGGGATTCGTGTGTGTTTTTAGGACTGTTTCTGCTATAACTCAGTGTACGTAACGAAACTTTACGTCGTTTCAACTCCAGAATTCATGTTCCAAACCCCTCTATTTATACCCAAAATTTGACCCCCTCGCGTGACGCGAGGGGTACCCCTCTGGGCGACGCGTGACGCGAGGGTTCCCTATTTACCATAGGGTAGCTACGTGTATTTGTAGGCTTGCTGAGTCGACGGATTCTTAAAATTCGATACTGACAACAAGTTATTAAGATAATCGTAACTAGGGTTTTACCCCCCTGAGTTTTAGGGGCCCTGATCCTGATTCTGATTATTCTGAGAATTTTAGGGTTTGTGTAGAATCACTTGGGTGTCTCAATTAGGGTTTCCTTTTAGACAAAATAAATAATAATTAGGATTTTTTATATGAGTTATTACAGTTGATGTTCAGACTATTCAACATTGATCCTTCGTAGAGATTTCTACGTAATTATTCGCTTTTTTTTAATTTTGCTCGTGTGAATTTTCTTACAGATCTCATGGAAGGGAGATCTACATTGAGACCAGCGGATCTGCTTGTCTTTGGCTGGACGGGAGGGAAACATGCTTGCGTGGATCTCACAGGAGTCTTCCCCTTTATGGGAAAGCGTGTTTGTAGCAGGACAAGCTATAAGGAAAGCAGAATAAAAAAAGGTGGATAAACACGCTAAAGCATGTGCTGATAACCAACATGCATTTGTCCCCTTCGCCTTTGACATCTTTGGCTCCCTAGCTCCAGAAGCTATCCGTTTGTTGACTAGGGTCCAAAAGGTTGTCCACAGCAGTTGCTCATCAACAGGGGGCAGGGGTTTGTCTTTAATAGGCTAGGGTTTCCTATTCAGAAAGGGGTAGTGGCGCAACTTGTTGCTCGCTTACCTGCGATATTGATGTAACTTGGCCAGTTCTTATAGCAATGAAATTTCCGTTTAAAATTAAAAAAAAAATAATTCACAATTTATGAAGTCACACTTGACATCTAATTGATGTACAAGCCACTCTTTGATTAGCTCAGAAAGAACAACCCTAGCTACATGAGCAAATGTCTCTTCAAAGTTAATAGCATTCTGTTGTGAGTACCCTTTAGCCACTAGTATGGCTTTGTGCTTAAGTATCATACTATCTCGTCCTTGTTTGGTGTTAAACTTCAATTGATTATTATCTGATCGAAATATATCTTTATGATGTGCTTATTTTTATAAAAGCTTCGATAAAATATTTCTTCAAAATTGAAAGGGTCAATCACTTATCCTTTAGAACTTTTAATAAATAAAGGTTCCAGAAAAGCGAATTGATGCATGTTTAAAATCTAAGGTTAACCAAACCTCTTGGTTACAAATAACTGTAAATCAAAACATTCATTTGAGGTTCGGTTTGGCCCATAATCGAACTGATCACCAATGCACCCGACAGATTGTGTTGTACACGTACACAATATCACACTAGGATACATACTTACTAGTCCATATACTGTACTCGTAAAAAACAAAAGATGAATGTTACGATTCGAATAACTGTCAAGTGTCCAACAACAAATATTACATGACTAAACAACATGAAATGCGAATCACACATTTCATCTTACCAGCATTGCCAACAACCTCCCCACTGTTTTTCGTCGTCATGTTTTCTTAATTTATCAATACTGGATCCTGTAGAGAGTAAACATAAACAAAACTACTATAATCAGAAATGAATACTCTCAAACAAAATTTATGAGAATAAATGTTCCCAAGAAATTGTAAATCTAGATTGGTGACATGTTTCACTCATCCAAAAAAACTTTTTCTTAAACATATATAGTGTTCTCACATGATCACAATCATATAAGTATAGGGCTATAAACGAACTAAACGTTGGACGAACGGTTCATGAACCGTTTAGCGGGAAGTTTGTTTGTGTTCATTCGTTTATCAAATAAACGAACACGAACAAGAAGTTTCGCTTGTTTAGTTAAATGAACGAACATGAGCAGAGGCCTTGTTTGTTCATTTATGTTCGTGAATGTTTAGTAACGTGTTCGTTTGTGTTCGATTGTGTTTGATAGTTCATTAATGTTTTTAGTTTTTTTATTTATGTAAATAATTCAAAATTCCGACAAATAAAATATTTAATAAGTGTCGGTGTATTATATGTTTTGTTCGTGCACGCTTGTTTGTGTTCATTTGTTTCCATTTGTGTTCATAAACATTAGTTTATTCTCATTTGTGTTCTTCAAAGTTTGTTTCATTCGTTGCTTAATATTAACAAACAAACACGAACACATTCATTTCATTAAAAAACGAACATGAACATAAAATCTCATTCGGCAAGTCTTAATGAATAGTTCGTAAACACATATATTTCTTAACAAACAAACATGAATAAGGTTTTGTTCGTGTTTGTTCGGTTCGTTTGGAGCCCTATATAAGTATACACACACATTAATCATTAATGATCATCATACCAGATGGGGCTTTACTTGGGGGTTGTGGAGAGCTTTGAAGGCGTCTTCCTTCTGAAGAAATATTCACCATCAGGACATACATAAAAACAACTAATAAGAACAATGTAACACCACTGAGCCTCATTTTCAGAAACATTGGTGCTGATGCTGGTGGGGTGCCTTGATGCATATAGCTGAGGGCATATATATATATATACACACACATGTATATACATGTATATTGTCAAACCAGATGACACGGTTGCTTGTAGCAGATAAGAAGAAAGTAAACGAAGGAAAATGGTTGAAATGTTCAAATTTAGTAACATTAAGGTCTAATTGCTTGTAGCAGCCCCGGTGTCCATGATATCTTGGTTCCAAGAAGTATTTTGTTGCTGAAGCTGCATCTGAGCAAAGGCTGCACTAAGGTCTAATGGACAGAGGGCATCATAAGTGAGACCCGGTGACTGATACTGTTGTGGAGACCCTGTGAAGTGAGCCTGTGGTTGCTGAGTAGCAGGCTGCTGTGGTGAGAAAGTAGTATTGGGCCTCTATGTATTCTAGGTCGGGTAAGGACAGGGCGGTGGAGTCCACCAGGCCGAATTTGGGTAAGATGGTGCAGGAGAATACCCGTTCCCAGAGTAGTAGGACCGGCCACCACGCGATCGACCGCCTCTGTTGTTTCTTCCACGACCCCAGCCCCGACCTCGGTATGAAGACTGGCCCGGGTCTTGAGACTGGTCGGCGACAGCTGAATGACCCGAAGGCTGAGCAGAATGTTGGGCTGGGGTTGCGGTAGCTTGTGCGAGAAGGACAGAGGTTGATGACCCCTTCTGAGCGTCAATCCGAATAGCTTCATCGTGTAACAGGCTAATGGCCAGATCCCAATCAGCATCACGATTGTTGATGAAGGAGCCTGTGGTACTGTATTCAGCGGGTAACCCGCGAACTAGTTGGAGAACAAGTCTGGAATCGGAGACTTAATGATCTACGTCAGCAAGTTGATTGGCCAGGCTTTTCAACTGTTTACAATAGTCATCCAACGAAGAACATGCTGTAAGGGTTAGGTTGCAGAAACGGGGTTCGAGGGCTACAGCCCTCGCCTTCTTGTTGCTTAAAAATATTTTTTTCTAACTTGACCCATGCATCACGAGCCGTTGAATTAGTCTCCAAGATCCGGTCCAAGAGATCATCTGAAACAGTACTGTATATCCATTGGAGCACGAGAGCATCCAACTCTTTCCACAACGGGTAATCAGGGTTGGTTTTATCGGGGGCTGGTGTCTCATCAATGTGGTTCGCAACCTTATAGGCTACAACGTGAAGATTGAACAGTTTAGTCCAGGATGAATAGGTTACGGCTGTGCCATCTAGGGTTCTGATTTTGGTATGAATATTTGTAACAGGGTAGGCTGGGCGTAGGGAAGTTGGTTTGGGTGGTTCAGAAGATGATTCTGTTGTCTTACTCATGGTGGTCGACGGCTGAGCTAGGGTTAAGAAGAAGGAAAGAAAAATCGAAGAGAGCTAGGGTTTGCAGAACCGTAACTCTGATACCATAAAGGTTTTCTTATTTCTGTGTGTCGTACATTTAAGAATAAGGACCCATTATATAGGGTAAATTACATGACAGAATATGACAGCCTATCCTATAAATATGGAAACTAAATAATTATACACAATAATATATCTGCTAAGAATATCTACTAAGACTTACGTGCTCTTTAGCAGCAATAGTGATTAGGACACTTTTTAGTTATATTTTTTACCAATCTTACGACATCTCAATCAATTATAATACATATAAAAGGGCCTCAAAGCAACAACAAAAAAATGAGTATTTCATTTTCTTAAATTTATTTATGGTATTGTTATAGTTTTATCATTTAAGAAAATAACATGCTACGTGATTAGGGGTCTGTATTCCATGTCGTATGGTGCAAGAACCCCTCTTGTTTATAGTTTATACCAATATAAGTTGCAAACTTAAAACAAATAAAATCTTTCCGAAAAACTAAGAGATATCTTTTTTTTTGAACGGCAAATTTCTTTTTAATCCTTGTTGTCTGTGGAAGTTGAACCCAAGACCTCCCCCTCCTAAAGTGTTTAAAGGTTTTGACTTTGCTAACGGACCACCACCCCATTAACAACTAAGAGATATCTTAATCAAATATTCTTCATTTATTTCTTTTCTTTACTCGTGGATTTTAACCTTTTATCTTTCTTAACTTCAACAAAACTATCTCGTTAACATATATAAACAAGATTAATTTCCACAAAATATTATTAAAGTTCATGATAATATTGCATACAACATGAATAACAATATTAACCTTTTATTCTTATTAGCATAGGTGCTATTGATGACCATGTTGAAGGATAATTCGTAAAAAAAAAAAGAAAGAAAGAAAGAACTTGAAAAAAGAACCATGTATCCTCCTAATATATAATATCTACATATCCCTCCCTCATAGCCCAGTGGTTGTGGAGCCGGTTGTCCTCCTAGAGGTCACCGGTTCGACTCCCGCTTGTGGCGAAAGGGGGCGGGACGTCCCAATGATAGATCGTATCCTACCGAGGCATGGTGCGGTCTTGAGGGCAACCCGGTTTTCACCCAGCTGTTACCCCAGCGGTTTTACCCGTGTGGGGGCAGTATGGTTTCCGGGCGAAGGTCAGCTTACGAGACGGCCGGGGCCCAATCGAACATCGCGCCGGAGGGCGGAGCTGACGGGGGATTGTCTTCGACAAGAACCCGGTGACACTGAGTCACATACATAGAAAGTCACCCTTCAAAAAAAAATATAATATCTACATACATTGGATCAACTCAACCATGTGGTCATTTGGGAGGGGGGCCATGCTCGTCTTCCCAACACTGCCAACAACCGCCCGACTGCAAGAGGTATCTATGGTTTTCTTCTATTGTTTTATTCATGGGTCCTGTAGAGAGTAAACACAAAAGAAAGTTATATAAATAACATACATCAAAACACATATACATATTCATAATTTGAATTCATGTGAGAACACTTCATGACATGTTAACTCATTCAATACATATTTTCTTTAGAATATATTGTTCTCACATTAGGATCATACCCGATGGGTCGTTAATTACAGGATGTGGAGAACTCTGAAGTTTTCTTCCTTCTGATGAAATCAAGAGAAGCGATAAAAGAATTAAGAACAACGTAACACCACTCGACTTCATTTTTAGAAAACTTGTTTTTGTGCTAGTGTTTGTGCAGTTGCTGGTGTTATGCTTTGATTCATATATATAGGGTATGTTGTCAACCTAGATAACAGGATTTGGAAAAGGTAAACAAAGGACAATGGTTGAAATGTTCAGATCCAATAACTTGTATAGATACATTAGTAGGTTGACATTCTCAATTTATTAAAAAAAATTCTTTTGCAGTTTGTGTAAATTACAAAACAGTTTCATAACGTTATCTCTGTATTTAATTAAATTAATATAGCCTAATATATGAAAAATATAGAAACCACATCATCAACTGAAATTAAAAAAAAAAAAAAAACTAAGAGGAAATAAATTAATTAAAACAAGTAGGATGAAGCAGTTGATCCATTACATGTATACATATCAGCATGGATCAACTCAACCTTTAGTTTACTTTTTACCATACCAATTAATGAAAAACATTATACTCCAGGAAAATTTACCTTTTTTTTTTTTTTTTTGCAAAAGGCAGTGTATAATAAAAAAGGCCAGAGCAAGCTGCTCAAGCCACATAAGTACAGTACAGGAAAAAGGAAAACACAGGTTGCACTCCTTCCAACTATCCTAGAACCTTTTATTTCTTAAATAAAAAATTAATTCAACAAATTAAGATAACGAATACTTTTATTAAAATAAAGATAATACATAATTCAAACTTAAAAAAACAAAGAATTACACAAGGTCTACTTATTCACACACCCTAGTGCCTATTCACACACCCTTATATACGCCTCGTATAGATCCATACGTCGCGTATAACATTTTTCAGTTTCTAAGAGAATCTCTGATTATGTCATGTTTTGTCTTATATGACCCGTATATGCCTCGTATAGGCCTATACTGGGCGTATGGACGAAAAAGGACCATTTTACCCCTGATTTAGGCATAGACTAGGGGCACAACAGGGGTATAATAGTCTTTTGCACCACTAGACGCCCAGTCTAGGCCTATATGGGGTGTACAGACAAAAAGACCATTTTACCCCTGATTTAGGCATAGACTGGGGGCACAATAGGGGTATAATTGTCTTTTGGACCACACTATACGCCCAGTCTAGCCCTATATGAGGCGTATATTTTTTATTTTTTTTGTTTTCTCTTTTTAAAAATAAAAAAAATTCCTAAAAAATAAGAAAATTTCTAAAAAAAATATCTAAAAATTCAAAAAAAAAATTCTAAAAAAATCTAAAAAATCAAAAAAAATATAAAAAATCATAAAAAATCAAAAAAATCATAAAAAATCTTAAATATTCTAAAAAATCAAAAAAATCTAAAAAAATCTAAAAAATTCTAAAAAATCAAAAAAATTCTATAAAATTAAAAAAAAATCTAAAAAATCAAAAAAATTCTAAAAAATCATAAAAAATTCTATAGGTGTCGTATAGGTCCGATATAGCACTATAGGTATTGTTTAGTATCGTATCGTATCATATAGTGTAGTATAGGCCTTTACGGGACATAAATCACACCTATAGTCCTATACGGGACCTAAAAGTTTGCTAAAACGATTAATATTGTATAAAAAATGTTTGTAAAAAAAAAAAAAAAAAACCTATATACGCCCTATATAGGCCTAAGAGTTTGCTAAAATGATTAATATTGTATAAAATGTTTGTAAAAAAAACCCTTATATACGCCCCATATAGGCCTATACGTGGCATATATGGGGTATGGGTCATATATGAGACCTATACAAGGGGTCCTATACGCCACGTATAGGCCTATACGAGGCGTCTGACCAGTCAAACTTTCCGGCCGATACCCACTCAGACCCTCTTGGAATCAGTGCCTAGACGCCCTGTATAGACCTATACGAGGCGTCTAGGGCATCAAAGGTGTCCAACTAGGCAACAGGGGTGTGTGAATAGATTGGGCCTTACACAAAAATAAATAAAAAACGAATCAAGGAAGTATGGTAGATCTTGAGTTGCAAGATGTGCCGCGAAATCAAATTAAATTCGGAAATGCGCATCTCTCACCAAGGGCGTCATTGTCCAAAACGAGTTGCGCCGGAGGATCTGTATGTGAACCAGTGAGAAAGACTTTTTGTCGTCAGCTTTTAGGATCATGTTGTGCAATATAATGCACGCATATATCACGCTCCTAATCTTGTCTACAATCATAGCCCGCATGAGAAGCCTAAGTATGTCCTATTTTCCTTTGGAACACAAAAAGGCACATAAGAACTTTGCCACCTTTTACACGATCACGTGACACAATTCTTTTAGTCGATGTTGATGTTGTCGTGTCTTCCTCTTCGGCTTGCTAGTGAGATCTTTGAAAAAATTGTATGCTACCGTTGTTTGAGAAAATATCACTATGGGAATCATTGAGTGGAATGAAAAAACCAGTGTCATCGTATGAGAAATTAGTCATGCTACTGAGTAACTGATAAAATTGAAAGGATTAGAGTTGATAGATGAATTATTATCGTGAAATGGTTGGGTACTTATATTGTTTTTTAAAGTGTTTATTGTTTTCATCGGTGATATTGGCGTCACAAAGACCAAGCAAACGCGTGGCTTCCTGTACTCTCAAGTCATACTCGCCAAACCTACCTGAGGGGGTGGTAGCGGTGTAGCCGTGGCATATATGAACCCGCAAACCCAACTCGAGGTGCGCCCCCTCCATCCTGACACATTAAGAAATGGAATTCAGATTTCCATTACACTTAATTCTATTAAATTTTGCAAATCAAATACGCCATTAATAAATTTAAGATCATTTTATAATAACTTTGAAATCCATAAGACTTTCTTAAGTGATAAGAAAATCATAAGTGTTGATTGATCATGCACTTTGTCGGTTGATAATTCACTTTTTTAATGGTGTTCTGAGAATTTGGTCTCGTAGTAAATTGGCATGTCCTCCCTTATGGAGACGTTGATTCAATTCTGACTTGGGCCATTTACAAATGACATCTGGGTGAAGGGACGAATCGGGGCTTTAATCTCGGGTTCGAACCTGACGGTGGTGAGGGTTTACAGATTTCATCCGGTTTCCGCGCATTGGGGGGGGGGGGGGGGGGGGGCACGTTCTCATGGCGGTCGAGGAGTCAATCTTGGACATAGTCTCGAGCAGGATGAGTTTACACGTGAGATTCTTTGCCGTTAAAAAAAAACTAGACGAATCGTATCAACATCTTTAATTCAGGAGCCCTGGCCTTCAAGTCGTCTTATGCATTCGTTGCATAACCTGGACGTATCATCGACCATGGTTTTTTTGATTAAATTTCTGGTCAGAATATAGTTGGTAAGTGTGGGTTGGCCAATCGAGTGCAAGGCTTCTTTGCACTTTTGTGAAACCTTTTTGTTTGTTTATCGAACGACTTTTTGGTTACAATATGAAATACTATAATATGATTTTATCATTTATATCACGTGTTTTTGTTTTTATTATAATAAAAGAAACTAGGTTTGTCACCGTCGCCGCGTTGCGACGAACACTTTTTATTTTTTAGTCTGTATTTTCATGTGTTATAAAATCAGCGGTAATAGTAGTCGTATTACAAAAGAACGGATTTGGCAAATCTATAATATGGCAATTCTGAATTTTGAACTTTAACCAGCGTTGTGATATAAATATTGCTTTCTTGACTTCGACAAAACTATCTCATTAACATATAAATAAACTAGATTAATTCCCATAAAATAGTACTAACATTCATGATAATATTGCATACAACATGTTACATGGATAACAATATTAACCTTTTATTCATATTACCATATAGGTGCTATTGATGACCATGTTGGAGTATAATTCGTAAAGAACCATGTATCCTCCTAATTATATCTACATACATGGATCAACTCAACCAAGTGGTGTTTTGGGAGGGGGGGGCATGCTCATCGTCCCAACACTTCCAACAACCGCCAGCCGGCAAGAGGTATCTATGGTTTTCTCCTTTTGTTTTATTCATGATTCCTGTAGAGAGTAAACACAAAAGAAACTAATATACATAACATACATCAAAACACATATACATATGCATAAATTTGAATTCATGTGAGAACACTCCATTTCTATAAAAACTAGCCTTTAGCACCCGCATGTTGCAGCGAGACCGTTAAACCAGACAAAATATAGACGTAAAAACGTTAAACCACGCACGCGCGTTGAAGCGTATTCACTCGCCAAGTTCAAACCTAAATGGGAAACATTGTCGTATAATAATAATAATAATAATAATAATAATAATAATAATAATAACAATAATAACAACAACAACAACAACAACAAAAATAATAATAATAATAATACATATTCCCATGAAATTGTTACTCCAGATTGATGACATGTTTACTCATTCAAAAACACTTTTTTCTTGAGAATATCGTTCTCACATTAGGATCATACCAGATGGGTCGTTAATCACAGGTTGTAAAGAACTTTGAAGTTTTCTTCCTTTTGATGAAATCAGGAGAAGTGAATAAAGAACAACTAAGAACAATGTAACATCACTCGACTTCATTTTTAGAAAACGTGTTTTGGTCGTAGTGATTGATTCATATATATATAGTGAGGGTTTCACTATGAGAAAAATGTTACCATTCCTAAGAAAGTTCCCTACGCATTTCCAACAAACGTAAATTCCGAATATTTTCTCACAAAATCCTGATGAAAAACCTAAAAACCAACAACAAAGTGACAAAAAGATACAAGTAGGAAACACACGGGAAAAATCCGATGAAATTCCAACAGAATACATGTCTATTTTAACAATTCGACTTTTTTTATTACGGCCATAGAACTGGTTTAAATGTATCTTTATTTTAAACAACGCAATTTTTTTATACCAGTTTATTATATGTTAAACACAACTATAAAATGCTATTTTTGTACAAGTGGAATTTACTTTCTCACCCAACTTGGAATGGACAAAAATGAAATATGGATGAATTATTTGGTAAAGCAATGAGCCCTTTTAAAGCTAAATCTTTCGTCCAAACTTTCGTTCTTATCTAATGTGGGAAGCTGTTGGTGCACTTGTGTCTGTACTTTGTCTGTATTTAGTCTTGATACAAAACGATGTCTTTGATGTAAGTTTGACCAAGTCAACCATCCTCCGGTTTGACTTGGCCAAACAGTTAGACTATGGTTGATAGATGTTTGGGTCGAAGGATGTGTCATCGAAGGATAGCTTAGATCCTTCGATGAGCTCGAAAGATAACCTTCGAAGGATAGACCACGAAGGATATCATCCTTCGTGGTAAATGTGATCCTTCGATGGGTTCCTGGTCGACAGATGATCTTACGATCAGTCTGTCTGATCCTTCGACCAGACATGCTGTGTTCGGGTATATATACCCATGTTGTGTGTTCACTTAGAGGTTAGACATTAGATAGACAGAGTTCGAAAGATAGGCAAAAGTGAGAGCATTCTGTTTAGAACACACACACGATAGTTAGAGAGAGTTTGCAAAACAGATTTGTAAACCTTGTGCTTGTAACCGAACCTTTCATACGCATTAATACAAGTGGTGTTAATCGTTGAAGATTGTGTGTTGTGTTTTGTGCTTGTTCTATCTCGGTTTACATGCTAGCTTGGATTCCGCACTCGCTAGCGTGTTAGACATAACAAGGAATAGGTTAAACCTCAACCTCCGAGGGACCTACAAGTGGTATCAGAGCCGTGGCTCTTTTCCTTGTTAAAAACCGGGTTTATACAAGTCTTTGGAGTGTTTGGATAAAACTCACTGTTTTAGCAGCCGTGTTTACTGATTTTCTCGCTTTTCTTGACGTTAAAACGGTTCTAAACTTACCGGGTGTGCTAAAAGACGGGTTGGGTAACTTGAAAACTTGTTTTTGAGGTGTTTGGTAATTTCCGGCCAAAATTCCGGCTTCTCCGGTAACCGGTTTTTCTGGATAAGTTTATTATATTTTATTGTTCAAAATCTGATTTTGGCAGAAAATCATGGTCTGACCATACCTCTGCCGAAAGATTTCACCAACCCATCACCTTTTTCACCAACCTGTCACTCTTTGTCAACTGTGTCAGAGCAGTTCGAAAGATATCCTTCGAAGTCGAAAGATCATCTTTCGATCAGTGGAGGTTCGATAGATAATCATCCTTCGAACCAAGGAATCATTTCGAAGGATACATCTTTCGGTTTATTGCTTTTATTCGAAAGACCAGGATCCTTCGATAGGGGAGTCTTTCGAAATCATTGTTCGAAACTCAACAGTGATCTTTCGAACACTGTTGATCCTTCGAACAAGTGTTGATCCTTCGATCCCAGGTTGTTTATGTTTAACAAGTTTGTGATTTTCAGGTATTATTATTCTTGATCAAAAATGAATTCGATGTGGGGTGTTCCAGTAAATGCAGAGATGTATTTTGGTACTCCGGCTCCGGATTCGGGTTCGCAAGCTAATGCTACATCTACCGGTCAATGGGCATTTGTATCAAAACAAGCTCCAAGTGTTCAAAGCATTTTGCTAAGCGAAAGTGAAACGGGAAGTTTGAATAGGCCTCCAAAGTTGATGCACCTAAGTGAATATCCGGGATGGTTTGATAGATTTCATACATACGTCCTTGGTCAAAATACAGAATTGTGGTTGCGGTTCATCACAGATTTTGATCAAACGATAGAGGTTGCTGCTTCATCTGCTGCTACGTTTGCTGATCTTACGGAAGATCAGAAGAAGGTCTATGACTTAGAAAAGAAAGCATATGCCATTCTTACTCAGGCGTTAAGCAAAGACATTTATCATCAATTTGTCAGTTTCAAGACAACGAAGAAGTTGTGGGACGCATTGAAGATAAGGGGCGTAGGAAATGAAGTGACACGCCAATTAAGAAAAGATCTTCTAAGGAAAGAGTTTGATGGTTTTATTTGTATGCAGAATGAATCTTTAGGAGATTTGACAAGTCGATTTAATCATTTGCTGACTGAATTGGCAAATATTGGGGTTGTAACAACTTCAGCAGAGATGAAGTTTGCAGATGCACTGCCACCTCAATGGAATAATTTCTTAGAAATTATGAAGTACAATGGCACCTTGGATACAACAAGCTTCAGTGACTTTGCTCAACTCCTGGAAAACAAGAATCAGGAAGAAACTCTTAAGGCAAAAAGAGTTCCAGTGCCACAAAATCCTGAAATTTATTATGGAACTTCTAGCACTTCTACAAAACCTTCTTCACACGCTCCAATTCAAACAGCATTTGTGTCTAGCACTAGCTTGTATGGCACTCCTCCTCCAACAACAGACATGTATGGAAATCCGCTTAATCCAGTCCGTCAACCGGTACCACAACAGCAAGCATGTTATGGAGGCACATCATCTGCTGGTCAGCAATCAACGCCAAATACAGTACGACTCGACACCTCAAGTTTTTCTAAAGTCAGTGTGGAAGTAGCAAAGGAACACATGGAGCTGCTAAACACCTTGGTGAGCGCATACTGTGGATTAGTGGAAGGTCAGATAGGGAACATTAATCTGACACAAGAAGACTATCAGCAGATTGATAAAGAGGAGATGGAGATGATGGATATCAAGTGGGCCTTTGCAAGTGCTGTTAGGCGAGCAAAGGATTTCATGGAAAGAACTGGCAGAACCAGCTTGGAAAGCAAGAAAGACACCAAGTATGGGTTTGATAAGCAGGCTGTCAAGTGTTTCAATTGTGGTGAACGTGGTCATTTCAAGCGTGAATGTACAAGGCCATCTCAACATGGGAACCAAAATCCTTTCAGAGGTCAAGGCAACCAGCAGAACCAGAACAGGAACAATGTTCGTACGTTGGTGCCTGTCAACAACCAGAGCCAAGCAGGACCATGAAATGCCAACCAGGCACTTGTGGTTCAAGTAGATGAAGGCTGTGATTGGTCAATCCAGTTGGGAAATGATGGTCCGGATGGAACAGCGTGTTTTGCTGAGATTGTCAAGGATCTTAATCACGCCAGTGGTGGAGAATCTTCCGCCAATGGTGGTGACTCTTCTGAGGATGAAGACTCTTCTGGTTACAGCAGAAGTTCGGATGAAGAATCCTCGAGCTCAGGTGATGATCATGTGGATGAGACATCGACTGCGTCAGTTAATGCAGATATTGATGAACTTTTGGAAGAAACTGCAGCAGGAATTCAAAGAAGATCTATTTTGGTGGATCAAGCTGCTTATTCTTCGTCTTCTCTCCATTCAGCCTTTATGGCTAATGTCGACAGTTCATCAAGTCAGGTATGTGTCGATGAACCCACTGCTGCTTTTTGTGATAATTGTGATAGATTGCATGTTAGATGTGCTGATTTGGATGCAAACATGTCTGAGTTGCAAGGCAAACATGATGCTTTACAAGCTAGTTTGTTTGACTTGCAAGACAAACATGTGTCTTTGAGTGATAAGTGGTGTGAATTGCAAAGCAAACACGAGGCTTTGCAAGAGAAATATGATGTGACATTCATCCACAATCAGAAGTTAACCGTGGATCTTTCGAAGTGCACTGAAGCCAACATGTTTTATGAAAACCATGAAAAGGAATTTAAGTCAATGATTGAAACGTTAAAGAAAGATAAAACAGAGTTGACAAAAATGGTTTCCAGAAAACAAACTGACATTAACCTTTATATAACTCGTCTTGAGGTAATGCAAAAGGAAATGGCGTGTGTTAAAACAGAAAGTGAGGCGATCCGACTCAAGTTAGACAGTTATTTGAGTTCTAGCTATGTGTTGGATCACATCATTGATGTTCAGAAAGAGAAACGGGATGTCACATGCATAGGTTACAAGAAATGTCCACCACCCGTGAGAAACAACTTTGATGCTCTGCCTGATGAGGAGTATAGAACTCATTTTGAACCATCTGTTCCTTTGGACGTTGAGGAATTTGCAGCACGACTCGGATACAAGAAAGAAGTATCGTCAGATTCAGATGTGTCAGCAGATACATTTGTAACTGCTGAACAGAATCAGGATCCTCCAGTTGTGATTGAGGATGCTGATTCTTCTGATGATGAGTCTGATGATACTGATTCAGCAAAGTCTGATGCGGTGATAAACGAAGAGGACATACCTCTTGAGAATCATATTCTGTGTGATCCTCCTGCAAAACTCGCTAAGACTGTTGCAATCGAGTCCTTGTCTGAAAAAGAGTCGGAGAGTGTGGATTTGCTGTACACTCTTGTTGGTGATGATAAAATTTATTCTGACAAAGATTTTCCTCTTAAGAATGTTAATCAATCATTAATCAGTAAAGTCTTTGAAAATTCGACAAGTAAGTTTTTGGGAAAGACAGGATCACGTGTTACAGTAACACAGTGCCCTCCTATCCCAAAGGCTGAAGTTAGAAAACAATTTGGCAATCAGAAATTACCAACAGTGCAAAAACAGCAAAACCATACCAAGCCAAAAGGAAAATTACCGGCTCAAGGTCAAAGGAAGCCGAATCAGAAGAAGAAAAAGAATGTGAACTTTGTGAAATCTAAGGGAACGGACAAAATTGCAAAGTTTGAAAATCAATCTAACTTAGATTTTGTCATGAAAGCAACAGTGATGAAAAGGAATGAACCAAGTAGTTCAAAACCTAGTACCTCGGGATCACAAAGTTCATCATCGGTAAGACGATCACATGATTCTTCGGGGTTTGTTGAACGAAGATCATGTTTTGAATGTGGCACAATTGGGCACATTGTCAGAAATTGCCCGTATCTTCATAAATTAAAAGCCAAAGAAGATGATCCCCGTGAACGCAATCACCAAAAGCGATCTGTTTCTGTAAAACAAGATCCCCGACTTGTAAGAGAAAGGGAAAAGAAACAGAAACGCCAACAAGTCAAGGTGGTTGAAAAAGCACTTAAAACTGATGTGGTTCAAAAACAATCGGTTCCAGTTAAACCAGAAAGTTCAAAATTTTCAAAAACTTCAAACAATCACGAAGTTAAACTTTCAAACAATCAAACTGGTAAATTTCAACAGACGTGGAAACCTAAAATAACCACAAATTCAGGGGGACCATCGCAATTTTCGAATCATCAAAGAATAGAAGTTATTGTTGTTGATGAAAATGGAAGACCCAAGACCACAATGGCTTGGTTCCCCATCTCCAACTAATTATGTGAGTTCATGTGCAGGGTGTTCCAGGAGGAACTGTCAGTAGTCATTGGATTGTTGATAGTGGGGCATCCAGGCACATGACAGGCGACATGAAGCTTCTCTACGACGTCAAATCTATTAGAGGAGGTTATGTTGCTTTTGCTAGAGATAAAGGCGGATATATTACGGGTGAAGGAATGATTTCCAACGGGGTTGTTAGTTTTGATAAGATCAACTTCGTACAACAACTTGATCACAATCTTCTTAGTGTTTCTCAAATTTGTGATAAGCAGTTCTCAGTACACTTTGATGCAAATGGATGTTATGTGCTGAAACCCGGATTCAAAATTCCAAAAGAATGGATTCTCTTGTCGGCTCCAAGGATAAATGATTTGTATGTCCTTGATATGAGCCAAGCTATCACAACGTCTGCACAAGCAACTTGTTTCGTTTCCAAAGCCACAGAAAAAGACACAATCTCTTGGCACAGACGAATGGGTCACATTCACTTACGCAAAATGAATCATTTGGTATCAAATGAATTGGTGAATGGTGTTCCTCTTAAAAACTTCCATCTTCAAGACGTCTGCGTCTCGTGCCAGAAAGGAAAACAAACGAAGAAGCGACACCCTACAAAGAAGATCAACACGGTGGCTGTTCCTCTTGAACGTTTGCACATGGATTTGTTCGGTCCTGTCAAGCACAAAAGCATTAGGAATGATCAATATTGCCTCGTGATAACTGATGATTATTCAAGATTTTCCTGGGTGGCGTTCATGGCACATAAGAGTGAAACCTTCGGTATTATCAAAAATTTGATCATTCAGATTAAGAATCTCTATAATTTGAAGGTTAGGCGGATACGTAGCGACAATGGTACTGAATTCAAAAATCATGCCATGGCGGAGTTTTGCACTTCAAAAGGTATTCTTCACGAATTTAGTGCAGCTTACACTCCTCAACAGAATGGCGTCGCTGAACGTAAGAACCGCACATTGATCGAGACTGCTAGGACTATGTTGGTAGAGTCACAATTGCCGATTCCATTTTGGACTGAAGCTGTGGCCTCTGCATGTTATACGTTGAACCGAGTCCTTACAGTCAAAAGGCACAACAAGACCTGTTTTGAGCTTATTAACAAACGGAAACCAGATTTGTCATATCTTGAACCGTTTGGAGCTCCGTGCACAATAATCGATCCTAATGGAAAGTTTGGGGCAAGAGCAATTGATGGATACTTTCTTGGGTATTCCACCCCGAACTTAAGAGTCTGGAATCTAGAGACTAAAAGGGTCGAGGAATGGTCTGAAGTCAGAGTACAAAGGCACACTTTGCCTGTTAAAAATCATGGTCAGCCTTGGATGTTTGAGTACGATGACTTTTTCAATTCGATCAATGTAGAAGCAGTTGAAGAAAATGCTGCGGCAAGGATGTTTTTCGAGAGTGACAATGCAACAGATTCACCGTTGGTTCGTCCAATTATTGTCAATCAAGAACCATCTTCGGTGAACAATAATGCTCTCGACAATGAGGATTTTCATGATGCTACCGAATTGAACGAATCTTCAGAGGATGATGAATTTCTAGATGCAGATCAAGAAGCTCCGACAACAGCAGTACATGGTACTTCAGAAGGTACACCTCCAGTGGATGTCCCTAGAACAGCTGAAGCTACTGCATCATCCTCTTCGTCAATTCCAGGCCTTGAATTGATTGTTGATCTCAATCTCAACAATCTGGGTACAAATATTCCAGTTCAAGATAATCCAGAAACAAGGATTCACAATACCCATCCTCAACAAAACATCATCGGAAATGTACAAAGTGGCGTTCAAACAAGAAACATGTTGCGAAACAACAACAATGCAGGCTTGTATGCAACTATCCGAGAATCTGGTCAACAAAATGATTGGTCTTTCGCGTGTTATGTCTCACAGGAAGAGCCAAGAACTTGGAAAGATGCTTTGAAAGATAGCTCTTGGGTTGAAGCAATGCAGGAAGAACTGCAACAATTCCAGAAGCTAGGTGTCTGGAAACTCGTAGAGAAACCTGCTGGTTACAAGAAGATTGGTACCCGTTGGGTGTTTAAATGCAAAAAGGATGACCGTGGAGTCGTTATTCGAAACAAAGCAAGGCTAGTCGTTCAAGGTTTTCGTCAGATTGAAGGGATCGACTACAACGAAGTGTATGCACCTGTTGCGCGTCTAGAAGCAATTCGGATTTTTCTGGCTTATGCCTCATTCAAAGGTTTCAAGGTATACCAGATGGACGTGAAAAGTGCATTCTTACATGGTGTGGTGGAAGAAGAGGTGTACGTCGAACAGCCTCCAGGTTTTGAAGATCCTATCCATCCCGATCGGGTTTGGTTGCTCAACAAAGCTCTCTATGGTCTACATCAAGCACCGCGAGCTTGGTACGCAACCTTATCTAATTATCTGCTGGAGAATGGATTTCGCAGAGGTCTTATCGATTGTACTCTTTTCATCAAAGAACAAGATGGAGATCTTCTACTGGTACAGGTATACGTTGATGATATTATTTTTGGTTCTACTAATGATGTTTTGTGTAGGGATTTTGAGCGTGTAATGCAGGATAAATTCGAGATGAGTGCTATGGGGGAAATGACCTTCTTTTTGGGCCTACAAGTACAACAAACTGAGTCTGGGATATTCATCCATCAGACTAAATATGTTGGTGACATCTTGAGCCGGTTCCAGATGTCTGATGCAACGCCCATCGGTACCCCATTGCCGCAAAATCACGGAATTACTCCAGACTTGAAGGGTGAAGCTACTAGCCCCTCATACTACCGCGCGATGATCGGATCTCTTATGTACCTCACAGCATCAAGACCAGATATAATGTACCCAACGTGCCTGCTTGCCAGATATCAAGTCAACCCGAAGGCCTCACATCTTGCAGCTGTAAAAAGGATTTTTCGTTATTTGAAGGGTTACCCTGACACCGGTCTGTGGTACCCTAGGGATAATAACTTTGTCTTGATCGCATTCAGTGATTCTGATTTTGGCGGATGCAAAATCGACGGCAAATCCACAACGGCTGGATGTCAGTTTTTGGGAAATCGCCTAGTCACATGGCAGTGCAAGAAGCAGACGTGCGTCGCTACATCAACATGCGAAGCTGAATACATTGCTGCCTCAAGTTGTTGCTCCCAAGTCCTATGGATCCAACAACAAATGCGTGACTACGGTTTTGAATTCCTAACTACTCCTATTTACGTTGATAATTCTGCTGCCTTACAGATCACTAAAAATCCTGTGCAGCATTCTAAGACTAAGCACATCGAAATTAAGTATCATTTCATACGTGATTGCTTTGAGAAAAGGCTAATCGATGTTGCTTACGTCCACACGGATGACCAACGTGCCGACCTTTTTACCAAAGCATTTGACAAATCAAGATTTGACTATTTATTATTGGTAAACGGCATTAAGGTCAAGCAAGAGTAAAACCAACATCGGAAAATCATTTTTGTAAACACCTTTGTGTTTTAAATTTGTCTTAGTTTATTGATTTTAGGGGGAGTAAATCCAAATTTGAAAATCCAAAAACATCGAAAAATTTCAAAAACACAAAAACAATAGAAAAACAAAAATGAGTTTCCTGGCGAGCAAAAGAGAAAATGATAGTACATCAGTGGTCTGTCTAAACCTCTTTAAACCTAAACTGAAAAACGATAAGCAGCTCTATATAAGATGTATCGGTAGCCTCACAATCATTTTAAAGTGTGCAGGGTGATATAAACTTAAATCGACTGAAGACCAGGTGGGAACCATTCATTGGCATATGGTCTTAGTACCGAAATTTCGTTTGAGAGATTGCCGAGGTTCTGAGATATTCGGTCTTTATGCTGCTTATCATCTGGGTATCATGGTTGTATCTTTTACCGAAATATAACGGGGACGCAAGTCTAGATCTTCCATGATACCATACATACGTGTACATACTGCATACGACCTCAATAAGTGATCAACAATCACATGTCCAAACAAATAAGTGATAATATATCACAAATTCTTTCCGGGATTCAAGTTCGTCTCTCTGCTGTACGAAAGTACTGACCTGTTCACGGACTTGCTCCTGTGCCCTCATGCATCTGAAAATCAAGTTCCTCATCAATAAGTGATTCTATCACATAGGGCTTGTTTTCAATCAAAATAAGTGAGAATCTCACATCATATACGGTCAAACAGATGTTAATCGGTATACTCACCGGTAAGATGAACCCTCGTGCATACCTTGATACGGGAATGTGTCGTGATGTGGATGAACACCGGTCGGTAAGTATAAATCATACCTTAACGTATCCCCTCGCCATGATTACATCTGATAAGTTGAGCTTATGTGGACAACAATACCGATAATTGTTATAGGATGCTTATCTTAATGTTAACTAATTGAACAAAGAGAGTGTTTTGACATGACCGTACACTGATATGATTCTCTTACCCTCGAAACTCGCAAAAAGAATGTCTGTAAATATTTATTTAATGCTTTCATTTTTCGCATCGTTGTATATGTTTATTTACTGCTTTCAGTCTTTACATTTGAAATATTCAAAAAAAAAAAAAAAAATACCAAAAAGATTTTAGGTGTGTTTTAATATAAACTTTATAAAAGCCAAAAAGATTTTATTTCTATCTTATTTTCGATCGTACGATGTTGGATCTCGAGTCTTCGTTACCTGAAACCTGATTGAAAACCGAAACGACTAAATCTTCATAAACGGTCGAATTTTGCAAGTGTTGAAAGTTAAAATTTGAAATTGATAAAATTTGTTAAAACTTTCAAACTGTCGGACGGTGTTTATTTAAACAATGGTCACATGTGTGTCGCTTACTTATGATATTCCAGGCAGTTGTTCTCATTACACGTTTAGATTTCTTGCATGTGCAGATTCTAAAGGCAAGGAGAACATGGTCGATGACAAGCTTCGGAATGAAGACACGACGTGAAGGCGCTCAAAAGATGAAGATGATCGAGTTGCCGCTGACCATCATCAACACCACAAGGATCTTACTTCATAAAGAACAAGATATTCACGAGCATAACTCAAGGGGGAGCTTATGTTAAGGGGGAGTTTGTCAACACACTTCCTACATAAAACGGGGAGTTTGTTGGTACACTTTCTGCTTTCAAGACGTGAAGACTTTAAAGATCCTCCGACATTGAAGAACTTGAAAGGACGTCAAAGACTTGAAGACACAAAGGACTTACAAGAATTAAGATCGAGATCGAGACAAAGCTACAGCCAAGGGGGAGTTTGTTGGTGCACCTGTGTCTGTACTTTGTCTGTATTTAGTCTTGATACAAAACGATGTCTTTGATGTAAGATTGATGTAAGTTTGACCAAGTCAACCATCCTCCGGTTTGACTTGGCCAAACAGTTAGACTATGGTTGATAGATGTTTGGGTCGAAGGATGTGTCATCGAAGGATAGCTTAGATCCTTCGATGAGCTCGAAAGATAACCTTCGAAGGATAGACCACGAAGGATATCATCCTTCGTGGTAAATGTGATCCTTCGATGGGTTCCTGGTCGACAGATGATCTTACGACCAGTCTGTCTGATCCTTCGACCAGACATGCTGTGTTCGGGTATATATACCCATGTTGTGTGTTCACTTGGAGGTTAGACATTAGATAGACAGAGTTCGAAAGATAGGCAAAAGTGAGAGCATTCTGTTTAGAACACACACACGATAGTTAGAGAGAGTTTGCAAAACAGATTTGTAAACCTTGTGCTTGTAACCGAACCTTTCATACGCATTAATACAAGTGGTGTTAATCGTTGAAGATTGTGTGTTGTGTTTTGTGCTTGTTCTATCTCGGTTTGCATGCTAGCTTGGATTCCGCACTCGCTAGCGTGTTAGACATAACAAGGAATAGGTTAAACCTCAACCTCCGAGGGACCTACAGAAGCTAAATCTTTCGTCCAAATTTTCCTTAGCTTATCTAATGTGGGATGAGCAAAAATGAAGAATAGATGAATTCTTTGGGAGTTTCCTAATTTTATAATAATTTCTTTTATCCAAATTTACTTTCTCATCCATGGATGGACAAATGGCAAAACTTCGAAGAGTTTTGGGGATTTGATGAATTTAAAAGATTACCTTACGTTTTATAGTTGTAATTACTTAACCTTCTTATTTTCATAAAATTACTTTTTTGTCCTCTTAAATACATTATAATATATAACTAAAAAAAAGGTAATTGCACGGTACCCCTGAAGGCCTGAACGTGGAAGTGTTCTCCCTTCCCCGGCTAGCACCCCGACACTGCTGCCTGGAGGTGAATCCCCAGCCATCTAGTGGACCTCGGGTGACTAATTTGTCACCGACCGGAGTCGAACCCGGGTCCCCATGATTTATGTGGGTGTCGGTGGCCACTAGGCTGACATCCAGTGGTTTATAATATATAACTATGTATGATATATCATGTATGCATGCATGCATGCGACCTGTTTAGTCAATTTGAAGTTGGACCGAAAAGAAGGTATAGTTTTTTAAACGTCTTGAAATTTTCAGGAGGAACCGGCAAGAGAAAACAACAGTTGAATTTAAAAAGTCTACCGAGTTCTGTTGTTCTCATGGTTATAAATTCTAAAACCCTATTTGTATTAAGTCAACGTTGAAAAGAAGGTATAGTTTTGTTTTTTAAATATTAAGTCAACGTTGATGTGGAGACTATTCAACATTGATCCTTCGTAGAGATTTCTACGTAATTATTCGCTTTTTTAATTTGTCTTCCATTAATTCACAATTTATGAAGTCACACTTGACATCTAATTGATGTACAAGCCACTCTTTGAGCAGCTCAGAAAGAACAACCGTAGCTACATGAGCAAATGTCTCTTCAAAGTTAATAGCATTCTGTTGTGAGTACCCTTTAGCCACTAGTATGGCTTTGTGCTTAAGTATCATACTATCTCGGCCTCGTTTGGTGTTAAACTTCAATTGATTATTATCTTATCGAAATATATCTTTATGATGTGCTTATTTTTATCTTGGCTTCGATAAAATATTTCTTCAAAATTGAAAGGGTCAATCACTTATCCTTTAGAACTTTTAATAAATAAAGGTTCCGAATATACCATTCATAAGTAGAATTAAATAGCCGTGACCACCACTAGAGCACTAGTGATGGTTATTTTCCTTATCTAATGTGGGATGAGCAAAAATGAAGAATAGATGAATTCTGCGGGAAACAAAGTTAATTTCCTAATTTTTAATAATTTCTTTTATCCAAATTTACTTTCTCATCCATGGATGGACAAAAGTGCAAAACTTAGAAGAGTTTTGGTGATTTGATGACTTTAAAAGATTGTACCTTACGTTTTCATTTATACTTAAAATTATTTTTTTGTCTTCTTAAATACACTATGATATATAACTAGTATGATATATCATGCATGCATGCGACCTATTTAGCCAATTTGAAGTTGGACCGAAAAGAAGGTATAGTTTTTTAAACGTCTTGAAATTTTTAGGAGGAACCGGCAAGAAAACAACAATTGAATTTAAAAAGTCTATCAAGTTATGTTGTTTTCATGGTTAGACTGTCTCAAATGCATCGGCCTGCATTTACTAGATGCATACTAGTCATCACTGCCACATCAGCTTTTTACCAATTTTTAACACATGCACTCTCTCTCCTTTTTTTAACTCCAACACATCATTCCCACATGCCTCCTCTCTCTTCCAAATCACCATTTCTTTTTCTATTTTTCTTTAAAAACATTTATTTTGTAATCTTAGAAAATATTTAATAAATAAATATAAATATATATTTAAATAAAAAAGAAATTAAAAATAAATAAAATTTAAACTTGCATTACATAAAAAAAAAGAAATTACATGTTCCTAAAAAATAAAATACAAATACTCAAATTAAAGTAGAACTTAATTTAAAAATGAAAAAAAAAACTTAATAAAAAACAAATCTACTCTTCATTCTTGATTAGCTTGCTTAAGATTCCAGAGATGTTCCATTAGATCGTTGCGTAGTGCGATGTGATTATCTTTGCTTCGTAAGGATCTAAACCTCTACAGATAGTGTGTAAACTCGGTGGGTGCACCTCCATTATAACTTGGTGGCTCAGGCTCATCTTCTTCACGGGACCAATCAGTTATCGTATGACGTTCATCTTCTACAATCATATTATGTAGAATGATACATGCATGCATTATATCAACTAACACTGGTATGCTTGTAGATCTTCCAGGGCCTCGTATCATTGCCCACCTTGCTTGGAGGACACCAGATGCTCTTTCAACATCCTTTCTACAAGACTCCTGTCGTCGCTTAAAGTATTGCATTTTAAGATTATTGTTTGGAGGATAAACGAAACTCTTTACTAGTGTTGACCATTCTGGGTAGATGCCATCTGCAAGATAGTATCCTTGCGTGTACTCATTCCCATTCACAATAAAGTTGCACTGTGGTGCATTCCCTTCTAAGATTTCATTGAATACTGGTGATTGATTAAGAACATCGATATCATTGTTTGAACCTGCCACTCCAAAGAATGCATGCCAAATCCAAAGGTCGTGTGATGCCACAACCTCTAGCATAATGGTTGGATGACCATGTGTTGATGCAGATTTGTGTCCGATGCTTGTCGAATAGGATTAGTTTTATTTTACGCTGAATTTGTAATAGTTAGTGAAACGGTCTATCGAACGTGTATAGACCCGCTCGTTTGAAGTGGTCAAACGAGAGGGTTATTCGGTTGACCGTGTGGGTTTTGCTAGACAAACAGTTAGATTATGGTTGTATAATGTTTGGTGTCGAAGGATAAGGCATCGAAGGATTGTGTATATCCGTCGATGAGCTCGAAAGATATCCATCGATAGATGAAGATGGACCTCGAAGGATATGTCATCCTTCGAGGTATATGTGTATCTTTCGATAGCTGGATGATCGACAGATGATCTATCGATCAATCAGTTAGATCCTTCGACCATACAACCTGTGTTGGGTATAAATACCAACACTTTGTCATTTGCAAGACTAAGAGAGTGAGAGAAGGTTTGAGACCTCACCCGGGGAGAGATCACCACTTGATCTCTCCCGGAATGTATACTCCTTTGGTATTAGTTCGGTTATCATGTAATCGGGCCGATTTGTAACGTTTTACTACCGGATTAATACAAAGTTGTTTGCTTATCATTGCTAATCTCTTCCGTCTTTGAACATAATCACAAGAATCACGGTTTCGGTCACGAAACAGGGTCCTACAATTGGTATCAGAGCCATGGTGCCCGATTTAGTAAATCTAACCGTTTACTAAGTCACATGTGCTCTTGATCTGTGATTTTTGTGCTTTTTGTTCAAGATGTAAAAATGGTGAAAATCAAGAAAAACTCAGATCTGGACCCGAATATTCAGATCTGTGCTGAAACGAGTGTTGGGTTTTATGTTTTTCACCTATATAATCAAGTTATCATCATCAAAAATCAAAAATACAATGTTTTCGTCAAAAATTTGCAAATTAAACAGAGTCTGTGTTGTTGATGTTCTTGGCAGCGCTTAAAGACCCGAAAGATGATCCACTCCCGAAAGATGAAACAGTGCTCGAAAGATTGAAACATGGTTCGAAGGATGACAGACTGTTCGAAAGATGTTACTTTCCTCGAAGGATGAAATTCCTTATCGAAGGATCATCTTTCGAAAAATCAAGAATTTGAAAGATATCTTGATCATTCGAAAGGTCTGATCAATCGAAGGATGAATCCTTCGAGAAACTTAACATCTTTCGAGTCTCAATTCGAAAGATATTTTGCCTTTCATCTGTCGAGGTTAAGAAACATCATCGAAGGATATTATTCGTACGGGAAAGCGCGGGATGTTGAGGCATGACGAAAAAAAAAAAAAAAAAAAAAAAAAAAGGATGATGATACTTGATGGTTGAAAAATTGTGGGGTAGTCACGGTTACCGATGCAAATGTCAAAAATGGTGACGCGACTATTATGGGCCAAAAACCAAAAACGAGAACGGTATGTTCACTTCCGCACGTCGATTGTTTATGATTGTTATCGGTTATTCGAAAATGTTCGAAAGCACTTTGTTATTTGTCATATTCTCGCATTTGAAGACGAACGTATGAACCTTGAACGCCAACACCGGTCCTAACGAGTTCACAAAGTCTTTGGAGGGATACAAGTCGGATCCGATGGGGTACTAGGCGATATTGCTTTATCAACTAGAATATGCAACGAAGAAATCCTTTTTGTTTATTGTCATATTCTCGCATTTGGTAACGAATGAATGAACCTAGAATGTCAACACCGGTCCTAACGAATTCACAAAGTCTTTGGAGGGATACAAGTCGGATCCTACGGGGTACTAGGGGACGGTCTTATTCAACTAGCATATGCAAAGAAGTAATTCGTTTTCGTGATTTTTCGAAAAACCAAGAACATTCAACGAAGATTGACGACAGTTCCGCTCAGTGGAGGGAATTGGTGAACATTTGACGACAGTTTCTTTGAAGTGGAGAGAATCTATTAAGGTTTAGAAATCTTACCAAAGAAATAGGGGGGATAAAGCGTATGTTGAATTTCTTCGGTAAATTTCTAAACGCAATCACAGGTGGTAGAGTTTGTGATTTTCTGGTGATACAAACGGTTCGGCGTGGAATGTTTTGCACATACACATATTTGAGGATTTTAATTAATTCTCCAGCCAGCGTGAAGGGTTTTGCACGGAAAAATACAGGTTTCTAAAGTCTACAGTAGTTACAAAAGCGCTGTTCACTGAAGACCTGGGGAATCTTAATGAAAGCTGATAGTTCAAGGCTGAAGACCTGCAGGATTCGGTTTTGGGTTTGATGTTTCTTTGGGATTTTACAGGGATCTGGGGGTAACTCAATTCGTTGAGTTTGCAAACGATGTACTTGGTCTAGCTGACTTCCTGAGTACTGATGCTGAAGATCCGTAGTGCATTACGTGGTCAACTTCACAAAGGCGAGACAATGAGATCTGGATGTAGTTCAACTAAGCATGCTGGTTGAGCTTGCAAGGGATACACTTGGTCTAGCTGACTTTCCTGAGTGTTGATGCTGAAGATTAAAGTGCATTACTTGGTCGATTCCACAAAGACGGTTTACAGAAGACAGTTCACCAGAAATCTCTATCGATGTAGTATGCTTGTATGAAATAGAGTTCTTATGACAAGATCAAGACTTGATGCAGTTCTTAAAGATTGGAACCCTTATCAAATGCCGGTTGGAGTATTGGAAGATCAGCGGAAGATCGGTCAATTGAGGAAATTGCACAACACCCAACACGGATACGCGTACTTTAAGGGGGAAATATTTTACAAGGAGCGTCAAGATACTACTTACCTGGATCATCGGTCAAGGGGGAATTTGTTAACACAGAGAAGATGAATACTTGACTGAAGATCGATTGCAGTTGCATTTTCAGCATTCGACAGCAACGGACAAGGGGGAATTTGTTGATGCAGATTTGTGTCCGATGCTTGTCGAATAGGATTAGTTTTATTTTACGCTGAATTTGTAATAGTTAGTGAAACGGTCTATCGAACGTGTATAGACCCGCTCGTTTGAAGTGGTCAAACGAGAGGGTTATTCGGTTGACCGTGTGGGTTTTGCTAGACAAACAGTTAGATTATGGTTGTATAATGTTTGGTGTCGAAGGATAAGGCATCGAAGGATTGTGTATATCCGTCGATGAGCTCGAAAGATATCCATCGATAGATGAAGATGGACCTCGAAGGATATGTCATCCTTCGAGGTATATGTGTATCTTTCGATAGCTGGATGATCGACAGATGATCTATCGATCAATCAGTTAGATCCTTCGACCATACAACCTGTGTTGGGTATAAATACCAACACTTTGTCATTTGCAAGACTAAGAGAGTGAGAGAAGGTTTGAGACCTCACCCGGGGAGAGATCACCACTTGATCTCTCCCGGAATGTATACTCCTTTGGTATTAGTTCGGTTATCATGTAATCGGGCCGATTTGTAACGTTTTACTACCGGATTAATACAAAGTTGTTTGCTTATCATTGCTAATCTCTTCCGTCTTTGAACATAATCACAAGAATCACGGTTTCGGTCACGAAACAGGGTCCTACACCATGATCACCTCAAGTGTATTGTCCTTTCCAAGCCGTTGGGCAGTTTCTCCAACCCCAATGAATACAATCTATGCTTCCAAGCATTCCGACAAACCCATGTTTTTCGTAATGCAGTTGTAGCAATCGTTGAATGTCATCTTGGTTAGGCCTTCTAAGATATCGTGGTCCAAAAATCTCAACAATAGACCTACAGAACTTGTGTAGACATTCAATGGAAGTGCTTTCACCAATGCGTATGTACTCATCACATTGGTCAGCTGATGGACCATAAGCCAACTGGCGAATGGCACTTATACATTTTTGTATTGGTGAAAGACCTTTTACACCAAGAGCATCGTATCTTTGTGTGAAATACTTAAAATGTTAACAGCTACCTGGTTTGGAGATTTCTTCAACAATGCGATTAAAAAGACGTATGCTCATCCGAAACCTTCGTCTAAAGAAGCTTTCATTGTATACCGGCTCTGGAGCAAAGTAATCGTTCCACAAACGGGCATCTCCATCCTTTCGGCCTCTGTTTATGTATTTCCGTTTGCCCTTCTGTCTAGAAGAACTTCCCTCTTGTGAATCAGCCTCATCTTGAGCATCAAGCTCAAACAGCTGCATTGCTAATTCTTCAACATCATCGGAAATGAGATATTGAAAGTGTCGAGTCAACATCATCGGGATGTTTTGTGGGACTTGTTCATCATCTGAACTCATTTTGAATTGTAGAGAGAAGTGTTTGAGGGAAAAGGAATGTGCGTGTGAAAATGGTTGGTCTAGATAGGTATATATAGTGATGGGGAACAACTAGCCGTTAGGAAATTTTTTTTTAATTAAACTAGCTGTTAAACTAGCCGTTGGGAATTTATTTTTTTTAATTAAACTAGCTATTGGGAATTTGATTTTTTTTTAAATTAAACTAGCCGTTGGGAATTTGAGTTATTTTTTTAATTAAACTAGCCGTTGGGAATTTGAAATTTTTTAAATTAAACTAGCCGTTGGGAATTTGAGTTTTTTTTAATTAAACTAGCCGTTGGGAATTTGAATTTTTTTAATTAAACTAGCCGTTGGGAATTTGAATTGTTTTTTAATTAAACTAGCCGTTGGGAATTTGAATTGTTTTTTTTAATTAAACTAGCCGTTAAATATAAAAAACATATCAACTAAAATTAAACTTACATTGCATAAAAAGAAATTACATTTTCCTACAAATTAAAATACATGAATTAAGCTAGCCGTTAAATACGATTGTAGCCGTATTTCTCGCGGATTTCAGCGCACATTGCCTCGTGTTCGGCTCGTTGATCTGGATTCATGTTAGTCGTGTCAAGTAAGAGCATTTTTTTCTGCTTCATCTCGAGTTTCTTTTGCTCAATTTCATAGAATTTATCGATTCTATGCTCGAATTTGCTGATCGCTTCACTCTTAGCACGATTGGCCGAGGATAACTCATCAATAAGCTTTAGCTTCCTCATGTCGTATTCAGACGACTCTATTCCTGCTTTCCCTTTTAGCTTGGCTTTGGCCTTGTCCCTCCCAGTTGGACGTGTTGGAGCTACCCGCTCAACTTGAACTTCAAAGTCTTCATTATCAACATCTTCAAGTGATATTGTGAATTCAGAAGCCTGACCAAAGTTGGCATCAGAAGCAGAACTCGTATACCCTCCCGAGCTGTTAGTTTTTGTTCTTTTAGGGGGTTGAAAGCCATGAACATGTGTAGCAGAGTTGTACTTACCATGCTCTTTAACAACATTCCATACATGTTCGTATGTGAAAGCAGCAGAAGTCTTGTTAGATGGATCGTTGATATACAATTGTCTAGCCTCTTGGATGTACTGGTCATCTGACCAACCGCTTCTGTAACGAGACTTGAGTTGTAAATAAAACTCATTAAATCTATTCACCTTAGATTTAAACATATGCCAATGACTTCGTAGATTGTGAGCATCTCGTGGAATTACAGGTTCACTTTCATTGTAGTATTTTTCAATCTTACCCCAATAGGCATCCCCATTTTGGTTGTTGGCAGTGATTGGATTCTCAGAAATTGAAATCAGACCTTGGGCAAGCAAAACCTCATCACTTTGAGGCCACTTTTGACGACTCGTCTTTGTTGGTTGCTCGTCATTCTTCTCAGTTACCATCTTGCTTGGCTTCTTCTCTTTTTTTTGCGGCTTTGCTTTTGACGGTGATTCCACAAGATCTTCTCGAGTTTGTTGAAACATAGGTTCTTGCATTTGGGAGGTTTTTTTTAAGCTGTTGCAATTGAAGAAATTGTTGAAATTGATGAGGATCAAAAGCAGGTTGTTGAAACTGTGGCATGACAGGAAATTGTCCAAATTGGGGGAACGAAGGTCCTTGTTGAAACTGGGGATATGAATGTGCTTGTGAAAACTGAGAAAAGTTTTGTGTTTGTGAAAAAAGAGGGAATGATGGTTGTTTTTGTGGGTTTTGCTGATCATCATCATCGTTTAACAAACCAGTGAAAGAAAATTGATGTCTTGGACCCATTTTGAGAGTGTGATGTTGAAAAAATTTGAGAGTTTGTAAGATTTTAAGGGTAAAAAATGAGTTAAATAGGGGGAAAAATAGCTGTTTTTTTTTAAATATAGCTGTTACAAAAAAAATCTCTAAAAAAGTGCCGTTCGGCAGATTTTTGGAATAAAAAAAATGTGGTTTTAATATTGAAATGTTCCACTACCTCTTGCATGGCCCCACCACTCTTGCATTTGGATGCACTTGGCTACATACGTGCATGCTCCATGGCTCTCCACTCCAATGCATCCTTCCAACATACCTTTTCCACATCATCAAATGCACCTCCACCAAAGTAAGCATCGGAGGTAGTCTTATGAATTCCAAAACCCCACTTGTATTAAGTCAACTTTGAAAAGAAGGTATAGTTTTTTAAATATTAAGTCAACGTTGATGTTCAGAGTCAGACTATTCAACATTGATCCTTCGTAGAGATTTCTACGTAATTATTCGCTTTTTTAATTTTGCTCGTGTGAATTTTCTTACAGATCTCATGGAAGGGAGATCTACATTGAGACCAGCGGATCTGCTCGTCTTTGGCTGGACGGGAGGGAAACATGCTTGCGTGGATCTCACAGGAGTCTCCTCCTTAGCTGGTTTAAGGGAAAGCGTGTTTGTAGCAGGACAAGCTATAAGGAAAGCGGAATCAAAAAAGGTGGATAAACACGCTAAAGCATGTGCTGATAACCAACATGCATTTGTCCTCTTCGCCTTCGACACCTTTGGCTCCCTAGCTCCAGAAGCTATCCGTTTGTTGACTAGGGTCCTAAAGGTTGTCCACAGCAGTTTCTCATCAACAGGGGGCAGGGGTTTGTCTTTAATAGGCTAGCGTTTCCTATTCAGAAAGGGGTAGCGGCGCAACTTGTTGCTCGCTTACCTGCGATATTGATGTAACTTGGCCAGTTCTTATAGCAATGAAATTTCCGTTTAAAATTAAAAAAAAAATTCACAATTTATGAAGTCACACTTGACATCTAATTGATGTACAAGCCACTCTTTGAGCAGCTCAGAAAGAACAACCCTAGCTACATGAGCAAATGTCTCTTCAAAGTTAATAGCATTCTGTTGTGAGTACCCTTTAACCACTAGTATGGCTTTGTGCTTAAGTATCATACTATCTCGTCCTTGTTTGGTGTTAAACTTCAATTGATTATTATCTGATCGAAATATATCTTTATGATGTGCTTATTTTTATAAAAGCTTCGATAAAATATTTCTTCAAAATTGAAAGGGTCAATCACTTATCCTTTAGAACTTTTAATAAATAAAGGTTCCAGAAAAGCGAATTGATGCATTTTAAAATCTAAGGTTAACCTAACTCAATCGACTTCAATTATTGCAAAAAAAGCAAATCGTTTGTAACCAAACCTCTTGGTTACAAATAACTGTAAATCAAAACATTCATTTGAGGTTCGGTTTGGCCCATAATCGAACTGATCACCAATGCACCCAACAGATTGTGTTGTACAAGTACACAATATCAAACTAGGATACATACTTACTAGTCCATATACTATACTCGTAAAAAACAAAAGATGAATGTTACTATTGGAATAAATGTGAAGTGCCCAACAACAAATATTACATGTGTAGGTCCCTCGGAGGTTGAGGTTCAACCTATTCCTTGTTATATCTAACACACTAGCGAGTGCGGAATCCAAGCTAGCATGCAAACCGAGAAAGAACAAGCATAAACACAACACACAAGGTTCACCGATTAACACCACTTGTATTAATACGTATGAAAGGTTCGGTTACAAAGCAATGTTTACAAATCAGTTTTGCAAACTCTCTCAGTGTGTGTGTTCTAAACAGAATGCTCTCACTTCTCTAACTTTCGAACTCTTGTCTTTCTTCTCTCTAAAGTGCTAGTGTCAAGTGAACACACAACATGGGTATATATACCCGAACACAACAGGTCTGGTCGAAGGATAGAATTACTGATCGAAACATCATCTTTCGATCATGCATCCATCGAAGGATACACATATACTTCGAAGGATGGCATATCCTTCGAAGTCCATCAGTATCCTTCGTGGGATATCTTTCGAGCTCATCATCGAAGGATATAGGCAATCCTTCGATGAATCAACCTTCGACCCAAACATCTTACAACCATTTTCTAACTGTTTGACCAAGTCAAACCAGGAGGATGGTTGACTTGGTCAAACTTACAAGACTAACAAAGACATCGTTTTGTATCAAGACGAAATACAGACAAAGTACAGACACAAGTGCACCAACAAACTCCCCCTTGGCTGTAGCTTTGTCTGGCTGTAGCTTTGTCTCGATCTTTGTGACTTCAAGTCTTTGACGTCCTTTCAAGTCTTCCATGTCGGAGGATCTTTAAAGTCTTCACGTCTTGAAAGCAGAAAGTGTACCAACAAACTCCCCGTTTGATGTAGGATGTGTGTTGACAAACTCCCCCTTAACATAAGCTCCCCCTTGAGTTATGCTCGTGAAATACTTGTTCTTTATGAATTGAGATCCTTGTGGTGTTGATGATGGTCAGCGGCATCTCGATCATCTTCGTCATTTGAGTTCCTTCACGTCGTGTCTTCATTCCAAAGCTTGTCATCGACCATGTTCTCCTTGCCTTTAGAATCTGCACATGCAAGAAATCTAAACGCGTAATGAGAACAACTGCTAGGAATATCATAAGTAAGCGACACACCTGTGACCATTTGTTCAAACAAACACCGTCCGACAGTTTGAAAGTTTAAAATACTTCATCCATTTCAAATTTTAACTTTCAACACTTTGCAAATTTCGACCGTTTATGAAGATTTAGTCGTTTCGGTTTTCAATCAGGTTTCAGGTAACGAAGACTCGAGATCCAACATCGTAGGATCGAAAATAAGATAGAAATAAAATCTTTTTGGCTTTTATAAAGTTTATATTAAAACACACTTAAAATCTTTTTGGTAATTTTTTTTTTTTTTGAATATTTCAAATGTAAAGACTGAAAGCAGTAAATAAATATATACTAAGATGTAGAAACTGAAAGCATTAAATAAATATTTACAGACATTCTTTTTGCGAGTTTCGAGGGTAAGAGAATCATATCAGTGTACGGTCATGTCAAAACACTCTCTTTGTTCAATTAGTTAACATTAGGATAAACATCCTATAACAATTATCGGTATTGTTGTCCACATAAGCTCAACTTATCAGATGTAATCATGGCGAGGGGATACGTTAAGGTATGATTTATACTTACCGACCGGTGTTCATCCACATCACGACACATTCCCGTATCAAGGTATGCACGAGGGTTCATCTTACCGGTGAGTATACCGATTATCATCTGTTTGACCGTATATGATGTGAGATTCTCACTTATTTTGATTTGAAAACAAGCCCTATGTGATAGAATCACTTATTGATGAGGAACTTGATTTTCATATGCATGAGGGCACAGGAGCAAGTCCGTGAACAGGTCAGTACTTTCGTACAACAGAGAGACGAACTTGACTCCCGGAAAGAATTTGTGATATTTTATCACTTATTTGTTTGGACATGTGATTGTTGATCACTTATTGAGGTCGTATGCAGTATGTACACGTATGTATGGTATCATGGAAGATCTAGACTTGCGTCCCCGTTATTTTTCGGTAAAAGATACAACCATGATACCCAGATGATAAGCAGCATAAAGACCGAATATCTCAGAACCTCGGCAATCTCTCAAACGAAATTTCGGTACTAAGACCATATGCCAATGAATGGTTCCCACCTGGTCTTCAGTCGATTTAAGTTTATATCACCCTGCACACTTTAAAATGATTGTGAGCCTACCGATACATCTTATATAGAGCTGCTTATCGTTTTTCAGTTTAGGTTTAAAGAGGTTTAGACAGACCACCGATGTACTATCATTTTCTCTTTTGCTCGCCAGGAAACTCATTTTTGTTTTTCTATTGTTTTTGTGTTTTTGAAATTTTTCGATGTTTTTGGATTTTCAAATTTGGATTTACTCCCCCTAAAATCAATAAACTAAGACAAATTTAAAACACAAAGGTATGTACAAAAATGATTTTCCGATGTTGGTTTTACTCTTGCTTGACCTTAATGCCGTTTACCAATAATAAATAGTCAAATCTTGATTTGTCAAATGCTTTGGTAAAAAGGTCGGCACGTTGGTCATCGGTGTGGACGTAAGCAACATCGATTAGCCTTTTCTCAAAGCAATCACGTATGAAGTGATACTTAATTTCGATGTGCTTAGTCTTTGAGTGCTGCACAGGATTTTTAGTGATCTGTAATGCAGCAGAATTATCAACGTAAATAGGAGTAGTTAGGAATTCAAAACCGTAGTCTCGCATTTGTTGTTGGATCCATAGGACTTGGGAGCAACAACTTGAGGCAACAATGTATTCAGCTTCGCATGTTGATGTAGCGACGCACGTCTGCTTCTTGCACTGCCATGTGACTAGGCGATTTCCTAAAAACTGACATCCAGCCGTTGTGGATTTGCCGTCGATTTTGCATCCGCCAAAATCAGAATCACTGAATGCGATCAAGTCAAAGTTATTATCCCTAGGGTACCACAGACCGGTGTCAGGGTAACCCTTCAAATAACGAAAAATCCTTTTTACAGCTGCAAGATGTGAGGCCTTCGGGTTGACTTGATATCTGGCTAGCAGGCACGTTGGGTACATTATATCTGGTCTTGATGCTGTGAGGTACATAAGGGATCCGATCATCGCGCGGTAGTATGAGGGGCTAGTAGCTTCACCCTTCAAGTCTGGAGTAATTCCGTGATTTTGTGGCAATGGGGTACCGATGGGCGTTGCATTAGACATCTGGAATCGGCTCAAGATGTCACCAACATATTTAGTCTGATGGATGAATATCCCAGACTCAGTTTGTTGTACTTGTAGGCCCAAAAAGAAAGTCATTTCCCCCATAGCACTCATCTCGAATTTATCCTGCATTACACGCTCGAAATCCCTACACAAAACAGCATTAGTAGAACCAAAAATAATATCATCAACGTATACCTGTACCAGTAGAAGATCTCCATCTTGTTCTTTGATGAAAAGAGTACAATCGATAAGACCTCTGCGAAATCCATTCTCCAGCAAATAATTGGATAAGGTTGCGTACCAAGCTCGCGGTGCTTGATGTAGACCATAGAGAGCTTTGTTGAGCAACCAAACCCGATCGGGATGGATAGGATCTTCAAAACCTGGAGGTTGTTCGACGTACACCTCTTCTTCCACCACACCATGTAAGAATGCACTTTTCACGTCCATCTGGTATACCTTGAAACCTTTGAATGAGGCATAAGCCAGAAAAATCCGAATTGCTTCTAGACGTGCAACAGGTGCATACACTTCGTTGTAGTCGATCCCTTCAATCTGACGAAAACCTTGAACGACTAGCCTTGCTTTGTTTCGAATAACGACTCCACGGTCATCCCTTTTGCATTTAAACACCCAACGGGTACCAATCTTCTTGTAACCAGCAGGTTTCTCTACGAGTTTCCAGACACCTAGCTTCTGGAATTGTTGCAGTTCTTCCTGCATCGCTTCAACCCAAGAGCTATCTTTCAAAGCATCTTTCCAAGTTCTTGGCTCTTCCTGTGAGACATAACACGCGAAAGACCAATCATTTTGTTGACCAGATTCTCGGATAGTTGCATACAAGCCTGCATTGTTGTTATTTCGCAACATGTTTCTTGTTTGAACGCCACTCTGTACATTTCCAATGATGTTTTGTTGAGGATGGGTATTGTGAATCCTTGTTTCTGGATTATCTTGAACTGGAATATTTGTACCCAAATTGTTGAGATTGAGATCAACAATCAATTCAAGGCCCGGAATTGACGAAGAGGAAGATGCAGTAGCTTCAGCTGTTCTAGGGACATCCACTGGAGGTGTACCCTCTGAAGTACCATGTACTGCTGTCGTTGGAGCTTCTTGATCTGCATCTAGAAATTCATCATCCTCTGAAGATTCGTTCAATTCGGTAGCATCATGAAAATCCTCATTGTCGAGAGCATTATTGTTCACCGAAGATGGTTCTTGATTGACAATAATTGGACGAACCAGCGGTGAATCTGTTGCATTGTCACTCTCGAAAAACATCCTTGCCGCAGCATTTTCTTCAACTGCTTCTACATTGATCGAATTGAAAAAGTCATCGTATTCAAACATCCAAGGCTGACCAGGACATTTGACTGGTAAAGTGTGCCTTTGTACTCTGACTTCAGACCATTCCTCGACCCTTTTAGTCTCTAGATTCCAGACTCTTAAGTTCGGGGTGGAATACCCAAGAAAGTATCCATCAATTGCTCTTGCCCCAAACTTTCCATTAGGATCGATTATTGTGCATGGAGCTCCAAACGGTTCAAGATATGACAAATCTGGTTTCCGTTTGTTAATAAGCTCAAAGCAGGTCTTGTTGTGCCTTTTGACTGTAAGGACTCGGTTCAACGTATAACATGCAGAGGACACAGCTTCAGTCCAGAATGGAATGGGCAACTGCGATTCTACCAACATTGTCCTAGAAGTCTCGATCAATGTGCGGTTTCTACGTTCAGCGACGCCATTTTGTTGAGGAGTATAAGCTGCACTAAATTCGTGAAGAATACCTTTTGAAGTGCAAAACTCCGCCATGGCATGATTTTTAAATTCAGTACCATTGTCGCTACGTATCCGCCTAACCTTCAAATTATAGAGATTCTCAATCTGAATAATCAAGTTTTTGATAATACCGAAGGTTTCACTCTTATGTGCCATGAACGCCACCCAAGAAAATCTTGAATAATCATCAGTTATCACGAGGCAATATTGATCATTCCTAATGCTTTTGTGCTTGACAGGACCGAACAGATCCATGTGCAAACGTTCAAGAGGAACAGCCAACGTGTTGACTTTCTTTGTAGGGTGTCGCTTCTTCGTTTGTTTTCCTTTCTGGCACGAGACACAGACGTCTTGAAGATGGAAGTTTTTAAGAGGAACACCATTCACCAATTCATTTGACACCAAATGATTCATTTTGCGTAAGTGAATGTGACCCATTCGTCTGTGCCAAGAGATTGTGTCTTTTTCTGTGGCTTTGGAAACGAAACAAGTTGCTTGTGCAGACGTTGTGATAGCTTGGCTCATATCAAGGACATACAAATCATTTATCCTTGGAGCCGACAAGAGAATCCATTCTTTTGGAATTTTGAATCCGGGTTTCAGCACATAACATCCATTTGCATCAAAGTGTACTGAGAACTGCTTATCACAAATTTGAGAAACACTAAGAAGATTGTGATCAAGTTGTTGTACGAAGTTAATCTTATCAAAACTAACAACACTGTTGGAAATCATTCCTTCACCCGTAATATATCCGCCTTTATCTCCAGCAAAAGCAACATAACCTCCTCTAATAGATTTGACGTCGTAGAGAAGCTTCATGTCGCCTGTCATGTGCCTGGATGCCCCACTATCAACAATCCAATGACTACTGACAGTTCCTCCTGGAACACCCTGCACATGAACTCACATAATTAGTTGGAGATGGGGACCCAAGCCATTGTGGTCTTGGGTCTTCCATTTTCATCAACAACAATAACTTCTATTCTTTGATGATTCGAAAATTGTGATGGTCCCCCTGAATTTGTGGTTATTTTAGGTTTCCACGTCTGTTGAAATTTACTAGTTTGATTGTTTGAAAGTTTAACTTCGTGATTGTTTGAAGTTTTTGAAAATTTTGAACTTTCTGGTTTAACTGGAACCGATTGTTTTTGAACCACTTCATTTTAAGTGCTTTTTCAACCACCTTGACTTGTTGGCGTTTCTGTTTCTTTTCCCTTTCTCTTACAAGTCGGGGATCTTGTTTTACAGACACAGATCGCTTTTGGTGATTGCGTTCACAGGGATCATCTTCTTTGGCTTTTAATTTATGAAGATATGGGCAATTTCTGACAATGTGCCCAATTGTGCCGCATTCAAAACATGATCTTCGTTCAACAAACCCCGAAGTATCATGTGATCGTCTTACCGATGATGAACTTTGTGATCCCGAGGTACTAGGTTTTGAACTACTTGGTTCATTCCTTTTCATCACAGTTGCTTTCTTGACAAAATCTAAGTTAGATTGATTTTCAAATTTTGCAATTTTGTCCGTTCCCTTGGATTTCACAAAGTTCACATTCTTTTTCTTCTTCTGATTCGGCTTCCTTTGACCTTGAGTCGGTGTCTTACCTGTTGGTTTGGCATGATTTTGCTGTTTTTGCACTGTTGGTAATTTCTGATTGCCAAATTGTTTTCTAACTTCAGCCTTTGGGATAGGAGGGCACTGTGTTACTGTAACACGTGATCCTGTCTTTCCCAAGAGGTATGTCCTCTTCTTTTATCTCCGCATCAGACTTTGCTGAATCAGTATCATCAGATTCATCATCAGAAGAATCAGCATCCTCAATCACAACTGGAGGATCCTGATTCTGTTCAGCAGTTACAAATGTATCCGCTGACACATCTGAATCGGATGATACTTCTTTCTTGTATCCGAGCCCTATTGCAAATTCCTCAACGTCCAAAGGAACAGATGGTTCAAAATGAGTTCTATACTCCTCATCTGGCAGTGCATCAAAGTTGTTTCTCACGGGTGGTGGACATTTCTTATAACCTATGCATGTGACATCCTTTTTCTCTTTCTGTACATCAATGATGTGATCCAGCACATAGCTAGAACTCAAATAACTGTCTAACTTGAGTCGGATCGCCTCACTTTCTGTTTTAACACACGTCATTTCCTTTTGCATTACCTCAAGACGAGTTATATAAAGGTTAATGTCAGTTTGTTTTCTGGAAACCATTTTTGTCAACTCTGTTTTATCTTTCTTTAACGTTTCAATCATTGACTTAAATTCCTTTTCATGGTTTTCATAAAACATGTTGGCTTCTGTGCATTTGGAAAGATCAACGGTCAACTTTTGATTGTGGATGAATGTCACATTATATTTCTCTTGCAAAGCCTCGTGTTTGCTTTGCAATTCACACCACTTATCATTCAACGAAACATGTTTGTCTTGCAAGTCAAACAAACTAGCCTGTAAAGCATCATGTTTGCCTTGCAACTCAGACATGTTTGCATCCAAATCAGCACATTTAACATGCAATCTATCACAATTATCACAGATATCAGCAGTGGGTTCATCGACACATACCTGACTTGATGAACTGTCGACATTAGCCATAAAGGCTGAATGGAGAGAAGACGAAGAATAAGCAGCTTGATCCACCAAGATAGATCTTCTTTGAATTCCTGCTGTAGCTTCTTCCAATAGTTCATCAATATCTGCATTAACTGACGCAGTCGATGTCTCATCCACCTGATCATTGCCTGAAGTGGAGGATTCTTCATCTGAACTTCCACTGTAACCGGAGCTGTCTTCATCTTTAGAAGATTCACTACCATTGGTGGAAGATTCTCCACCACTGGCGTGTTTAAGATCCTTGACAACTTCAGCAAAACAAGCTGTTCCATCTGGAGCGTCATTTCCCAACTGGATTGACCAATCACAACCTTCATCTACTTGAACCACAAGTGCCTGGTTGGCATTAGATGGTCCTGCTTGGCTTTGGTTGTTGACAGGTACCAGCGTACGAACACTGTTCCTGTTCTGGTTCTGCTGGTTGCCTTGACCTCTGAAAGGATTTTGGTTTCCATGTTGAGATGGCCTTGTACATTCACGCTTGAAATGACCACGTTCACCACAATTGAAACACTTCACAGCCTGCTTATCAAACCCATACTTGGTGTCTTTCTTGCTCTCCAAGCTGGTTCTGCCAGTTCTCTCCATGAAATCCTTTGCTCGCCTAACAGCACTGGCAAAGGCCCACTTGATGTCCATCATCTCCATCTCCTCTTTATCAATCTGCTGATAGTCTTCTTGTGTCAGATTAATATTACCAATCTGACCTTCCACTAATCCACAGTATGCGCTCACCAAAGTGTTTAGCAGCTCCATATGTTCTTTTGCTACTTCAACACTGACTTTAGAAAAGCTTGAGGTGTCGAGCCGTACTGTATTTGGCTTTGATTGTTGACCAGCAGATGATGTACTTCCATAACAAGCTTGCTGTTGCTGTTGAGGAGGAAGTGGATTTCCGAATATATCAGTTGCTCTGATAGGTTGTTGGCTTTGCTGGTGTGGCACTGGTTGAGGAACTGGATTAATCGGATTTCCATATATGTCTGTTGTTGGAGGAGGAGTGCCATACAAGCTAGTGCTAGACACAAATGCTGTTTGAATTGGAGCGTGTGAAGAAGGTTTTGTAGAAGTGCTAGAAGCTCCATAATACATTTCAGGATTTTGTGGCACTGGAACTCTTTTAGCCTTGAGAGTTTCTTCCTGATTCTTGTTTTCCAGGAGTTGAGCAAAGTCACCGAAGTTTGTTGTATCCAAAGTGCCATTGTACTTCAGGATTTCTAAGAAATTATTCCATTGAGGTGGCAGTGCATCTGCAAACTTCTTCACTATCTCTGCTGAAGTTGTTACAACCCCAATATTTACCAATTCAGTCAGCAAATGAGTATATCGACTTGTCAAATCTCCTAAAGATTCATTCTGCATACAAGTAAAACCATCAAACTCTTTCTTTAGCAGGTCTTTTCTTAAGTGACGTGTCGCTTCATTTCCTACACCCCTTGTTTTCAATGCGTCCCACAACCTCTTCGTTGTCTTGTGACTGACAAATTGATGATAAATATCTTTGCTTAACGCCTGAGTAAGAATGGCATATGCCTTCTTTTCCAAATCATAGACCTTCTTCTGATCTTCTGTAAGATCGGCAAACGTAGCAGCAGATGAAGCGGCAACCTCTATTGTTTGATCAAAATCTGTGATGAAACGCAACCACAATTCTGTATTTTGACCAAGGACGTATGTATGAAATCTACCAAACCATCCCGGATATTCACTTAAATGCATCAACTTTGGAGGCCTATTCAAACTTCCCGTTTCACTTTCGCTTAGCAAAATGCTTTGAACACTTGGAGCTTGATTTGATACGAATGCCCATTGACCGGTAGTTGTAGCATTAGCTTGCGAACCCGAATCCGGAGCCGGAGTACCAAAATACATCTCTGCATTTACCGGAACACCCCACATCGAATTCATTTTTGATCAAGAAAAAAAATTGTTACACCAGCCGAAGGATCTGAGATCGAAAGACCAGGAAAAACACAAACTTGTTAACCAAAAACAGACTAAGGATCGAAAGATCAAAGCTTGTTCGAAGGATCAACAGTGTTCGAAAGATCACTGTTGAGTTTCGAACAAAGATTTCGAAAGATTCTCCAACCGAATGATCCTTATCTTTCGAAAAAGAACTGTAGACCGAAAGATGTATGCTTCGAAATGATTCCTTGGTTCGAAGGATGATGATCTATCGAACCTCCACTAATCGAAAGATGGTCTTTCGAAATGATTCCTTGGTTCGAATGATGATGATCTATCGAACCTCCACTGATCGAAAGATGGTCTTTCGACTTCGAAGGATATCCTTCGATCGGTTCTGACACAGTTAACAAAGGATGACAGGTTGCTGAAAAAGTTGATGGGTTGGTGAAATCTTTCGGCAGAGGTATGGTCAGACCATGATTTTCTGCCAAAATCAGATTTGAAACATAAAATATAATAAACTTATCCAGAAAACCGGTCACCGGAGAAGCCGGAATTTTGGCCGGAAATTACCAAACACCTCAAAAACAAGTTTTCAAGTTACCCAACCCGTCTTTTAGCACACCCGGTAAGTTTAGAACCGTTTTAACGTCAAGAAAAGCGAGAAAATCAGTAAACACGGCTGCTAAAACAGTGAGTTTTATCCAAACACTCCAAAGTCTTGTAAAAACCCGGTTTTAACAAGGAAAAGAGCCACGGCTCTGATACCACTTGTAGGTCCCTCGGAGGTTGAGGTTCAACCTATTCCTTGTTATATCTAACACACTAGCGAGTGCGGAATCCAAGCTAGCATGCAAACCGAGAAAGAACAAGCATAAACACAACACACAAGGTTCACCGATTAACACCACTTGTATTAATACGTATGAAAGGTTCGGTTACAAAGCAATGTTTACAAATCAGTTTTGCAAACTCTCTCAGTGTGTGTGTTCTAAACAGAATGCTCTCACTTCTCTAACTTTCGAACTCTTGTCTTTCTTCTCTCTAAAGTGCTAGTGTCAAGTGAACACACAACATGGGTATATATACCCGAACACAACAGGTCTGGTCGAAGGATAGAATTACTGATCGAAACATCATCTTTCGATCATGCATCCATCGAAGGATACACATATACTTCGAAGGATGGCATATCCTTCGAAGTCCATCAGTATCCTTCGTGGGATATCTTTCGAGCTCATCATCGAAGGATATAGGCAATCCTTCGATGAATCAACCTTCGACCCAAACATCTTACAACCATTTTCTAACTGTTTGACCAAGTCAAACCAGGAGGATGGTTGACTTGGTCAAACTTACAAGACTAACAAAGACATCGTTTTGTATCAAGACGAAATACAGACAAAGTACAGACACAAGTGCACCAACAACATGACTAAACAACATGAAATGCAAATCACACATTTCATCTTACCAGCATTGCCAACAACCTCCCCACTGTTTTTCGTCGTCATGTTTTCTTAATTTATCAATACTGGATCCAGTAGAGAGTAAACATAAACAAAACTACTATAATCAGAAATGAATACTCTCAAACAAAATTTATGAGAATAAATGTTCCCAATATATTGTGAATCTAGATTGGTGACATGTTTCACTTTTCGAAAAAACTTTTTCTTAAAAATATATAGTGTTCTCACATGATCACATGGGCTATGAACGAACCAAACGTTGAACGAACAGTTAATGAACCGTTTAGCGGGAAGTTTGTTTGTGCTCATTCGTTTATCAAATAAAGAAACACGAACAAGAAGTTTCGTTTGTTTAGTTAAATGAAGAAACAGGAGCAGAAGCCTTGTTTGTTCATTTATGTTCGTGAATACTTCAAAATTCCGACAAATAAAATATTTAATTATTGTCGGTGTATCATATGTTTTTTTCATGCAAGCTTGTTTGTGTTCATTTGTTTCCATTTATGTTCATAAACATTAGTTTGTTCTCATTTGTGTTCTTCAAAGTTTGTTTAATTCGTTGCCTAATATTAACAAACAAACACGAACATATTCATTTCATTAACAAACGAACACGGACATAAAATCTCATTCGGCAAGTATTAATGAATAGTTCGTAAACACATATATTTCTTAACAAACAAACATGAATATGGTTTTGTTCGTGTTTGTTCGGTTCGTTTGGAGCCCTATATAAGTATATATACACATTAATCATTAATGATCATCATACCAGATGGGGCTTTACTTGGGGCTTGTGGAGAGCTTTGAAGGCGTCTTCCTTCTGAAGAAATATTCAGCATCAGGACATATATAAAAACAACTAATAAGAACAATGTAACACCACTAAGCCTCATTTTCAGAAACCTTGGTGCTGATGCTGGTGGGGTGCCTTGATGCATATAGCTGAGGGCATATATATATATACACACATGTATATACATATATTGTCAAACCAGATGACACGATTGCTTGTAGCAGATAAGAAGAAAGTAAACGAAGGAAATGGTTGAAATGTTCAAATATAGTAACACTAGGTTATAACCCCGTGTAATACACGGGTTGAATAAATAAGTTTTATATACTAAATAATAAAACAATATATCTTTAAAAACCTTCTTTATTGCACAAGTTGAACAAATATAATTTTATATATTAAATAATAAAAAGTTATATCTATAAGAACAATATCGTACATGTGAAATAAATGTAATTTTATATACAAAATAAAAAAAAAGTTATATCTTTAAAACCACGTGTATTTCACGAGTTGAATAAATATAATATTGTTTACCAAATAATAAAATAATACATCTTTAAAAAAACCTCCATTTATTACACGGGTTGAATAATATAATTTTATATACCAAATAATAATAAAAAATTACATCTTTAAAATTTTGCGTATTATACGGTTTGAATAAATGTAATTTTCTGTAATAAATAATAAAAAATATATATCCTTAAAAAACCTCGTGTATGGTATGAATCGAATAAATCTAATTTTATACATCAAATAATAAAATTACGATTCTGAGCCCTTGGTTATATCACTTTTACCCTTTTAGCCCAATTTTTTTTTTGAACATTTAAGCCACCAACGTCTTTTTTTCTAACCCTTTTGGCCCCTAACGTCTTTTTTTAACCCTTTTGGCCCCTAACAGTTAATGGATTTTTGGGGCTAAAAGGGTAAAAGTGATATAACTACAGGGGCCAAAATCGTAATTTTCTCTTAAGAATTTTTTAACATCTAACGACTTTTGTGCAACCTTTCTGTTTGTTTATCGAACGACTTTTTGGTTACAATATGAAATACTATAATATGATTTTATCATTTATATCAAGTGTTTTTGTTTTTATTATAATAAAAGAAACTAGATTTATCACTGTCGTCACGTTGCGACGAACACTTTTTCTTTTTTATTCTGTATTTTCATGTTTTATAAAATCAACGACCAGGGCCGGCCCTGAAAATTCGTGTACCCTGTTCGAGTTCGAAAAATGTGCCCTTAGGCCTTAACGAAATTGGGTATTAGGCTCACTAAAGGTCTAAACCTAATGCCAAAGGGGTTAATAACTAATCTAAACCATAATAATAGTTTTGTAATGGGGCCTATGTTGGTGTTTATATGAGTGTACCCTATTAAAAAATATTTTACATATACATATCGGGTTTTTCATAAAAAATGTGTCCCTCGAAATATCGAGCCCTGGCCGGTGGTCCTCCCCGCCCACCCCCAGGGCCGGCCATGTCAACGGCAACAGTAGTCGTATTACAAAAGAACGGATTTGGCAATTTATGATGTGGCAAGTCTGGATTTTGAACTTTGACCAGCGTTGTGATGCTCTTATTAACATATAGCGTTGTGATGCTGTTATTAACATATAAATATTACTTTCTTGGCTTCGACAAAACTATCTCATTAACATATAAATAAACTAGATTAATTCCCATAAAATAGTACTAACATTCATGATAATACTGCATACAACATGTTACATGGATAACAATATTAACCTTTTATTCATATTACCATATAGGTTCTATTGATGACCATGTTGGAGTATAATTCGTAAAGAACCATGTATCCTCCTAATCATATCTACATACATGGATCAACTCAACCAAGTAGTGTTTTGGGAGGGGGGCCATGCTCGTCTTCCCAACACTTCCAACAACCGTCCGCTGGCAAGAGGTATCTATGGTTTTCTCCTTTTGTTTTATTCATGATTCCTGTAGAGAGTAAACACAAAAGAAACTAATATAAATAACATACATCAAAACACATATACATATGCATAAATTTGAATTCATGTGAGAACACTCCATTTCTATAAAAACTAGCTTTTAGCACCCGCATGTTGCGGTGAGACTGTTAAACCAGACAAAATATAGACGTAAAAATGTTAAACCACGCACGCGCGTTGAAGCGTATTCACTCGCCAAGTTCAAACCTAAACGGGAAACATAATAATAATAATAATAATAATAATAATAAGAAGAAGAACAACAACAACAATAATAATAATACATATTCCCATGAAATTGTTACTCCAGATTGATGACATGCTTACTCATTCAAAAACACTTTTTTCTTCAGAATATATCATTCTCACATTAGGATCATACCAGATGGGTCGTTAATCACAGGTTGTAGAAAACTTTGAAGTTTTCTTCCTTCTGATGAAATCAGGAGAAGTGAATAAAGAACAACTAAGAACAATGTAACATCACTCGACTTCATTTTTAGAAAACGTGTTTTGGTCGTAGTGATTGATTCATATATATATAGTGAGGGTTTCACTATGAGAAAAATGTTACCATTCCTAAGAAAGTTTCCTACGCATTTCCAACAAACGTAAATTCCGAATATTTTCTCACGAAATCCTGATGAAAAACCTAAAAACCAACAACAAAGTGACAAAACGATATGAGTAGGAAACACATGGGAAAAATCCGATGAAATTCCGACAGAATTGATGTAGCGCGTGATACGGAAAATGAAGATCAAACACGTTGATTCTACGAATACCCGTGTAGTTCTTCCCCAACCCCCAAGATTCAACCCTAAAGGCACGGAATTTGAAGTGAAAATTCAGTTTTCTCAAAATTCAATTCTGAACTTCTCATTAGCTTTAGCAACATATAAATAGAGACTGAAATTCGAAACGGGCCTAAAAAAAGATAACGGGCCAAACACACGGCCTAAAACAAAAAGCCCAAAATAGTTCAAAAAACATAAAAATGCAAATAAGTATTAGAAATAAGCGTTTTTTTTGGCCCGGACGACGACCCAAACCGCCAAAGGCAGTTTGCAGCAAGATGTAGCTTTTTCTCACGTTGGGCATTATATCACCTAACACTGGTATGCTTGTAGATCTTCTAGGGCCTCGTATCATTGCCCACCTTGCTTGGAGGACACCAGATGCTCTTTCAACATCCTTTCTACAAGACTCCTGTCGTCGCTTAAAGTATTGCATTTTAAGATTATTGTTTGGAGGATAAACGAAACTCTTTACTAGTGTTGACCATTCTGGGTAGATGCCATCTGCAAGATAGTATCCTTGCGTGTACTCATTCCCATTCACAATAAAGTTGCACTGTGATGCATTCCCTTCTAAGATTTCATTGAATACTGGTGATTGATTAAGAACATCGATATCATTGTTTGAACCTGCCACTCCAAAGAATGCATGCCAAATCCAAAGGTCGTGTGATGCCACAACCTCTAGCATAATGGTTGGATGACCATGATCACCTCAAGTGTATTGTCCTCTCCAAGCCGTTGGGCAGTTTCTCCAACCCAAATGAATACAATCTATGCTTCCAAGCATTCCGACAAACCCATGTTTTTCAGAATGCAGTTGTATCAATCGTTGAATGTCATCTTGGTTAGGCCTTCTAAGATATCGTGGTCCAAAAACCTCAACAATAGACCTACAGAACTTGTGTAGACATTCAATGGAAGTGCTTTCACCAATGCGTATGTACTCATCACATTGGTCAGCCGATGCACCATACGCCAACTGGCGAATGGCACTTATACATTTTTGTATTGGTGAAAGACCTTTTACACCAAGAGCATCGTATCTTTGTGTGAAATACTTAAAATGTTGACAGCTACCTGGTTTGGAGATTTCTTCAACAATGCGATTAAAAAGACGTATGCTCATCCGGAACCTTCGTCTAAAGAAGCTTTCATTGTATACCGGCTCTGGAGCAAAGTAATCGTTCCACAAACGGGCATCTCCATCCTTTCGGCCTCTGTTTATGTATTTCCGTTTGCCCTTCTGTCTAGAAGAACTTCCCTCTTGTGAATCAGCCTCATCTTGAGCATCAAGCTCAAACAGCTGCATTGCTAATTCTTCAACATCATCGGAAATGAGATATTGAAAGTGTCGAGTCAACATCATCGGGATGTTTTGTGGGACTTGTTCATCATCTGAACTCATTTTGAATTGTAGAGAGAAGTGTTTGAGGGAAAAGGAATGTGCGTGTGAAAATGGTTGGTCTAGATAGGTATATATAGTGATGGGGAACAACTAGCCGTTAGGAATTTTTTTTTAATTAAACTAGCCGTTGGGAATTTTTTTTTAATTAAACTAGCCGTTGGGAATTTGAATTTTTTTAAATTAAACTAGCCGTTGGGAATTTGAGTTATTTTTTTAATTAAACTAGCCGTTGGGAATTTGAAATTTTTTAAATTAAACTAGCCGTTGGGAATTTGAATTTTTTTAATTAAACTAGCCGTTGGGAATTTGAATTGTTTTTTTTAATTAAACTAGCCGTTAAATATAAAAAACATATCAACTAAAATTAAACTTACATTGCATAAAAAAATTACATTTTCCTACAAATTAAATTACATATCAACTAAAAATTAAACTTACATTTCATAAAAAGAAATTACATTTTCCTACAAATTAAAATACATGAATTAAGCTAGCCGTTAAATACGATTGTAGCCGTATTTCTCGCGGATTTCAGCGCACATTGCCTCGTGTTCGGCTCGTTGATCTGGATTAATGTTAGTCGTGTCAAGTAAGAACATTTTTTTCTGCTTCATCTCGAGCTTCTTTTGCTCAATTTTATAGAATTTATCGATTCTATGCTCGAATTTGCTGATCGCTTCACTCTTAGCACGATTGGCCGAGGATAACTCATCAATAAGCTTTAGCTTCCTCATGTCATATTCAGACGACTCTATTCCTGCTTTCCATTTTAGCTTGGCTTTGGCCTTGTCCCTCCCAGTTGGACGTGTTGGAGCAACCTGCTCAACTTGAACTTCAAAGTCTTCATTATCAACATCTTCAAGTGATATTGTGAATTCAGAAGCCTGACCAAAGTTGGCATCAGAAGCAGAACTCGTATACCCTCCCGAGCTGTTAGTTTTTGTTCTTTTAGGGGGTTGAAAGCCATGAACATGCGTAGCAGAGTTGTACTTACCATGCTCTTTAACAACATTCCATACATGTTCGTATGTGAAAGCATCAGAAGTCTTGTTAGATGGATCGTTGATATACAATTGCCTAGCCTCTTGGATGTACTGGTCATCTGACCAACCGCTTTTGTAACGAGACTTGAGTTGTAAATACAACTCATTAAATCTATTCACCTTAGATTTAAACATATGCCAATGACTTCGTAGATTGTGAGCATCTCGTGGAATTACAGGTTCACTTTCATTGTAGTATTTTTCAATCTTACCCCAATAGGCATCCCCATTTTGGTTGTTGGCAGTGATTGGATTCTTAGAAATTGAAATCAGACCTTGGGCAAGCAAAACCTCATCACTTTGAGGCCACTTTTGATGACTCGTCTTTGTTGGTTGCTCGTCATTCTTCTCAGTTACCATCTTGCTTGGCTTCTTCTCTTTTTTTTTTGCGGCTTTGCTTTTGACGGTGATTCCACAAGATCTTCTTGAGTTTGTTGAAACATAGGTTCTTGCATTTGGGAGGTTTTTTTATGCTGTTGCAATTGAAGAAATTGTTGAAATTGATGAGGATCAAAGGCATGTTGTTGAAACTGTGGCATGACAGGAAATTGTCCAAATTGGGGGAACGAAGGTCCTTGTTGAAACTGGGGATATGAATGTGCTTGTGAAAACTGAGAAAAGTTTTGTGTTTGTGACAAAAGAGGGAATGATGGTTGTTTTTGTGGGTTTTGCTGATCATCATCATCATTTAACAAACCAGTGAAAGAAAATTGATGTCTTGGACCCATTTTGAGAGTGTGATGTTGAAAAAATTTGAGAGTTTGTAAGATTTTAAGGGTAAAAAATGAGTTAAATAGGGGGAAAAACTAACCGTTTTTTTTAATATAGTTGTTACAAAAAAAAATCTCTAAAAAAGTGCCGTTCGGCAGATTTTTGGAATAAAAAAATGTGGTTTTAATATTGAAATGTTCCACTACCTCTTGCATGGCCCCACCACTCTTGCATTTGGATGCACTTGGCTACATACGTGCATGCTCCATGGCTCTCCACTCCAATGCATCCTTTCAACATACCTTTTCCACATCATCAAATGCACCTCCACCAAAGTAACCATTGGAGGTAGTCTTATGAATTCCAAAACCCCACTTGTATTAAGTCAACGTTGAAAAGAAGGTATAGTTTTTTAAATATTAAGTCAACGTTGATGTCACGGCCCCCGACCCGGTTTGACCCGTTTCAGGAGCAGCGGGACAGAAAATCTCGTGGTATTTATTTAACAACATTAACAGCGGAAGTTTTCTTCAGGATCTTTTTAAAACTGCATATTTCTCGATTTATTTTATTTCACAATTCGGGATAAAACCCAGGTAATTTACAAACATGTGATTTCACGGAGAAATCTTTATTTTTACAAAACATGTTTCTTTAATTTATATTGAGCCACTTCCTTAAGCTTGTAGTGCTACGCGACACTTTTCCTGGATCACAATAGATCACACTTTTCCTTGATAACCTGGTTTAAATAACAATGCACACAGACTAGGTTAGTAACTAATACAGCATTTACGATAACTCACGAGATTAAACCCTCACATCGAATGACAAAGTGCGATACTTAAACATCCATCGAATTAACGACGAATGACAAAGCATAAACCCTAATGTGGGCAGCACTTAAACATCCATTGGATAGTTTAATCGATCGGACATTGAATCGTAATAGCAATCGAGTTATTACCCTGTTTTGCGGCAGCGATTCGGGACTCGTGTGTGTTTTTAGGACTGTTTCTGCTATAACTCAGGGTACCCCTCTGGGCGTCGCGTGACGCGAGGGGTCCCTATTTACCATAGGGTAGCAACGTGTATTTGTAGGCTTGCTGAGTCGACAGATTCTTAAAATTCGATACTGACAACAAGTTATTAAGATAATCGTAACTAGGGTTTTACCCCCCCCCTCCCCCCCCCCTAAGTTTTAGGGGCCCTGATCCTGATTCTGATTATTCTGAGAATTTTAGGGTTTGTGCAGAATCACTTGGGTGTCTCAATTAGGGTTTCCTTTTGGACAAAATAAAATAATAATTAGGACTTTTGATATGAGTTATTACATCCTCCCCACCTTAATAAAAATCTCGTCCTCGAGATTTACTGGAATAATTGAGGATACTTTCGCTTCATCTCTGATTCCAGCTCCCAAGTGTATTCAGCTCCTCTCTTTGAATCCCACTTTACTTTAACTAGCACTAGTCGTTTGTGCTTCAGAAACTTCACTTTTCTGTCTTCTATCTGAAGAGGTTTCTCAACAAATTTTAACTTTTAGTTTACCTCTATATCTTGGAGAGGTACTACCAAAGATTCGTCTGATAGGCATTTCTTGAGGTTGGATACATGAAATATATCATGTACTCCAACTAACTCTTCTGGTAGTTGTAAACGATAAGCAACTGGACCTATACGTTGGATCACTGAAAATGGTCCTACGTATCTTGGACTTAGCTTTCCTTTCTTACCAAATCTAACAACTCCTTTCCAAGGAGAAACTTTCAACAGTACTCTGTCTCCAACTTGGAATTCTAACGGCTTACGTCGATTGTTGGCATAGCTCTTTTGACGATCTCGAGCTGTCTTCAGTCTTTCCTTGATTTGAGTAATCTTGTCGGTTGTTTCTTGTACTATTTCAGGTCCTGACAATTGACTTTCTCCTATTTCTGCCCAACAACCCGGAGTTCTGCACTTTCTTCCATATAGTGCCTCGAATGGGGCAGTTTCAATACTTGAATGATAACTATTGTTATAGGAGAATTCGATCAGAGGTAAGTGATCGTCCCAATTTCCACCAAAATCTATCACACATGCTCGGAGCATGTCTTCTAGAGTTTGGATCGTCCTTTCACTTTGCCCGTCTGTTTGAGGATGATATGCAGTGCTTAGGTTTAGTCGAGTTCCCATTGCTTCTTGGAAACTTTTCCAGAAATGAGAAGTGAAACGACTATCCCTATCCGAAACAATGGAGAGTGGAACTCCATGTAAGGATACTACTTCATCTACATACAACTTTGTCAATATTTCCATGCTAAAGGTTTCTTTCATTGGTAGAAAGTGAGCTGATTTGGTTAATCGATCCACAATTACCCAATTCGCATCATTACCTTTTCTGGTTTTGGGTAACTTAGTAACAAAATCCATTGTTATGAGTTCCCATTTCCATACAGGCATTTCTAGTTGTTGTAGTAGACCTGAAGGTTTCTGATGTTCTGCCTTAACTTGTGAACAAGTAAGACACTTAGAAACATATCGAGCTTATCCTTTTTCATGCCTATCCACCAAAAGTTATTTCTTAAATCTTGGTACATTTTATTGTTTCCAGGGTGCATGGTATACCTAGATTTATGAGCTTCTTCCAAAATCTTATTTCTTAATTCTCCTTGCTTAGGTATCCAAATTCTTCTTTTGTGGAATCTCCAAATTCCATCAGCTCCTTGCTCTAATTCTTTTATTCGTCCTTTCATTCCTTCAGCATCATCCTTGATTGCTGTTTCCTGAACATTCTTTATTTGTTCCATTAAATCTAACTGTAGATTTAATCTGAGAGCACGAACTCTTCGTTGTTTTTCATGGTACTTACGACTTAAGGCATCTGCAACTACATTTGCCTTTCCTTCATGATATTGAATATCACAGTCGTAGTCACTTAGGATTTCCATCCATCTCCTTTGCCTCATGTTTAACTCTTTTTGCCCAAATATATATCTTAAACTTTTATGATCTGTATAGACAGTAAACCTACTTCCATACAGATAATGTCTCCAAATTTTAAGGGCAAAAATTACGGCTCCTAATTCTAAATCATGAGTTGTATAGTTCTCCTCGTGCTTTTTCAATTGCCTTGAAGCATACGCAATTACCTTCTTGCGTTGCATTAGCACACATCCAAATCCTAATTTTGAAGCATCACAATATACTTCAAAATCTTCAGTTCCTTCTGGTAAGGCTAGGATTGGAGCATTTGTTAATTTCTGCTTCAAGATCCTAAAAGCTTCTTGTTGCTTAGGTCTCCATTCAAACTTAACTGCTTTACAGGTTAGCTTAGTTAATGGTACAACTATCTTGGAAAAATCCTTAATAAACCGTCTATAGTATCCAGCTAAACCTATAAAACTTCTACTGTCCATTGCGGATTGTGGAACCTTCCATTTGGTAATTGCCTCTATCTTAGCAGGATCTACATGAATACCTTCATGATTCACCATGTGACGTAGAAATTGCACTTCTTGCAACCAAAATTCACACTTTGAGAATTTGGCGTAAAGCTTTTCTTTTCTTAACAAAGTTAAGAGTGCATGCAAGTGCTGATAATGTTCTTCCTGATTTTTGGAATAAATAAGTATGTCGTCGATGAAAACAATTACAAATTTATCCAAATACGGTTTACAGATCCTATTCATCATGTCCATGAATGTGACAGGTGCATTTGTTAATCCGAAGGGCATGACTGTAAACTCGTAATGACCATACCTAGTTCTAAAAGCAGTCTTAGGTATATCTTCTTCTTGTACCTTCAACTGATGGTATCCGGAGCGTAAATCAATCTTAGAAAAATATCTAGCTCCTTGAAGTTGATCGAAAAGATCATCCATCCTAGGTAATGGGTATCGATTCTTAATTGTAACCTTATTCAATTCTCTATAATCAATACACATTCTCATTGAACCATCCTTCTTCTTTACAAACAACACTGGAGCTTCCCACGGGGATGAACTAGGTTGTATGAATCCTTTACTTGGTAATTCATCTAATTGCTTCTTCAGTTCTAACATTTCTGTGGGTGCTAACCGATAAGGTGCCTTGGCTATCGGTATAGTTCCTGGAATTAGATGAATTCTAAATTCTACCTCCTTATCTTGTGGTAACCCTGGTAATTCTTCTGGAAATATATCTGGGTATTCTGAGACTACAAGAATTTCCTTAAGTTCTTTACCCTTAGTACTAATGATTACTGAAATCATATATACTATTCCTTGCTTCCGTTCATAATTAGCAACTTTCATTACTGATATGAACTTCATGGGCTTACGTGGTTTATCTCCTGTAATCATAATCACTTCTCCTGTGGGTGCCTGAATTTCTATGGAATTCTGATCACAAAGAATTCGAGCATGGTTGGCTACTAACCAATCCATTCCTAATACAATATCAAATTCTGCTAATTTCATAGGTAATAGGTTTGCAAAGAATTTATGATCTGAGAGTTCTATATTTTCCTTTTGCAAAACTTTATCTATGCTAACAGAATTTCCGTCTGCCGTTTCGACTGTAAAAATCTGCCTAAGGTTGGTTAAAGGTAAGTTAAGAGCTTGGCAGAATAAAGTATTGATAAAACTTTGGTTTGCACCAGAGTCAAATAATACTTTTGCATATACGTTGTGAACTAAGAACGTACCAGCTATTACATCTGGAATGAGTTCTGCCTCCTGAGTAGTTAATTGGAAGGCTCGAACATTCTTCTTGGTAGCTCCGTCGGCCGTCTTGGCTTTGTTGTCTGCTAGTTTGACCAATTTAGGGCATTCTGGCTTAAAATGTCCTGTTTCTCCACAGTTATAGCAGACTTTTGTTTTCTTTCTGCAATCTTCTTCGCGATGTCCTATGGCTTTGCAAAAGTTGCAGATTACATTACATCTTCCATAATGTTTCTTTCTGCAGTTCTTGCAGAATGGCGAAGTTGAAGATTGCCCTGTTCCTCTTCTCTTGAAGTTTTTATTATTACCCGTACGAAATCCTTGGGTAATTTTCTGAGCCAGTTCCTTTTTCCTGTTATCATCTCGTGTGCGTACCAATTCGTCAGTTAGGGTGTTAGCTAATTCCACCGCATCGTCAATAGTGCGAGGTCTCGTAGCTTTAACGATATTGCGGATTTCACCAATTAATCCCCAAATATAGCAAGAAATGAGTACCGGTTCTGGTGAAGCCAGCGTCGGTACCACTCTAGCATATTCAAAGAATGTCGAAGTATAACCACGACAATCTACACCCGTCATTCGATGATTTAGGAACTTATTTTCCATTTGATCTTTTTTATATTCGGGACATAATTTTCTTTCTACAAGACTCTTAAATTCTTCCCAGTTCATTGCATACGCCATCATCCTTCTTTTAGCTTGTAACACTGTGTTCCACCATTCTAGCGCCCCTTCTTTAAAAAGATTTGACGCATACATAACTTGATCTTCCTCAGCACATTTACTTATAGTGATCACTGCCTTAGTTTTCTCTAACCAAAGCAGTGCTGCAATAGCCCATTCATTACCTGCAAACTCAGTTGGTTTACAGGCAAGAAATTCTTTGTAAGTGCAACCAGGTGTTGCAACATTCATTTTCTTGAAAATTGGGGTTTGCAGATCATTATTGTTTTTATTAATTTGATTGCCTCCTCCGTTTATACTATTACTAAAATTGTCGCCTTGTGTACGTTTACTAGGAATGATTGATTGAGGTTTAACAGGTTTCTGGACAGCAGCAACGATTGCTGGAATAGCATTGGCTATTCCTTGTGCAACGATATCCTCTATATCTTGCCTATTTAACAATTGCTCTTCCTGATTTTGCTCAGATTGATTTACTTCATTTACTGGTTCATTATCAATGTTTGCCATCTGATAATTAATTTATAGACAAATAATTAGTATAGAATAAGAAACAATCCAATATAACAATTAATCGCACATAATCACGTAAACAAATATACAACCAAAATTTGTAAATTTTTTAAATTTTCATTTATTTTATAGATTATATTATGCTTCCATATACAACCGTTTTATTGTTTATTTTACGCATACTGATTTTTATTAATATTACTATTATTATACAAACACAAACTCATAACCCATTTCTCCCTCGTCAACTTGCATTTTTAATAACGATGTTCCCTCTCATCATATTTCCATGAGATTTGTCCTCCTATCTCTCGGATCCTATTCCCAGCATCCATCAGCTCTTCACCAAAATAGCGGAGTTCAACCATATTCTCATTACTCATCGGTGGATTTGGTAAAGGTTCTGGATCGAACTGAGGGAGAAAGGAATAAGGACTGTTGAGCAGGTTTTGGAACTTCCAATCATTAGTCCACCACTCGTCCATTCTTAAAGGTTGGGTGTGAATTATAGGTTCTGGGATTGCTGGTTCCAAATTTATTGGAAGTTGAGTTTCAGCACGAAAATGATAGAGGTTATTATTTATGGGCCTGAGAATTTCACAGCTTGCCAATGCACGATCTAATTCTTCCTGAAAGGGTAACTCCTCGACCTATCTAGAGCTTTCCCCAATTTCTCTCTGGGTTTGTTTAGAACCTTCCCCATACTCTATTTCCATCGGCCTAGAATATTCCCCAAACTGATTTTCCATCTGCCTATAATCTTCCCCGTCTTCAATCCCCTTTCCTTTGTCTAAGGGATTTTCTATTTTGGGAAGTCTCTTGGCTGGATTTTTTCCTACGTACACGCCTCCCCCATACATATCTCTTTCTTTTCTGTGGTTTTGGCTTTTTCGGAGGTGGAACATTAAATTCAATAGGTTCTTCTATATCTGGTATATATCTATTGAAATATCTGGAAACCTCTATTTTTACTGGATAGAGATTTAAATTTTGAAGGGCTTCAGACAGATCACTCATGCTGTTTATGCAAAATACAAAATTTACTAAGTTAAAATTTTATAACAAAATTTCATAAATAACCTTTAAATATTATTGCATACCGTGGGACTAATTTAATAAAAACAACTGAAAATTAAAACACACTAGGGTTTACTGTAAACTTTCTTTTCTCGGGATTTCTTTAATTTCTCCTGACTTTTTCTAATAATCAAACTTCTTTTATCAGGAGAAAGTGGTTCCTCGTATTGGGCCTTTCGGACAAATATTCCTTCTTCAGGAATTACAGAGTGATTTGAGGAATTTGATTGGGATGAACTTCCCTTCTCGTTGGATGACCTATCTAATTTAAGATAGATAATTGAAAGCTTTTGCTTACCCATACTGTACACAAATACTCAAATAATAAAACACATAATCACAAAATCAGTAAAACTAAGTATTTTCTAAATACTTAATTGGCTTAAATCAATGGCTCTGATACCACCTTTTTTTGTCACGGCCCCCGACCCGGTTTGACCCGTTTCAGGAGCCGCGGGATAGAAAATCCTGTGGTATTTATTTAACAGCATTAACAGCGGAAGTTTTCTTTAGGATCTTTTTAAAACTGCATATTTCCCGATTTATTTTACTTCACAATTCGGGATAAAACCCCGGTAATTTACAAACATGTGATTTCACGGAGAAATCTTTATTTTTACAAAACATGTTTCTTTAATTTATATTGAGCCACTTCCTTAAGCTTGTAGTGCTACGCGACACTTTTCCTGGATCACAATAGATCACCTGAAACATGTTTGAAAAAGGGTTTGTCAACGGGAAATACTGGTGAATCATTCTTTTTACTAAAACTGACTCGTTTGTTATAATTTACAGTATTAAGGGAGATTACAATGTTTCTAGATATCAACCAACTACCCACAGTATTTGTCACTCGACTCGTTTCTGTGACTATGGTCAGATCACCCATTGGCTAACTCGTTGTCCAATGGTGACGGGAACAAGTAATGTACACAAAACCCCACATACCGGCTGTAATTTGGTGATTACATAAACTTAATCCCTGTAAGTATAACTTTGAAAATAACATGATTTTGTAAAGCACTTTGATAAAAAGAGAATGACTCACATTGCAGATTTAATATGAACAGAGCTTAGCCTACTGATTAGCCTTGATAACCTAGTTTAAATAACAATGCACACAAACTAGGTTAGTAACTAATACAGCATTTACGATAACTCACGAGATTAAACCCTCACATCGAATGACAAAGTGCGATACTTAAACATCCATCGAATTAACGACGAATGACAAAGCATAAACCCTAATGTGGGCAGCACTTAAACATCCATTGGATAGTGTAATCGATCGGACATTGAATCATAATAGCGATCGAGTTATTACCCTGTTTTGCGGCAACGATTCGGGATTCGTGTGTGTTTTTAGGACTGTTTCTGCTATAACTCAGTGTACGTAACGAAATTTTACGTCGTTTCAACTCCAGAATTCATGTCCCAAACCCCTCTATTTATACCCAAAATTTGACCCCCTCGCGTGACGCGAGGGGTACCCCTCTGGGCGTCGCGTGACGCGAGGGGTCCCTATTTACCATAGGGTAGCTACGTGTATTTGTAGGCTTGCTGAGTCGACGGATTCTTAAAATTCGATACTGACAACAAGTTATTAAGATAATCGTAACTAGGGTTTTACCCCCCTGAGTTTTAGGGGCCCTGATCCTGATTCTGATTATTCTGAGAATTTTAGGGTTTGTGTAGAATCACTTGGGTGTCTCAATTAGGGTTTCCTTTTAGACAAAATAAATAATAATTAGGATTTTTGATATGAGTTATTACAGTTGATGTTCAGACTATTCAACATTGATCCTTCGTAGAGATTTCTACGTAATTATTCGCTTTTTTTAATTTTGCTCGTGTGAATTTTCTTACAGATCTCATGGAAGGGAGATCTACATTGAGACCAGCGGATCTGCTTGTCTTTGGCTGGACGGGAGGGAAACATGCTTGCGTGGATCTCACAGGAGTCTTCCCCTTTAAGGGAAAGCGTGTTTGTAGCAGGACAAGCTATAAGGAAAGCAGAATCAAAAAAGGTGGATAAACACGCTAAAGCATGTGCTGATAACCAACATGCATTTGTCCCCTTCGCCTTTGACATCTTTGGCTCCCTAGCTCCAGAAGCTATCCGTTTGTTGACTAGGGTCCAAAAGGTTGTCCACAGCAGTTGCTCATCAACAGGGGGCAGGGGTTTGTCTTTAATAGGCTAGGGTTTCCTATTCAGAAAGGGGTAGTGGCGCAACTTGTTGCTCGCTTACCTGCGATATTGATGTAACTTGGCCAGTTCTTATAGCAATGAAATTTCCGTTTAAAATTAAAAAAAAAATAATTCACAATTTATGAAGTCACACTTGACATCTAATTGATGTACAAGCCACTCTTTGATTAGCTCAGTATGGCTTTGTGCTTAAGTATCATACTATCTCGTCCTTGTTTGGTGTTAAACTTCAATTGATTATTATCTGATCGAAATATATCTTTATGATGTGCTTATTTTTATAAAAGCTTCGATAAAATATTTCTTCAAAATTGAAAGGGTCAATCACTTATCCTTTAGAACTTTTAATAAATAAAGGTTCCAGAAAAGCGAATTGATGCATGTTTAAAATCTAAGGTTAACCAAACCTCTTGGTTACAAATAACTGTAAATCAAAATATTCATTTGAGGTTCGGTTTGGCCCATAATCGAACTGATCACCAATGCACCCGACAGATTGTGTTGTACACGTACACAATATCAAACTAGGATACATACTTACTAGTCCATATACTGTACTCGTAAAAAACAAAAGATGAATGTTACGATTCGAATAACTGTCAAGTGTCCAACAACAAATATTACATGACTAAACAACATGAAATGCGAATCACACATTTCATCTTACCAGCATTGCCAACAACCTCCCCACTGTTTTTCGTCGTCATGTTTTCTTAATTTATCAATACTGGATCCTGTAGAGAGTAAACATAAACAAAACTACTATAATCAGAAATGAATACTCTCAAACAAAATTTATGAGAATAAATGTTCCCAAGAAATTGTAAATCTAGATTGGTGACATGTTTCACTCATCCAAAAAAACTTTTTCTTAAACATATATAGTGTTCTCACATGATCACAATCATATAAGTATAGGGCTATAAACGAACTAAACGTTGGACGAACGGTTCATGAACCGTTTAGCGGGAAGTTTGTTTGTGTTCATTCGTTTATCAAATAAACGAACACGAACAAGAAGTTTCGCTTGTTTAGTTAAATGAACGAACATGAGCAGAGGCCTCGTTTGTTCATTTATGTTCGTGAATGTTTAGTAACGTGTTCGTTTGTGTTCGATTGTGTTTGATAGTTCATTAATGTTTTTAGTTTTTTTATTTATGTAAATAATTCAAAATTCCGACAAATAAAATATTTAATAAGTGTCGGTGTATTATATGTTTTGTTCGTGCACGCTTGTTTGTGTTCATTTGTTTCCATTTGTGTTCATAAACATTAGTTTATTCTCATTTGTGTTCTTCAAAGTTTGTTTCATTCGTTGCTTAATATTAACAAACAAACACGAACACATTCATTTCATTAAAAAACGAACATGAACATAAAATCTCATTCGGCAAGTATTAATGAATAGTTCGTAAACACATATATTTCTTAACAAACAAATATGAATAAGGTTTTGTTCGTGTTTGTTCGGTTCGTTTGGAGCCCTATATAAGTATACACACACATTAATCATTAATGATCATCATACCAGATGGGGCTTTACTTGGGGGTTGTGGAGAGCTTTGAAGGCGTCTTCCTTCTGAAGAAATATTCACCATCAGGACATACATAAAAACAACTAATAAGAACAATGTAACACCACTGAGCCTCATTTTCAGAAACATTGGTGCTGATGCTGGTGGGGTGCCTTGATGCATATAGCTGAGGGCATATATATATATATATACACACACATGTATATACATGTATATTGTCAAACCAGATGACACGGTTGCTTGTAGCAGATAAGAAGAAAGTAAACGAAGGAAAATGGTTGAAATGTTCAAATTTAGTAACATTAAAAAGTATATACATGAGTAGGTTGATATTTTTTCAACATCTTGAAAAATGTTTAGTTGTAGAGATTTATATAATGATATGTTGAATTAATGCTTTTCTCAAAGTAGAGATTGGCCGAGAGGTGCGCGAAAAAAAAAAAAAAAAAACACTGTTTGGGATCTAAAACTGGTTTTAAATCTGATCCAATTAGTTTGAGTGAAACCTATTGATCCGTTGGTTTTAGTTACAATGGTTTAAGATTATAGACCGGTCCTAACCCTGGTCTTTTTAAATCATAACTTTTTTATCCCAATCGTTAGATAGAAAAAATTACATAAGAAATGGCAGGTAAACGGGCAACAAGTTACGCTGCAACCCGTTTTGAATAGCAAATTCAATTGTACAGAAAATAAAACTTTGGTTCCTAGGCGTCGAGAAATTGCTGGTTTGGAGACGAACAGGTTCCTGTTGGTTCTGATTTTTCCCTTAAACCAGTATATCTGGTTTTGAATTCAGTTGACCAAAAACCAATCCGATGTTGCCCAAAATCCGGTTTGTGCGCTCTAGTCACCGTAACTTGTTGCACAAATCCAATACTCAGCCTAGCAGTTTAAGTTTGGTTTGGCCTAAAACACTAGTTATTAAGTTTAAGTTTCATTCTCTCACAGATACACATGTGTGTATAATATGTATGTGTGTGAATATATTAATGGGTGTTCGAAATTTTCTAACGTTGTTGAAGATATATATGAGTGTTTTTTATGAATGTTTGGAATTTGATTTGCCATTTGAGATGACAGATTAGAATCCTATAGCATTATGGATGCTCTTAACTTCAATTGTGGCTATTAAATACGTAGCATATATATTTCTACTTCAGATATAATACAGCTCTTTTATGGTCAAATTCTACAAGTGTAAACACGCTCTTACCAACTACTCTCATGTCCTCTTAATGTTAATCTAATCCATCTTTTAATAAATAGTTATAGTTGTTTATGTCATGAATTTGCGAGCCCCTTTCCTGGTAATTCACAATTTTTTTTGTATAATACTAGTCTTAAAATGTTGGTTCAACTCTTAATTTATGTAGAGTGAGACACTGGTGGGCAAATAGGAGACCCGGGGAAACCTGGGTTTGATTGAGTCAAACGAGTTTTACTTGTAGTTTCACCGTCATGCCTACGGGATGGTGGGTTACCGGGTTTTCACCGGAATTGGTGGTAGACTTAGGTTACTCTCGAAGTACTCTGTTTGGTCCAGTGGGTGCCCCTAGAGTGCTCAGGATTCATTATGTTGTCCGTTCCAAAAAAAACTAGTCTTAAGATGTGCAAGATGCGAAAGTCCATCGAATACAGAAGTGGTGTGAAATACCTCTTAACATGTAATACGGTATAGAACTAATTTTGAGGATGAAATTTCTTAATTTTGAGGACGAAATTTCTTTTAAGATAAATAGAATCGTAATACCTGTAAATTGGGAAACAATCCAATAATAAACTCACTTTCAGGTAGTATTAATAATAGTTAAAATATAACAACAAAAAAATGATTTGTTGTTGATGAAATTAAATTTATATGATTTGATTAAAACCTACAACGATTAGAAGAACCAATAACCATTTTGTGACAAGTTCAAATTGTTTTATTTTTGTGGGACACAATCTTTTGTTATAACTGTTAGGAGAAGAAAAAGAACGTATGTGTGAAGCAACCAAGTTCCTTGTGAAAGCGGGTTTGAGAAGACGACCTGATCAAAGTTGGAAAGCGGGTGATTCGTGAGAAGAATTCAACGTGTTGTGGAAGACTGACTGTGTGAAGCAATTAAACGAGGCGAGAAGTTGATTGTGTGAGATGATCTAGGACCGGTGTGAGACCGAATATAACCTGTGAAGGGTGTGACTTGAGTGATTCAAGTTGTGTAATGATTGTGTGTTTCAAGGATGGAGCGACTGGTCGACCGCGTTTGTACATGGGTCAATTTTTGAACCTGCCATGCTTACTTCGTGTGTTTGTACATAGATCAATGAGTAAACCTCAATTTTCATCCATGTGGTTTGCTGATTTTAACACTTTCAGTCCAATAGTTTAAAAATTACATTTATCCTCCATTAGTTTGCTGATTTTAACATTTTCAGTCCACACTAGTGTTAGATTTTAACAGTTTCAGTCCATACCAGTGTTAGTGGTGTGGACTGAACCTATTAAAATCAGCAAACTAATGAACTGATACTATTAAAATTAGTAAACTAATAGACGATAAATGCAATTTTTAACTATTAGACTTAGAGTGTTAAAATCAGCAAACCACATGGACGAAAATTGAGGTTTACTCTAGATCAACTTTTGAAACAAAGCACGGAGAAAGTGAGTGATACGACCCGATTTGACCCGACCCTTTACCCGACCCGTGAAGAAACACTCCAACTCCACGTTTAATTTAGTGCATGTTTTAGGATTTTATTTAGTCTCATTTGCATGATAGTGGGCATAGCCACATTTCCACGTTTACTTTTAGTGTTTGCATTATCTCCTTGTTTTTAGGAACATTTCAGTTTTGCTTCTTTATTTAATGTTCCTTGCATTCATTCCTAAAGAATTTAAGCAGAAAATTAAAGTGAATTTATTCTTGATCTTTATCTTGTTTCTTGGAGTTTGACCCGCTTAAAGGGTTAGCCTAACCCGCTTAACGGGTCTCTATCAGTGAGTCTCTGTTTCACTGGAATGGATAGTGGTGCATCGTCGAATGGATAGTGGTGCATCGTGTATGTAGAATATAAACGTACCTTTTGACTAAAGCAAGTTTGTATGTGAACTAGTTTATGCCCCGCCCACGTTGGTTGCGGGGCGATAAACGGAATATTTCTTAGTTTAATAAAATGCAGGTTTGTGTTTCGGTTACCTGTACATGCTACTCATAACACGATCTCAATAAAAATTACATTGTTACATAGATAAAAATACGCATGTCAAATAATTTTTGTTTTAATAAAGTTTAGGAATTATAAAGTATCTTTATTTAAGTCCAAGAGTAGTAGTGGTGCTCACCAATAGCTAAGGTTCACTATTCCCCTGGGTTGATTCATTACGGCAACGAGGGAAAATGCTAAAAGATGAAATACTAAAAGGAATAAAAATAGATTGACTAAACATGTACATTATCAAAGTTAAAGCAGAGAGACTAGACACACATATAAACAAAGTTAAACAAATAAAAATAATTTTTTTTTTAAACGGATGAGCTAAACACGTATATTAAAAACATGAAGGTTTGAAAGTTAAATACAAAAAGAATCAACCAATGAGGGGTGTCAGGTAGCTGCCTGACACTATTCCTAAATATAAAGATTTAAAAAAAAACAGAGAGGCACTTATATTAAAAACATGAGAGTTTGAAAGTTAAATAAAAAAGAAACGACCAATGAATGGGTGTCAGGCAGCTGCTTCACACTATTCTCCCTCATTGTTTATGTATATTAAGTAAATAAATAACTCTTTCTAAATGTTTTTATATAAAATACAATTTTGTTTTACTTTTATATCTTTTGATGTATAATAATTTATATAAATTCAGATATATTTTTACTTTTTATTAGTTGATATATGTCTTAGTATAGGCCCGACCCTAAGTTGATTATAGCCGACCCTAATCTTTGTAATCCTAGTGTATATATATATATATATATCGTATATGTATTCTCATTGTAATCACAATCATAACACAGTCAATATACAATTATACCGAGCTTATCTTGGTATCAGAGCCTAACCCTAATCAACTGCCACCTTCCAGCAATTTCAATTATGCTACTGTTCATCGTCACTATTCACGCTACTGTTCATCATCACTATTCACGATATTGTTCATCCTCACTATTCACGGTACTGTTCACTGTCACTATTTTTTTCTTCCTTTTCGATGGTTGATCAACAACTCATAGCCTTCACCACTATAGAAAAAACATCACACAACTCCCATAAGTTTGGCTTTACCATATCACCCACAAATTATGACCATTGGAAACTTATAATATAACCCTTTTTAACCATCCACAGCCTATTCGGCTATGTTGATGGCAGTATTCCCTACCCGCCACCAACCATCACAACCTCATCCGCATCCGATAAAGACAAAGAAGGCACAGAACCCGTTACTCAACCCAACCCAGAATACACAACATGGTTGTGTAATGATGCGCATGTCCGGATGCTGATCACCTCTACTATCTCGGAAACCTCTTTTCAACACGTTCAAGGTCTCACCTCCTGTGATCTTTGGCTAGGTTTTGAACGTGCTTATGCACCGCACACCTCCTCTAGAGAATTTACCTTGAAAACCCAACTTTTGAAGATCTGGATGAAACCGGAAGAGACATCGGCTGCCTATCTGTCCAGAGCACAAGAGTATGCCAATGCCCTTGCTAATATTGGCCAACCAATGGCTGATAATGATATTGTGATGCTTGTTGTTGCAGGTCTCCATGACGAGTACAATGGAGTCAAACAGAATCTCTTTGCAAGACAATTCACAGCTGTGTTTAATGAACTTCCTGGTCTCCTTATTGACCATGAGTTCTTAGTCAACAAATCAGTCCTAGAACCTGCTCCTGTATAGGCATTCACGGCTGCTACAGCAACAAATTCCTTATTAGCCTCGACTGAAACAGTGTAGATCATCCAACAACTTGTTTCTCGCTTGGGGTTTCAACTTCAACCTGTCTCGGGTGCCCCTTAGAATCCCATTCCTCAAGCTTTTTACATCAACAGGGTCGGACAACCAAACAATTCACATGGTCGTGGTCAACGTGGTGGCCGTGGTGGCCGGCATACAAACTATAAGTGCAATCAAGGCAATCGTACTTCAGGTCAGTTTAGTTGGGCTTCTAACCAAAACATTGTGTATGGTACTTGTAACAGGTGTGGAATAGAACATGTTCCCTCCCAATGCCCAAACAGAGATCCATCTACAATTCGCAAAAGACAACCCACTGCCAACTATGCCGATTTTCAATCACAAGCCTCCGCTACCTATCTTCCGGACACAGGATCCAATGGCCATGATTTAGTCGATATGTCAGGTTTTCATTCTGCTGAGCCCTACTTCGGTGATGAGAGTCTTCATGTTAGTAATGGTATAGCTTTACCCATTTTACATATTGGTTCACAAAAAATATCCTCTCACAACAAAACTTTTTATCTAAAAGATATCCTTCATGTTCCTGCACTAAAAACAAATCTTCTTTCTGTTCAAAAATTCGGTTAAGACAATAATGTTTATTTTGAATTTCATGCAACCTTTTTTTATGTGAAGGACAAGTCTACACACACTACCTGTAACAACTCTCGCCAAAATTGCTATTTCTTATTTTATTAATGTCCATTAGGAAACCCTATTTAAGACCCCCCAAGTAGTATGACATGACCCATAATTTTTCAGAACAATCGAAACTAGGATCAGGGCTCCCTAAAACTCAAGGGGGGGGGGGGTATCCCCTAATTGATAATTATCCTCAAAAATCATTTGTAAAGCTCGAAATTCGTTGGTTGTTGACTCATTTAGGCTATACAAGACACGAGGCTACCCTACCCTAAAAGGGTAGCCTCCGCGCCACGCGCCAGGACCAGGTGAGTCTGGCGCGCCGCGCGAGAGGAGCCAAATTTCAGTATAAATGCAGGGGTTTGGCACTTGCATGGTTGTCTTGTTTCGACGTTCAAATTCATTTCGTACGTTGAGTTATTCACTGTTTCGTTCAAAAACACACACAAGCACGAATCTCTACTGCGACAACAAGGTAATAACTCGATCACTGCTACGATACAATGTCCGATCGATTGAAACCGATCCGATGGATGTTTAAGTGATGCCCGAATACGGGCTATACTTTGTCATTCATCGTGAGGGTTTTGATTTCGTGAGCTTATCGTAAATGTTGTATTAAGTTACTGACCTAGTTTCGTGTGTATTGTTATTTACCTAGGTTACAAGACTAAATCAGTAGGCAAGGTTCTGTCCAGTTAAACTTGTAATGTGAGTCATTCTCTTTTTATCAAATTGCTTTACAAAACCCTAAATGTTTTCCAGTTATACTTTGCAATGATTAAGTCTTTGCTAATCTTTAATTACTGGCAGTATGTGGGGGTTTTGTGCATATTACTACTAACGATTTATCACTTTAGGTGGGCGAGCCTAATTAGTGATATGTCCACAGTCATAGATTCGATCGAGTGACAGCTGAACCAGCTAATTATAAGATAGAGGAAAATATAAAAACCCTTAATGCTGTAAATTTATAACAATGTGTCTTTTGTGCAAATTGAATGACTCGCCAGTATTTCCCCGCTGATAAAAATCTTTTTAAACATGTTTCAAGTGGCTTACTGTGAATCATGGAAAAAGTGTTGTGTAGCACTACAAGCTTGAAGAGGTGGCTCAGTAAAATAAATAAACATGTTTTGTAAAAAAAAGGGAATTTCCTCGAGAAATTCCTTTATTGTAAATTATGGGGTTTATCCCAAAAATTGTTAAATAAATAATTGGGCATTTTCCGTTTAAACAATCCTATTCATGTTTCCGCTGCCTAAATAAATACAAATACCACGGGTTTCTATTCCGCAGCTCCTGAAACGGGTAAAACCTGGTCGGGGGCCGTGACAGAAAAAGGTGGTATCAGAGCCACTGATTTAAGCCAATTAATTATTTAGAAATACTTAATTTTTCTGGTTGCCATTATGTGATTTTGTGAAAATTTAATTTACAGTAAATAAAATTTTAACTTAAATTTGTGTGTGTTTCTTCATGTGTGCTAACAGCATAAATGAACTGTCGGAGACACTCCGAAACTTTACTATCCATACCACGGATATGGATATCACAGGAAACCCCTCTGGCTACTAGGCAGATATGGAGGAACCACTAACTTTCCAGGCCCAAGCTCAGGAGAAACCAAAACCGAAAAAGAGGAGGAGAATCTTGGACTGGAAACGTGGACGTAGGAAGAAACCAGCTACTCAGAAGGTTAAAAAGACTGAGGATCCAAAAGATAAAGGGAAAGGAAAGGAGATCAGGGAAAGTTCAGGGCAAGCCCAGGAAATGCCACCATGGGAGGAGCTTGACCGCAAACTGGCAAATTGTGACCTCAATAGACCTGCCGATGAAAACCATTTCAATTACCCCGCTGAATCACAACTTCCAGTTAATTTAGAGCCTGCTATACTAGATCCTATTGTTAACCCCCAGCTTCTACCTGGAGAGCTGGAAGAATGGTGGACAAACGACTTGCAGTTTCAGAACTTCATGAATAACCCCAACGTATATTTTCCCCAGTTTGATCCTAAGCCTGCACCAAACCCACCTTTGAGCACCGAAAACCTAGCTGAACTTCGCCACTATGGTGAGGAACTGGTGGATGTAGGAAATAGAATTTGGGATGTGGGGGAGAAGATCTCATGGAAATACGATGAGAGGGAGCGTCGTTTCTGAAATGCCAGTTGACTGTGGTTGTGTGTGGTTGTATGTTTAATAATAATAAAACAAAAATGAATAATAATAAAAATATAACCATGTAAAATAACTTAAAATAAAACTCTTGTAATATAACTGGTGTGTATCGATGCATACTAATATATAAAATATAAACGTCGCAAAGTCGACAATTTTGGCTATATGTGTTGACGTGATTATGTGTGATTACGTTATTATGTTTAGTTGTTATTTATTTTGTGGAAATAATTTATATTGTTAATTATTCAGATGGAAAACACGGAAAATCAACCAGTCAATGAAGTTAATTAATCGGAACAAAATAATGAGGATCATTTCCTTAATAGACAAGATATAGAAAACATCGTCGCTCAGGGAATAGCCAACGCTATCCCCGCAATTGTCGCTGCTGTTAAAAACCCCGTTGAACCCTTTCAAGCCAACCACAGCAAGCATACTCGCGACGACAATTTTAGTAACAGTGTTAATGGAGGCGGCAACAATGATAATAATGTGGTTCAAGCCCCAATACTCAAGAAAATGAAAGTGGCAACACCTGGTTGCACTTACAAGGAATTTCTTGCCTGTAAACCTGTTGAATTTGCAGGCAATGAAGGGGCGACTACTGCACTGCGTTAGTTGGAAAAGACCGAAGCAGTAATTAAAATAAGTAAATGCGCCGAGGAAGATAAAGTTATGTATGATTCTCACCTTTTCAAGGAAGGGCATTAGAATGGTGGAATACGGTGTTGCAAGCCAAGGGAAGTGACATGGCTTATGCCAGAAACTGGGAAGAATTTAAGCAATTGATGGAAAGGAAATTATGTCCCGAATATGAGAACGAACAAATGGCGAATAAATTCCTGAGCCACCGGATGGTAGATGTTGACTGTCGAGGGTATACTTCGAAATTCTTCGAGTATGCCAGAATTGTGCCAACTCTGGCTTAGCCAGAATCGGTACTTATTTCTCGCTACATTTGGGGTTTAATTAGCGAGATTCGGGATATCGTCAAAGCTGCGAGACCCCGCACAATCGACGATGCAGTGGAATTAGCCAACACCTTGACCGACGGGCTGGTGCGTACGCGGGAAGAAAAACGGAAAAATGAGTTAGCCTAAAAGATTACCTAAGGATTTCGTATGGGTAATAATAGCAACTTCAAGACAAAGGGAACCAGATCATCTTCCACCCTGCCATTTTGCGGAAATTGCAAAAAGAAACATTTTGGAAAATGTAGAGAAAATTGTAATTTCTGCAAAATTTCGGGCCATCGGGATGAGGAATGCAAGAAGAAATTAAAGATCTGCTACAATTGCGGAGAAGCTGGACATTTCAAACCAGAATGCCCTAAATTGGTCAAGCCAGCTGATAATAAAGCCAAACCTACTGAAGGAACTAATAGGAAGAACGCAAGAGCCTTCCAACTAACCACGCAGGAAGCCGAACTGATTCCCGATGTAATAGCTGGTACGTTTCTTGTACAAAACGTTTACGCAAAAATATTATTTGACTCTGGTTCAAACCAAAGTTTTATAAATATTTCATTCTGCCAAGCTCTTAAGCTACCCTTAACCAAACTCCGGCAGATTTATATGGTAGAAACGGCAGACGGTAATTCTGTTAAAATAGAAGAGGTTCTTCAGGAAGGAAAGATAGAACTTTCAGGCCACAAATTTTCTGCCAACTTACTACCTATGAATTTAGCTGGATTCGAAGTCGTATTAGGAATGGATTGGTTAGTAGCCAACCATGCTCGAATCCTTTGTGATAAGAATTCCGTAGAAATTCGTACACACGCAGGGGAAGTAATTGTGATTATAAGAGATAAGCCGCGTAAACCCATGAAGTTCATTTCAGTAATGAAAGTTGCTAGTTATGAACGAAAGCAAGGACTAGTGTATATGATTTCAGAAATCATTAACACTAAAGGTAATGAACTTAAGGAAATTCCTGTAGTATCGGAATACCAGGATGTATTCCCGGAAGAACTACTAGGATTGCCACCAGATAGGGAGGTAGAGTTTAGAATTCACCTAATTCCTGGAACTACACCAATAGCTAAGGCACCTTATCGATTAGCTCCCACTAAAATGTTAGAACTGAAAAAGCAGCTAGATGAATTGCTAAGTAAAGGATTCATACAACCTAGTTCATCCCCTTGGGGAGCACCGGTGCTGTTTGTGAAAAAGAAAGATGGTTCCATGCGAATATGTATCGATTATAGAGAGCTAAATAAGGTTACAATTAAGAATCGATACCCATTACCTAGGATTGATGATCTTTTCGATCAACTTCAGGGAGCTAGATATTTTTCTAAGATAGATTTACGCTCCGGATATCATCAGTTGAAGGTACAAGAAGAAGACATACCTAGAACTGCTTTCAGAACTAGGTATGGTCACTACGAGTTACAGTCATGCCTTTTGGACTAACAAATGCTCCTGCAGCATTTATGGATATTATGAATAGGATCTGTAAACCATATTTGGATAAATTTGTGATTGTCTTCATCGACGATATACTTATTTATTCCAAAAGTCAGGACGAGCATTGTGAGCATCTCATGCACTCTTAACCCTGTTAAGAAAAGAAAAGCTTTACGCCAAACTCTCGAAGTGTGAATTTTGGCTACAGGAGGTACAATTTTTAGGACATATGGTGAATCACGAAGGTATTCACGTAGATCCCTCCAAAATAGAAGCGATCACCAAATGGAAGGTTCCGCAATCAGCTATGCAAGTTAGAAGTTTTCTAGGATTAGCTGGATACTATAGACGATTCATTAAAGATTTTTCTAAGATAGTTGTGCCATTAACTAAGCTAACCTGTAAAACAGTGAAATTTGAATGGGGACCTTGGCAAGAAGAGGCCTTTAGGATTTTAAAGCAAAGATTAACAAACGCCCCAATTCTAGCCTTGCCAGAAGGAACAGAGGATTTTGAAGTTTACTGTGATGCTTCTAAACTAGGATTAGGATGTGTGCTGATGCAACGCAAAAAGGTAATTGCGTATGCCTCAAGACAATTGAAAACGCATGAGGAAAATTCTATGACTCATGACTTAGAATTAGGAGCGATTATTTTTACCCTTAAAATTTGGAGACATTATCTGTATGGAAGTAAGTTTACTGTCTATACGGATCATAAGAGTTTAAGGTATATATTTGGGCAAAAAGAATTAAACATGAGACAAAGAAGATGGATGGAAATTCTAAGTGACTACGACATTGATATTTAATATCACGAAGGAAAAGCAAATGTAGTAGCCGATGCCCTAAGTCGTAAGTATCATGAAAAGCAAGGGCGAGTTCGTGCTCTTAGATTAAATCTACAGTTAGATTTAATGGAACAACTGAATAATGTTCAAGTGATAGCAATTGAGGATGATGCTGAAGGAATGAAAGGAAGAACAAAAGAATTAGAGCAACGGAATGATGGAATTTGGAGATTCCACAAGAAAAGGATATGGGTACCTAAGCAAGGAAATTTAAGAAATAAAATTTTAGAGGAAGCCCACAAATCTAGGTATACCATGCACCCTGGAAGTAATAAGATGTACCAAGATTTAAGAAATAATTTCTGGTGGATAGGAATGAAAAAGGACATAGCTAGATATGTATCTAAGTGTCTAACTTGTTCGCAAGTTAAGGTAGAACACCAGAAACCTTCAGGGTTACTCCAACAACTAGAAATGCCTGTTTGGAAATGGGAACTAATAACCATGGATTTTGTTACTAAGTTACCCAAAACCAGAAAAGGTAACGACGCGATTTGGGTAATTGTGGATCGATTAACCAAATCAGCTCATTTTCTACCCATGAAGGAAACTTTCAGCATGGAAAGATTAGCCAAGTTATACGTAGATGAGGTAGTATCCTTACATGGAGTTCCACACTCCATTGTATCGGATAGAGATAGTCGTTTCACTTCGCATTTCTGGACAAGTTTCCAAGAAGCCATGGGGACTAGACTGAACTTAAGCACTGCATACCATCCCCAAACAGATGGACAAAGTGAAAGGACGATCCAAACCCTGGAAGACATGCTCAGGGCATGTGTAATAGATTTTGGTGGAAACTGGGATAATCACCTACCCTTAATTGAATTCTCCTATAACAATAGTTATCATACAAGCATTGAAGATGCTCCGTTCGAGGCACTGTATTGGCGAAAGTGTAGAACTCCAGTTTGTTGGGCAGAAATAGGAGAAAGTCAATTATCAGGTCCTGAAATCGTACAAGAAACCACCGACAAGATAACTCAAATTAAGGAAAGATTGAAAACTGCCCGAGATCGCCAGAAAAGTTATGCCGACAATAGACGCAAGCCACTAGAATTTCAAGTTGGAGACAAGGTACTCTTAAAAGTTTCTCCTTGGAAAGGGGTAGTTCGGTTTGGTAAGAAAGGGAAGCTAAGTCCAAGGTACGTAGGACCATTCCCAGTAATCCAGCGAGTAGGACCAGTTGCCTATCGCTTACAACTACCAGAGGAGCTAGCCGGGGTACATAACGTATTTCATACATCCAACCTCAAGAAATGTTTATCTGACGAATAGTAGTACCTCTTCAAGATATAGAGATAAATGAAAAGTTAAAATTTGTGGAGAAACCACTTCAGATGGAAGACAGAAAGATCAAGTTTCTTAAACACAAAAGACTAGTACTGGTCAAAGTCAAGTGGGATTCAAAGAGAGGACCTGAGTACACTTGGGAACTGGAATCAGAGATGAACCGAAAATATCCCTACTTGTTCCAGTAAATCTCGAGGACGAGATTTAAACAAGGTGGGGAGGATGTAACAACTCTCGCCAAAATTACTATTTCTTATTTTATTAATGTCCATTAGGAAACCCTAATTGAGACCCCCAAGTAGTATGGCATGACCCATAATTTTTCAGAACAATCGAAACTGTTTGTAATTATCCTCAAAAACCGTTTGTAAAGCTTGAGGGGGGTATCCCCTAATTGATAATTATCCTCAAAAACCATTTGTAAAGCTCGAAATTCGTTGGTTGTTGACTCATTTAGGCTATACAGGACACGAGGCTACCCTACCCTAAAAGGGTAGCCGTCGCGCCACGCGCCAGGACCAGGTGGGTCTAGCGCTCCGCGCGAGAGGAGCCAAATTTCAGTATAAATGTAGGGGTTTGGCACTTGCATGGCTGTCTTGTTTCGACGTTCAAATTTGTTTCGTACGTTGAGTTATTCACTATTTCGTTCAAAAACACACACAAGCACGAATCTCTGCTGCAACAACAGGGTAATAACTCGATCACTGCTACGATACAATGCCCGATCGATTGAAACCGATCCGATGGATGTTTAAGTGTTGCCCGAATACGGGCTATACTTTGTCATTCGTCGTGAGGATTTTGATTTCGTGAGCTTATCGTAAATGTTGTATTAAGTTACTGACCTATTTTGTGTGCATTGTTATTTACCTCGGTTACAAGACTAAATCAGTAGGTAAGGTTCTGTCCAGTTAAACTTGTAATGTGAGTCATTCTCTTTTTATCAAATTGCTTTACAAAACCCTAAATGTTTTCCAGTTATACTTTGCAGTGATTAAGTCTTTGCTAATCTTTAATTACTGGCAGTATGTGGGGGTTTTGTGCACATTACTACTAACGATTTATCACTTTAGGTGGGCGAGCCTAATTAGTGATATGTCCACAGTCATAGATTCGGTCGAGTGACAGCTGAACCAGCTAATTATAAGATAGGGGCAAATATAAAAACCCTTAATGCTGTAAATTTATAACAATGTGTCTTTTGTGCAAATTGAATGACTCGCCAGTATTTCCCCGCTGATAAAAATCTTTTTAAACATGTTTCAGGTGACTTACTGTGAATCAAGGAAAAAGTGCTGTGTAGCACTACAAGCTTGAAGAGGTGGCTCAGTAAAATAAATAAACATGTTTTGTAAAAAAAAAACAAGGAATTTCCTCGAGAAATTCCTTTATTGTAAACTATGGGGTTTATCCCAAAAATTGTGAAATAAATAATTGGGCATTTTCTGTTTAAACAATCCTGTTTATGTTTTCGCTGCCTAAATAAATACAAATACCACGAGTTTCTGTTCCGCGGCTTCTGAAACGGGTAAAACCGGGTCGGGGCGTGACACTACCCTCTTCACGGGTCCAAGTGAAGGTGGGCTTTACTCCATCAAGCTTCCAACCAATTCCAAAGGTCGCTTTTTCAACCACTCGTGATACAACAAACACATGGCATCAACAATTTGGACATCCACACTCTCAATTGTTCAAAACTATGCTTTCTAAATATCGTTTACCTGTTTCTGCAAAGACTTTTAATTCTGATTGTTCTTCTTGTTCTGTTGGGAAATCCTCTAAATTGCATTTAGGGCATGTTTGGCTAAGCTTTTTGAAACAACTTATTGGCTATTTGAAAAGTCATAAGCTCCAAAATGATGTTTGGCAATAAGGGCGTATGTGAGGGGAAAAAGCCAATAAGTCAATAAGTCACTCCATACTAACTTTTCCAAAAAGTCAATAAGTCAATAAGTTGTTTCAAAAAGCTTAGCCAAACATTCCCTTTTTATTATCTGATTATAAAAGTACTCATGTTTTAGACTTGGTATTTTGTGATGTTTGGGGTCCAGCCCCTGTAACTTTGTAGGATGGTCATAATTACTTCTTGCTATGTGTTGATCATTTTTCTAAATTTATGTGGTTGTTTCCCGTGAAACACAAATATGAGGTGTTTGGAATTTTTAAACTATTTATCACTACGGGTGAACGCCAATTTTCCACCAAACTTAAAACTGTCCAGTCCGATTGGGGAGGAAAGTTTAGAAGTTTTTCACCTCTACTTGCCTCCCTTGGCATCATCCATCGTTTGTCTTGTCCACATACTAGTGAACAGAATGGTATCGTTGAACGCCGTCACAGTTATGTCACTGAAACTGGCTTCACCCTCATGTCACAAGCCCATGTTTCCCAACGATTTTGGCATTATGCTTTTGAAACAGCTGTTTATTTAATCAATCGCATGCCCTCTCGCACACACTCCACAATTTCTCCTTTTGAATATTTATTCAAACGTCCACCTGATTTCTCCTTCCTTCGTGTGTATGGTTGTCAGTGTTTTCCCCATCTTCGACCCTATAATCCACATACAATGGATTCCTGTACCATACCTTGTATTTTCTTCGGATACAACAAATCTCATCATGGTTATTGTTGTTTTGACCCTCTCACCGAGCGCATTTATATCGCTCGTCATGTTCGGTTTCATGAACATATTTTTCCCTTCTCCATTACCACCACAAACCAATTAACCACACCTCCACCTGACAACCCCTATGTTTCCTCTTATCCAAATCCGTCCATTCCTATCCCACATGACATACCCACAACACACACCACACCAGCACCGACACCCCAGCACCAGCCCCATCACCGACGCCACCCACCGACCCGGTCCACAATATCGACCCAGAACCAAATCCAGAATCGGCCCAGCAACCAACCCACCCCACTACTACCTACTCCCGTCAGCCCACATCTTAACCCATAACTCAGCCAACCACCTTTGACCACTACCAAACCTCCACCGAAACAGCACCACCTTCGCCTGTTTCCCCCGATACATCCGCTACCACTACAAATCATCTACCTCAGCCTCGTACTCGCCCACCAAACCTACGTCAAAACCCCAAACAAACAAACCCATTTAAACTCACCTCCTTCCGTACATCCACAACCACTACACCCGAACGATCACCTGATGTTGAACCCACCTCCTTTGCCATTGCCAACAAAGCATCCCACTGGCGTCAGGCTATGGCAGATGAATACACTGCACTTATTTGAAATGGTACTTGGTCATTGGTTCCTCGTGCTCCTAATACAAATATAGCTGACTATAAATGGATGTATAAGGTTAAAAGGGATCAACATGGGGTTGTTAAGCGTCACTGATGCGTGTTAGGTGTATATGTAGGTTTAAGTATATTTTAAGCCATTTTACACTTTCTTTAGCCAAGTTTTAAATTTATAAAACACGATATTTACTAACACTAAACACACATATCGGCAAGTGCACCCATCGTGAGCGTAGTATAGTGTTGGTAAGATACTGAGGTCGTCTAAGGACACAAGAGCTTTTAATACCGGTTTATCCTCAACGTCTAATCAAATCAAAAGTTTAGAAAAATGTTTTAAACTAAGAAAAATAAAAACTAACTAAAATGCTGAAAATAAAAATAAAAATAAAAACAGATAGACAAGATGAATCACTTGGCTCCGACTCGTGTTTAGTGTAACCTTTGATTATTTTCGCACTTTTGCACTATTTAAGAGATTATCTTAGTTATTGTAGTAGGCCCCTCTTTTGGAGGTGACGTTACCCTCAACCCAGTAGTTTGAGTCAGCAAGGATACAATCCTAAAGGGTCGGATTATTGAAAGATAATTAATTAAGTTATTAATGCAAATTATGGTAGGCCCCTCTTTTGAAGGTGACGTTACCCTCGGCTAAGTAGTCTGAGTCAGCAGGGATACAGTCCTAAATAGCCGGGTTATAGTATTAATAGTAGTTTAACTTATGAGGGGATCAAAGAGTTTGGACCCCCGCCATCCAATACCGTTAAGTATTGAAGGAGGTCCTACTAAATTTGACCCAGGTCCCTTGCAGGATCTCTAAACGCTGAACAACGGCAAGACTCTTACCAAACCGTTCCCTTAACCCCCGACCAGGTAGCCAACATACCTCCATATAGACCGTGAAGATATGAATGGTGAAAATCATTTATTTTATATAGACGGTAAAATAATGCCAAGACACCACGGACAAACGATAAGGAAGAATCACCTTCAACATAAAAAACTAGTTATTAAAGTCATTAATACATAACCAATTAAAAAGTGCGAAAAGATTAAAAATAAAAGGTATTACACTAGACACTTTGTCTTCACCAAGTGATGTAAGAGACTTAGGCAAACATGGCCATGATTGTCAAGAACTCTTACGATCAATCTTGGATCCCGAGACGACTCACACACTCTATGATGGACAATGGATGATGGTGGTGGATGATGGTGTTATGGTGGTAGTGGGTGGTGGGTGAAGTTTGAGAGAGGTGGTGTGCCAAGGGATGGTTTGAGCTTGAGCCAAGCACTCCTATTTATAGGCTGAACAGAAGCTCGGGCACGGCCCTGTGTCCACATCCTTATCTTTCTTCATTTAATGCAGCTTGTCTGTATTAGTTGACCACGCCCTCGTGTCCGCTGAGCACGACCCCGTGTGCAGAAGCATATCTGTACTATCAAGATTTGCCTGGATTCTGCGAATCTTATAGTTGACCACGGCCCCGTGTCCGCTGAGCACGGCCCCGTGGTGGGCAATAGAAGCTTCTACCACTTTGTCTTTTATGCTGACACTTGGGCACGCCCCCTTGCTCACTGAGCACGGGGCGTGTTCAGTCTTCTGTCTTCTTGTTTTGCTTGGGAAGATGCTGTCATAGGGTCGGGCATGTCACGTTTGCTCCTTTTCTTGTATTTATGTTAGATTATGCTGTCTTTTTGCTTCTTTTGTTAATTTGAGCTCCTTTAATCCTGAAAATACAAAAGGAAGACAAAAGCACAATTTTTCCAACATTAGTACTAAAAAAGGGTTAGTTTTATGCCACAATTGATGTAATTTATATGTTGCATTTTGCACACATCAAATACCCCCACACTTGAATCTTTGCTTGTACTCAAGCAAAACTCTTTATAATATGGCTTTACACTCCCAAATGGAATAGGTAGAAAAGAAGGTTTTTAGGCTTGTCATAGAGTGTCGGGATTTCCAAGATTCTTTATTAAGTTTTATTTTTATTTATTTACAATCCTATTCGTCATGATTTATTTAAAACTTTTCATAAGATAAATTATTTATTAGGGCATAACATGCCTCTTTAAAATTCTCTTTACATACAAGTTCACATACCTCACGGGGATCACTCAACACTCGGCCGAAAATGTATTTTAGTGGATCACTCGAGAGCTGCATGGAACTTACTCCTACCATAGGCTTGCCAAGCAATCAATCCTCCTCCTTTTTAACTATATACCTTTTTAAATATCAAGAGGACTTTTGGGTGAAGGGTTAGGCTTGGGTTAAAGGTAGGTGGTTGGGTTAGTGGTTAGTAGAAAAGGGCGAAAAACGTAACAAGCGTCGGATTTCGTAAGACTTTTTATTTTTGTAACTTTTATTTTGATGAAGCTATTATTCAAACAATGATGAACTTGTTTGTTTTTTTTCTTTTGCTTCATCATCAAATTTTTTTTTTTTTTTTTTTTTGAGAAAGTCATATGAAAACCGAGCTAGTTACTAAAACAATGGGTTAAAAATGAAAAAGGTTTTGGTGGGTGAAAGGGTGTTTGGTTTTGGTTATGAAATAAAAAGGTTTAGGCTCAAAGGGGCTAACTAGGGGGATTTTGGGTAGGTGGTAAAAAAAAAGAAAAATAATGGTGTAGAAATAAAAAGGGTTAGTTCTAATGCCTCCATCATTTACTTACTCGGGTTTAAGTTGGTAAGGACCGGGAATGTATCGTCATGGCAAGTTCTAGAGTCGTAAGAACCAAGCGGCTATTCACACAAGAAACGAAAAATGAGCATTTAATTTAAAGATATGTATTTGTATGCTCAATAAAGGCTCAAAACTCACTTTTGTGGGAATGGGTTTTTATGTGATCAAGTATATATAATCAAATTTTAACTAAGTTTGCCATGCCTTTTCATAATTTTCTTATGTTGGTTCTTTTTATCACGACGCTATCGGTGGTAAATATGTAAAAATATAACCTTTTTAGAACTTTGAAATTCCCAAGTTAAACCTAGACAAGTAAAAAAAATTAAAAATTTTTGAAAAAATTTAGGGTGATTAGCGGTTCTAATAGAGTTTTGTGTAAGGCTTGTATTTAGGACTTGCAAGATTCAAGGTTTTAGCATCCCCCCACACTTAAATTACACATTGTCCTCAATGTGTCCTAAAAATAAGTTTTTAGGTTGATTGAATGTGTAAAAAGGTGTGAAAAAGCAAAAAAAAATTGTGTTACTGGGCGCTGAACACGGCCCCGTGTTCAATTGCCATTAACAAAAATTAAACAAAAGAAACAGAAGTCTGGACACGGGGCGTGTTGGGTGAGCACGGCCCGTGTCCAGTTTACCTGAACTGGGTATTTCTGCAGACTGTGCAGCACGGGGCCGTGTTGGGCGGACACGGCCCGTGCCGAACTTACTGTAATGAAGAATTTTTTGTCGGATGGTCCTGTTTTCCTGCATGGGGTGCTGGTTCAAGTTTCCCTTGCATCCTTTGCCATCTCAAGTGTGTTTTATTCCTGAAAATTAAAACTAACTAGAAGACATAAAGATTAATCTAAACTAAACTAAGGATAGTTTCGCGGAATGCCTCCGTGGTGCGCCACGTTTATAAGGGTCCTTGGCTAGACCCAAAGCCTAGTCATATGTTACCCAAGTGGGATGTTTTGCATCCCATGCTACACCGTCGGAGAGCGTCATCCAAACTTTAGTCTATGTAACACCTCGAAAATTCACGTCCTATAATGTGTTGACACGTGTCATATGTTTAAAACGTGTGAAAGAATATTATAGAAGGACTAAATTTGACAAACATGGAAAGTATGTGAATATACGTATTCTAAGTGTCAACTGTGTATAAATATAATGTACATTAACCCTACACAATGCTCATACCTTCAAACGAATAAATCATGGATCATACGAAGCTAAAAGTGAGAGATTTCAAACTACAGGGACCAAATGTGTCAACATGTTTAATTTATACCTCTGAGTGACCTTTTGACAAACCCGAAGCTTTGTAACTGTAAATTATGCTCACTAGAATGCACGATTAAAATTTCATAAAGTTTCGTTATCGTATGAGAAAGTTATGAGCAAATTCGTATGCGAGGGGTTAAAGCGTAAACGTTGAAAGTTATGGCTTTTCGGGTGATAACCAAGTAAACCAAGGGCTTAACAAAGTAGGTATAAGACTTGAAGCCTTATAAGTCAAGTTGAGGGGCTCAAAATGCAAGAAACAAAGGTGGATTGACCTTTCGGAGGACCAAGAGCCAAGGATGCAAACTGAAAAAGTGATTTTTTGCCCTGATGACAGCCTTGAGGACCTCAACATTGGGGACCTTGATGTCCGTAAGCTATGGCCCAGATGCAGAAACTCGTAAAAAATTGGCTGTTCAGCCTTGGAACTGATTTTTAATCATTTGTTTCACTTCATAGGCGACCCCTAGGCACCCCTAAACACTAGGAACACATGTTGATCAGTTGTGGTAAGCTATAGACCTAGGTGTCAACATTTTATGGTGTTCTTGACCACTATATAAAGGCTTCATGTGCTACCATTGTGATCACACCTTCATTCTACAATTGAGGAGCCTTCTGGAGCTTCAAAGCAGACCCAAGTCCTTCCTAATCAAGCTTAGGACTTCAGTAAGTTTGCTAATCCTTTCTAAATTAAGTTTTAGCTTAGTTATAGCTTAGAAGTCAAACCGTCGTAATTAACGGTTGACTTTAAGATTAATCACTAATGGTCCAGTGATTAGTCGAATCAAAGGTAGTTATAAGTTGGTAATTATGTGGGCAATAAACCCTTAAAAGGGCACCCACTGATTCCCATCCTAACTAGATCGTTTGTCGAGTCAAACTTAATCCGAAAAAGTCAACAGAAGCATAAAACGCATAATTAGCAATATAGATGGCGTGCAACCTGTTTGATCATTATTATAACTTAGTAATTAGTGTAAGAACATGTCTAAACATGTTCAACCCGACAAATTTCCTATTTAGACCCGGTTCGGAACCGAAAGTCGCAAAGTTTTGACTTTTGCTTTGACTTCAGTTCTGACCCGTTTTGGTATATTTTAGAAATACCTAAGAGCTTCATTTGGACCAGGTTGCATTCTAGTATAACCCTCTATGATTATACACCATGGTTCATTAGTTAACCGATTAATACGCATGATTCCGTTAATTGCTCATATGTTGACCATTATGCCCTTATTACCTTAAAACGTGATTTATGAAAATGTAAAAGTGTAGAAACCTTAGTTACTGATATATAAACTTGTATGCAAAGTTTGACATCAGTTTGAGGTGTAGATTAAGAGGTATGCTCGTAATCGCAAATTTAAAGCTTTATGTTAATTAAACGGCATAATTAGCGTATAGCCTAGTTAAGCCTACTTTTTGATATCAAACTTATTACCCACTGATGTAATATATTATTTTGGGATTTTAAAGATTTTTAATTAATTTTAGGCTGAGCATAACTAGTTGTCGTAGGCTTAATCTGGTAATTGTCGGTTTTGCCCTTACGAGCCATAAAATGAGTTTTACATATCTAAACGACTCCAAACCTTTTGCTACTGATCACATATGATAAATAAAATACTTTAAGCCTTCTGGAAATATAAAAATATCAGATTTAAGTATCGAACCCGGAAATGGCCTTTAATCGCCTTATTTAGCGTTTTTAACGCATAGTATGTTTTAAAATCATATTGAACGTACCCGGGTTGATACCTACTGATATTTTAGGCAAATTAGAATGTTTTAACAGTAAGCAAAGGTTGATAAACTCAGACTTCAGTTTTGAGCTTTTCGGCTTATGTGAAATTACCAAAATACCCCTACGGGGCATAGTTTGGTTAAAAATGATAAATTTCACATACATGCTTTAACCTACTGATATAACTTAGCAAATTAGGTATTTTTTTCTGATTACATCAGACCTGTTACTCAGGTTGTTACTTAAACTCTTTTATAAACTTTTAAATGACCAAACTACCCCTACGGGGCCTAGTTTGTGTTTAAACACGTTACAGGCATAATGAAAGACATCTTACTGATGTCACAACATATTTGAAGCATATTAACTTAGGAAACCTGTATATGGCTCTTACGGATACCCGTTACGCTTATTACGCGTTCGGTTCGGTTTATGTAACAAGTTTACATAAATTAGCCGAAACGGGTCAAACCTTAACGGTTTTATCTCAAAATCCAGAATGTGAATAATAAACCCATATTAAACAAGTCTTCAAACTTTTCGGGTCTAAATTACATTCTATCCGGTCTTCGCTTAATCGTGCGTACGTACCGTATCTTTGAAACTAGCCGGTCTAAGCGTAAGCTTAATTAAAGACCCGTTAGGATTCTAATAGGTTATATTAAACCTTCGTTCCAGATTAGGAGAACCAGTAAAAGCTACGTGCATTTTGCTTATTGTGATTAATACTTGCTCAGGTAAATACTTTTAACTTATTTTCCCTATACGGGCTTGGGTTACGGTATATAGCATACCGCTTGATCGGGCATCAAATCTCCACCGTTAAAGTGGGTAGTTGAATAATTTGATCGGCTCGTTTAAACAGTCTTGTTTACTTTACAGCCTTTGGGGGGTTAATGACCGTGTCCCGGATATCCTTGGCATCATCTTACGAGATGGCCACGACCTGAGCACGGGGTGTAGGCGTACACCTGTCAGTGTATAACTCAATAATGTGGTGTGTCTATTGATCTTTAACCCGGACAAGATCCGGGCTACTGAACGCATAAGTAACATGTAATTCGTTCACAAGATTATAATATTAAATAATTCTCCCAAGTTAAATAAAATGTTTATGCCACGTGCATCCAAACCAATTTTTAATCATTTTACAAAATGAGTCAGTTGAATGTATTTACCAGTGTAAACTGACGTATTTTCCCAAAAAGATTAAATGCAGGTACTAAGCGAAATTGGCTGGGATTTCTCCTAAGCATCATTAGAAGTCTCGCAAGCTTAAGATGCCTGAAGTCTGTTGAACTATTGTCTCCATTTTATCTTCGATCCGTCTGTGGATAAACTTCCGAATACTGTGACATTTGATATTACAATATTAAATTCGGTTGTGTTGTATCTTTTAAATTGCTTCCGCTGTGCATATTAAATATTGTGTTGTTTGACTATTATGTTGCCAACCATGACGTCACGATACTCCCCACCGGGCCCACCGGTGACACGTGGAAAATCGGGGTGTGACAGGTTGGTATCAGAGCCAACACTGAGTGAATTAAACACTAGCCTTTTGTGTTTAATCTCAGTTACACAATTGCACATATCTAAACCTTCTGAGTCTAGACTTAACTTAGGAATATTCTCAATCCTAATCTTGAAATTTTTACTTTCAATTTTTATTAGAAACGTCGCCAAGCGAAGAAGCCGTAATAGGAGTTCTCCACACCCGGAGCCCTGAGATGTTGAGCTTCGTACCGCGGCTAGAATGAAACGAGCACCCAAGGAGAAAGCATTCAGAGATAGAATGAAGAGGAAACTCCTTTTGTTGAAGATCGTTTCCTTAATAGTCCTTATAAGGACATAATTATCTTTCAGTCCCTCCGAGGACACATTATTCCTTTTAAGTCCCGCTAAGGGCAACTTTATACTTTTATTTTTATATAGTGGAATGATTAAGTTTAAACTTTCATTCTAAACAAGAATTTTTTTATATAAATGTAAAATAACATTACTTTTATAAGATCTACCATTATAATAAAATGGCAAAGTCTAAAAAGGACAAGACCTAGCCACGTGTCATTTTAAGACCGGGCCAAGATGGTAGTTCCATAATTAGATTTAGATCCATATGAACACCTCAATTTAAAATTGTTCTGCGTTAATTATAAATTAAGAATCTTAAGTGTGAAACCTAGCCTTCGGGTCAATTATAAGACCGGGCCAAGATGGTAAGACCTGTTAAAAAGATTCAAATCATAAATTAAGAATCTTAAGTGTGAAACCTAGCCTTCGGGTCAACTATAAGACCGGGCCAAGATGGTAAGACCTGTTAAAAAGATTCAAATCGTAAATTAAGAATCTTAAGAGTGAAACCTAGCCTGCGGGTCAATTATAAGACCGGGCCAAGATGGTAAGACCTGTTTAAAAGATTCAAATCCCTGTTAACATCTTAAAACATGTTAACACTCCCGGCAGATGTGATTCGTTGGAAATCACACACGTTATTAAGGATTCTTCAAAAGATTCCTAACCCAGTTTAATGATCTCTGAATCCTGGGTTTACATCATCAATTAAGATGATCATATTTTAACCATACGTGGTATGATAGTGCCTACGGGCCTTGATCATTTCTACATGAGCCAAAATACAGTGGTAGCTATGACTCCCTGTCAGGAAAAGGTAATGAACTAGGTTCAAACCTCAAATGCTTTGATTCTCTGAAATCCAGCATATAATTTATAATTGTCCTTGTGACTAGGCCTATTGTGCCAATATACCTTCAGGCTTTGATTCTCTGAAATCATAGCTTAAAACTTATAATTGTCCTTGTGACTAGGCCTATTGTGCCAATATAATTTCATGCCTTGATTCTCTAAAATCATAAGCTTATAATTTATAAATGTCCACGTGACCAGGCCATTGGGTGCCACCAATAAAACTATTAATGTTTTATAATTAGGATAAATTATAATAGAAATCCTAAATAAATATATGATTAATAAATTAACCAAATATGGTCTCTGTTTACCATGGTTAATGAATTTCCCTAAGGGGCAATTCAGTAATAAACTTCCCTTACAAGGGAAGTGCCTACGGGCTATAGTTAATGTCCTCTGAGACTAAAGACAGTGGCAGCCTACAGCTCCCTGTCAGGAAAAGGTAATGAAGTTTGATTCAAACCTTAATGCCGCGATTCTCTGAAATCATGGCTTATAAATTTAACTTGTCTACGCGACTATGCCATTTGTGCTATTATTAACCTGTAAATTAGGATTTATGATAAAAATCCCGAATAAAATAAATATCCTTCCTTTCCTGCCAGTATGCGTTTTAAAAAGAATCTTAAAGGTGAAACCTAGCTTACGCGACCAAGATGGTGAAACCTACTCAAGGGATTCAGATCCTTGTTAACACCTAAGAACGTATTAGCCCTCCTGACAAATGTGATATGATAAAATCACAACAGTCATCCCTATATTGGAATTTTTATTCCTAATAGGCCTTATGATCTAGGAATCGTGGCTTATATCAATCTTGTGAGATGATCATATTATAAACATCCGTGAGTGATGAAGTGCCCATGGGCTAAACTTGTTGTCTGATAAGACAACGACAGTGGTGGTCTTTGGCCTCCTGCCTAAAAATGTTGGACTATGTCCAAACATAATAGTCTATATGATCAATGCGATCATGACTAATATCATCTAATACGATGATAATATTATTTAACATCCTTTAGTGATGTTTTGCCTACGGGCTATAATATATTGTCCATTTGAGACATTGACATTGTTATCTTTATGATTCCTTGTCTGAGGTGGTGAGCTATGCTCAAGCCAAAATAGTCAATATGATTAATGCAATCAAGACTTATATCTTCTAATAGGATGAACCTATTATAAATCTTTATTAGTGATGTTTCGCCTATGGGCCATATTATATTGTCCATGCGTGACAAAGACATTGTGATCTTTACGATCCCCTATTCAAAATGGTGTGATTATACCCAAACCTAATAGTCAATATGATCGATGTGATCACGACTAATATCATTAGATACGATGGTTATATATAAACATCCATTAGTGATGTTGATTGGCTTACTTTTCTGCCAAATGAATCGTCCTTCAAGACGAGGACAGTTGTAGTCTATGACTCCCTGTCCAAAGGTGAAGAACTATGTTCAAGCCTCAAGACTCCTGATCTAATAAGGTTGCAGCCTATGAATTGATGTCCTTGTGACAAATCCACAAGTTATATTCAAGTCACCCATAACAAGCCTCTGGGCTATAATTCGTCGTTCGTAAGAAGTTAACATACTAAATGTTAACATCACTGGTGACAGGCCTTAGTTCCATATCCTATAACGTCCTAGAGACAAGGCCATTTGTGCCGCATCTAAATGTCATTACGACAAGGCCTTCGTGCCGTATAATCATTTATGTCCTTCGTGACTAGGCTTTATGCCGTATCTTTCTACGTCCATCGAGACAGGCTTCTATGCCATATATATATATATAATAAAAGTCTTGTAAGGCTAGCCTTTGAACTATTCATGATCGTTCGTGTGCCAAAGACAGTTGTGACATTATGATCCCCTGTCAAGCAAATATTGGACTCGTTCCAAACTTTGAATGCCATTGGTGGTCCTTTTGTGACCTAGGCTAAATGTAATGGAAATATGTTTAATTAACATTCACTATGAATGTTCGGAACAGAATAGCCCATGCGGTTTATGAATGCCGTGGCTAGTCTAAGTCAGGTCATCAGGATGATGACTAATAATTGTTAAATCTTGGTGATTAGTACCAAGTTTCGAGCATCGAAAACTCGGATGAGGTAGACGACAGTCGCAATACTATCAATGCGACGAAAGTTAATAAAACTACAAACGTAAACCTCAATATTAATGGAGTTAATCCCCAGGCTGTGGTTGACGCGGCAGTTGGAAGGACCATAGAAAGATCATGGAACAATCCAAAGAGCCGAATGCTTCTCGCTCTAAATCTCATTCGAAACCATGTTAAATTGCTCATGAGGAGAGCTATGTTCACACTTCAAAATATGAAGGATGAACCAAAGAAGGAGGATAACTCCCAGAAATCTGAGAAAGAGAGCGAGTACAGGCTTAATAAAAAGCAACGAAAGTTCAGTAAGAAGCCTGTATACCTCTGAGACTGCTTCAACATTATTAGATGGATGTTTTATATCCATTAGGAATCATTTTTCCGAAGTCCTAGTTCCGTTAAATATAAGGACTCAATAAAGTGATAAAAATCGATTGGTTGCCTTAAAAATCAAGCCCATATTGTGGGTGATAAGGAGCAATTAATTATCAAGACTCCTTATGAGACAACCCTCGTAATTACACGTATCCGTACGATTAATAAATATTAAACATAAAAAAATGGTGGAATTGGCCGTCCCCGGAATCGAACCTGGGTCTAGGCCGCACCCTTTCGCGCGCCTAGCCAACTGAGCTAGGTGCCTAGTTTGTGAAACTTCCATTATTGATTAAATATAAGCACTTGTACAATAAACTTCCTTATCATTTATCAATTATAATTTCTGCTAAGTGTCCTGTTTTTAATACAGGCAATAATAAATCTTCATGAACCATAAACTTAGCAAATTTTTATTATCAACCACAAGGTATAACTACCAAGGAAACCATAGTAACCGATTCTTCTAGATCGGCAAGGAATCCTTCCGAAAATCAAAGTACTTTTTCTTTGCATAGAGTACGACAACATATGTTATTTTAATTATTTCTCTCATTGTTTTTCTATCGCCTGCGAATGCCAAACTATGTTTGATAAAAGTGCCATATGAGGATTGGCTTATCCTAGTGTGTCCCATAGATTACTTCCATGCCTGATCAGTATGGAGGTTTAATACATGGAACCCCTAAGATATCCCAATGATCATATTGTACTAAAGTCGACTAGTAGTATTCAAGGAAGATATCCAGAATGGAATTGTCCAAGTAAATGTTCCCGATTAAGGAATTCATGGACTTATAACATAAATGTGTCACTTATTTGACACAAGCAATGATGGATGAACTGGAGCCTGAGATATGGAAAATCTCTGTAGCCTCCTTGCATCTTGATTATCTTCTCATAAGTTTTCCCTGCTTATCTCCTGGAAGGCAGGTAGAATTAAGATTTGTATCCCGCTGTGGGCTGGAGTATTGTGAAAACTCCATATTGATTATGGAATAATTGAAACCTTGATTAAGTAGGTTTTAAGACATAGGCTCATATAGCCTGACTCAATATTCTGTGGGTTTTATGTTATTAAATAAGAAAGATGGCTCATATTGCTTACGTATTAAATGCCGCAACCCTAATTAGGCAACGATTAAGAATTTGCCATCAGCTACCCAGGATCTAAAGGCAAATTATTGGTGGATAGGCTTGAAAAAGTCTGTAGCCACCCATGTAGCTAAATGCTTGACATATGCGCAAGTCAAAGCCGAGTATCAAAAGCCGTCAGGCTTGCTACAACAGCCTGAACTCCCTACGTGGAAGTGGGAAATGGTAACTATGGATTTTATTACCAAGTTACCTAAGACCAGGAAAGGAAATGATACAATATGGGTTATAGTTGATAGACTGACTAAGTCATCTCATTTCTTACCCATCAAGGAGACTTATAGCTCCGATATGTTAGCCCAGCTATACGTTGATAAGATTGTAGCCTTACATGGCATACCTGTGGCCATTATCTCTGATAGAGATACTAGGTACACGTCGCAATTTTTGGAAGAGTTTCCAGCAATCTTTGGGCACACGCTTACCATCCTCAGACAGACGGTCAGAGTGAGCGTACTATTCAAATGTTGGAAGACATGCTACGTGCATGTGCGATCGATTTGGGTGGTAGTTGGGATAAGAACCTACCATTAATCGAATTCTCCTACAACAATAGCTACCATACCAGCATTAAGGCTGCGCCTTTTGAGGCATTATACGGTAGAAAGTGTAGATCGCCTATTTGTTGGGCGGAAGTTGGAGATGTCCAGTTATCAGGACCAGAGATCGTGTTCGAAACGACGGACAAGATTGTCCAGATTCGTGACCGTCTCAAAGCTGCCCGGGATAGGCAGAAGAGTTACACTGATCCTAAGCGTAAGGATTTTCACTTCGAAGTAGGTGACAAAGTCCTACTTCAAGTGTCACCCTGGAAGGCAGTGATGCGGTTTGGTAAGAAGGGCAAGCTAAGCCCGAGATACATAGGACCTTTCGAGGTTATCGAACGTGTCGGGTCAGTTGCCTATAACTTAAACTTACAAGAAGAGCTCAGTGGAATTCACAATGTGTTCCACATCTGCAATCTGAAAAAGTGTTTCGCTGACGAATCACTGGTTATACCACACACAGATGTGCATATAGACGAGAGCTTGAAGTTTGTGGAAAAAACCTTTGTCGATTGAAGATCGACAGGTAAAGAAGATTCGAAGGAAGCATGTACCATTATAAAGGTCAAATGGGATGCCGTAGAGGTCCCGAATACACGTGGGAGGTCGAATCCCCGATGAAAGAAAAGTACCCTTACTTATTTCAGTAAATCTCGGGTCGAGATTTATTTTAAGGCGGTGAGGATGTAACACCTCGAAAATTCACGTACTATAATGTGTTGACACGTGTCATATGTTTAAAACGTGTGAAAGAATATTATAGAAGGACTAAAGTTGACAAACATGGAAAGTATGTGAATATACGTATTCTAAGTGTCAACTGTGTATAAATATAATGTACATTAACCCTACACAATGCTCATACCTTCAAACGAATAAATCATGGATCATACGAAACTAAAAGTGAGAGATTTCAAACTACAGGGACCAAATGTGTCAACATGTTTAATTTATACCTCTGAGTGACCTTTTGACAAACCCGAAGCTTTGTAACTGTAAATTATGCTCACTAGAATGCACGATTAAAATTTCATAAAGTTTCGTTATCGTATGAGAAAGTTATGAGCAAATTCGTATGCGAGGGGTTAAAGCGTAAACGTTGAAAGTTATGGCTTTTCGGGTGATAACCAAGTAAACCAAGGGCTTAACAAAGTAGGTATAAGACTTGAAGCCTTATAAGTCAAGTTGAGGGGCTCAAAATGCAAGAAACAAAGGTGGATTGACCTTTCGGAGGACCAAGAGCCAAGGATGCAAATTGAAAAAGTGATTTTTTGCCCTGATGACAGCCTTGAGGACCTCAACATTGGGGACCTTGAGGTCCGTAAGCTATGGCCCAGATGCAGAAACTCGTAAAAAATTGGCTGTTCAGCCTTGGAACTGATTTTTAATCATTTGTTTCACTTCATGGGCGACCCCTAGGCACCCCTAAACACTAGGAACACATGTTGATCAGTTGTGGTAAGCTATAGACCTAGGTGTCAACATTTTATGGTGTTCTTGATCACTATATAAAGGCTTCATGTGCTACCATTGTGATCACACCTTCATTCTACAATTGAGGAGCCTTCTGGAGCTTCAAAGCAGACCCAAGTCCTTCCTAATCAAGCTTAGGACTTCAGTAAGTTTGCTAATCCTTTCTAAATTAAGTTTTAGCTTAGTTATAGCTTAGAAGTCAAACCGTCGTAATTAACGGTTGACTTTAAGATTAATCACTAATGGTCCAGTGATTAGTCGAATCAAAGGTAGTTATAAGTTGGTAATTATGTGGGCAATAAACCCTTAAAAGGGCACCCACTGATTCCCATCCTAACTAGATCGTTTGTCGAGTCAAACTTAATCCGAAAAAGTCAACAGAAGCATAAAACGCATAATTAGCAATATAGATGGCGTGCAACCTGTTTGATCATTATTATAACTTAGTAATTAGTGTAAGAACATGTCTAAACATGTTCAACCCGACAAATTTCCTGTTTAGACCCGGTTCGGAACCGAAAGTCGCAAAGTTTTGACTTTTGCTTTGACTTCAGTTCTGACCCGTTTTGGTATATTTTAGAAATACCTAAGAGCTTCATTTGGACCAGGTTACATTCTAGTATAACCCTCTATGATTATACACCATGGTTCATTAGTTAACCGATTAATACGCATGATTCCGTTAATTGCTCATATGTTGACCATTATGCCCTTATTACCTTAAAACGTGATTTATGAAAATGTAAAAGTGTAGAAACCTTAGTTACTGATATATAAACTTGTATGCAAAGTTTGACATCAGTTTGAGGTGTAGATTAAGAGTTATGCTCGTAATCGCAAATTTAAAGCTTTATGTTAATTAAACGGAAAAATTAGCGTATAGCCTAGTTAAGCCTACTTTTTGATATCAAACTTATTACCCACTGATGTAATATATTATTTTGGGATTTTAAAGATTTTTAATTAATTTTAGGCTGAGCATAACTAGTTGTCGTAGGCTTAATCCGGTAATTGTCGGTTTTGCCCTTACGAGCCATAAAATGAGTTTTACATATCTAAACGACTCCAAACCTTTTGCTACTGATCACATATGATAAATAAAATATTTTAAGCCTTCTGGAAATATAAAAATATCAGATTTAAGTATCGAACCCGGAAATGGCCTTTAATCGCCTTATTTAGCGTTTTTAACGCATAGTATGTTTTAAAATCATATTGAACGTACCCGGGTTGATACCTACTGATATTTTAGGCAAATTAGAATGTTTTAACAGTAAGCAAAGGTTGATAAACTAAGACTTCAGTTTTGAGCTTTTCGGCTTATGTGAAATTACCAAAATACCCCTACGGGGCATAGTTTGGTTAAAAATGATAAATTTCACATACATGCTTTAACCTACTGATATAACTTAGAAAATTAGGTATTTTTTCTGATTACATCAGACCTGTTACTCAGGTTGTTACTTAAACTCTTTTATAAACTTTTAAATGACCAAACTACCCCTACGGGGCCTAGTTTGTGTTTAAACACGTTACAGGCATAATGAAAGACATCTTACTGATGTCACAACATATTTGAAGCATATTAACTTAGGAAACCTGTATATGGCTCTTACGGATACCCGTTACGCTTATTACGCGTTCGGTTCGGTTTATGTAACAAGTTTACATAAATTAGCCGAAACGGGTCAAACCTTAACGGTTTTATCTCAAAATCCAGAATGTGAATAATAACCCCATATTAAACAAGTCTTCAAACTTTTCGGGTCTAAATTACATTCTATCCGGTCTTCGCTTAATCGTGCGTACGTACCGTATCTTTGAAACTAGCCGGTCTAAGCGTAAGCTTAATTAAAGACCCGTTAGGATTCTAATAGGTTATATTAAACCTTCGTTCCAGATTAGGAGAACCAGTAAAAGCTACGTGCATTTTGCTTATTGTGATTAATACTTGCTCAGGTAAATACTTTTAACTTATTTTCCCTATACGGGCTTGGGTTACGGTATATAGCATACCGCTTGATCGGGCATCAAATCTCCACCGTTAAAGTGGGTAGTTGAATAATTTGATCGGCTCGTTTAAACAGTCTTGTTTACTTTACAGCATTTGGGGGGGTTAATGACCGTGTCCCGGATATCCTTGGCATCATCTTACGAGATGGCCACGACCTGAGCACGGGGTGTAGGCGTACACCTGTCAGTGTATAACTCAATAATGTGGTGTGTCTATTGATCTTTAACCCGGACAAGATCCGGGCTATTGAACGCATAAGTAACATGTAATTCGTTCACAAGATTATAATATTAAATAATTCTCCCAAGTTAAATAAAATGTTTATGCCACGTGCATCCAAAACAATTTTTAATCATTTTACAAAATGAGTCAGTTGAATGTATTTACCAGTGTAAACTGACGTATTTTCCCAAAAAGATTAAATGCAGGTACTAAGCGAAATTGGCTGGGATTTCTCCTAAGCATCATTAGAAGTCTCGCAAGCTTAAGATGCCTGAAGTCTGTTGAACTATTGTCTCCATTTTATCTTTGATCCGTCTGTGGATAAACTTCCGAATACTGTGACATTTGATATTACAATATTAAATTCGGTTGTGTTGTATCTTTTAAATTGCTTCCGCTGTGCATATTAAATATTGTGTTGTTTGACTATTATGTTGCCAACCATGACGTCACAATACTCCCCACCGGGCCCACCGGTGACACGTGGAAAATCGGGGTGTGACAGTCTATGACCTTCATGTAGTTGACCGGGTCTTCGTCTTCTACTCTCTTTCCACATTCAAACTTTACTTCCTTATCCCCAAACTTCAATGTTAGTGTTCCGTCATTCATGTCCACCACTGCTTGGGCGGTGGCAAGAAATGGCCTCCCGAGGATGAGAGGGACATCGGTGTCTTCCTCCATGTCTAGGATGACAAAATCGGTCGGGAAAACGAAATTGTCAACTTTGACCAATAGATTTTCAGCGACACCTTGCGGAAATTTGACGGATCTGTCGGCGAGTTGTATGCTCATCTTTGTAGGGCTCGTTGTTCCTAGGCCGAGTCGTTTGAACATCGATGTGGGCATGAGGTTAATACTAGCCCCAGGATCGGCTAATGCATTACGAATGAGGGACTCCCCGATCGAGCAAGGAATCGTGAAGCTTCCAGGATCAATTTTCTTTTGTGGGAGTTTGTTGAGTACTAAGGTAGAGCATTCTTCGCCTAAGTTAACTAATTGCAATGATTCAATTTTCCTTTTGTGGGTGAGGAAGTCCCTCATAAATTTTTCATATTTAGACATTTGGGTGAGAACCTCAATAAAAGGGATATTAACATGCAATTGTTTTAGTAAATTTTCGAACTTTGCGAATTGCTTATCGGTCTTTTGACGATTTAACCGACCGGGGTATGGAACCGGAGGAGTCTTGGTGGGCTCTTGATTTGGTGGAGAAGCCTTTTCTGGTTGGGGCGCGGGTGAAGTCGTGCTTTGGCCGAGCTGACTTCTTTCAACCGGTGGTAATGGGGCATCCTCGGGACCCACGGTTCGGTTTCTCTATGTGATGAGATGTACTTGCGCCTTTGGGTTGGTTTCGGTATTGCTTGGTAACGCGCCTTGTGGTCTCTCGGAGAAATTTTGAGCTTTTTAATTTAATTGTTTTTCAATGTTTTGAATGCTAGCTTGTTGATTTCTAAAATTCGATTCCAATTGCTGAAATCGATCCGAGTTTTTCTTTTCGGTTTCGGAGATGAGGCGAGATACAGTATCTTCAAGCCTTTCTCTTCCACCTTGTTGTTGAGAAAAATTTTGTGGTTGTTGAAAGTTAGTTCGTTGGTTTTGTTGGTTACTACTATTGCCGGGATCTCTCCAACCATGGTTGGGGTGGTTACGCCATCCTTGGTTGTAGGTACCCATTGGTGGACCCGATGGCCTAGGTCTATTATCAATGTAGTATACCGTTTCTGTTTGATCATCTACTTCTTTCATACAACTCCAATTTTCATGTGGTCCACCACACCCCTCACAAGCCATAACCGAGGCCGTTGTTGTCATTTCTAACTTTTTGATTTTCAAAGAAAGGGCCTTGATTTGGGCTTGTAAAGAAGTGCTTTCATCAACCTTATGGGCGCCCGGGGCAATAGATTTATTACCTCGGGGAGTTTGCCACTGAAAATTGGTTTGAGCAATTTCCTCAATTTGATTGTATATTTCATTTGGGCGACGATTACCTAGAAGTCCCCCGGAGCTAGAATCAAGTGTTTGTTTTTTGTGTGGCAACAACCCATTGTAGAAAGTGGATACTTGTTGCCATACCGCAAGACCGTGATGTGGACACTTTCTTAGTAGCTCCTTGAACCTTTCCCAAGTTTCATATAAGGATTCCCCATCCTCTTGTGAATATGTGTTAATTTCAGTCATTAATTTGGCTGATTTAGTAGGAGGGAAATACTTATATAGGAACTTTTGGGCTAGTTCATCCCAGGTGTTTGCCAATCCAACTGGGAGGGTGTTAAGCCAAGCCTTAGCTCGGTCTTTTAGCGAAAATGGAAACATTCGAAGGCGGATGGCGTCATTGATGCTCCATTGATCCGAAAGGTATCACATATTTCTAAAAAATTAGTAATATGTAGATGGGGATCCTCGTCCGCAAGCCCATGAAAGGTCGCGGAGTTTTGAAGCATTTGTATCAAATGCGGTCGAAGTTCGAAGTTATTGGCTTCGACATTCGGTGCATTGATAGCGGCGCCGAGATTACCTACAGTGGGTCGTAGGTAATCCATGAGGGTACGTTGGTCCGCCATTGGAAGTGGGTCCCCCGAAACTTTCTCTTGATTTTTAGCTTTAAGTCTTTTTCTGAGAAAGCGTTCGGGTTCTTCTAGAGGTTCTTTTATGTCTCTACTAGAACTGGAGCTCATGCACTACGTAGGAAGTTCAAAAGTGGCGCCGAGGTTCCAAGTCCTGCAATAAAAACATAAAAGAATGTTGGTCAGAAGGTTCAACACGGCCCCGTGCTCAGTGAACACGGCCCGTGGTCGGAGTTACAGTGATTGTTTTCCGGATCCCTGTTACTGGGAGTTGGACACGGCCCCGTGTTGCACCGACAAGGCCCCGTGCTCAGCTCTCTGTAACTCGGAAAATAAAAACTGCCAGTGATAACGCTGGGCACAGCCCGTGTCCGACCAGGCACGGCTCGTGCTGAGCTCTGCAGAAACTGAAAAACTAAGAAAAATAAAAAAAAATGAAAAATAAGAAAAAAAACGATTAGGCCGTTGATTTCTAACTTTCTTAAAATCCTTGTGTCCCCGGCAACGGCGCCAAAAACTTGATGCGTGTTAGGTGTATATGTAGGTTTAAGTATATTTTAAGCCCTTTTACACTTTCTTTAGCCAAGTTTTAAATTTATAAAACACGATATTTACTAACACTAAACACACATATGGGCAAGTGCACCCATCGTGAGCGTAGTATAGTGTTGGTAAGATACCGAGGTCGTCTAAGGACACAAGAGCTTTTAATACCGGTTTATCCTCAACGTCTAATCAAATCAAAAGTTTAGAAAAATGTTTTAAACTAAGAAAAATAAAAACTAACTAAAATGCTGAAAATAAAAATAAAAATAAAAATAAAAACAGATAGACAAGATGAATCACTTGGCTCTGACTCGTGTTAAGTGTAACCTTTGATTATTTCCGCACTTTTGCACTATTTAAGAGATTATCTTAGTTATTGTAGTAGGCCCCTCTTTTGGAGGTGACGTTACCCTCAACCCAGTAGTTTGAGTCAGCAAGGATACAATCCTAAAGGGTCGGATTATTGAAAGATAATTAATTAAGTTATTAATGCAAATTATGGTAGGCCCCTCTTTTGAAGGTGACGTTACCCTCGGCTAAGTAGTCTGAGTCAGCATGGATACAGTCCTAAATAGCCGGTTTATAGTATTAATAGTAGTTTAACTTATGAGGGGATCAAAGAGTTTGGACCCCCGCCATCCAATACCGTTAAGTATTGAAGGAGGTCCTACTAAATTTGACCCAGGTCCCTTGCAGGATCTCTAAACGCTGAACAACGACAAGACTCGTACGAAACCGTTCCCTTAACCCCCGACCAGGTAGCCAACATACCTCCATATAGACCGTGGAGATATGAATGGTGAAAATCATTTATTTTATATAGACAGTAAAATAATGCTAAGACACCACGGACAAACGATAAGGAAGAATCACCTTCAACATAATAAACTAGTTATTAAAGTCATTAATACATAACCAATTAAAAAGTGCGAAAAGATTAAAAATAAAAAGTATTACACTAGACACTTTGTCTTCACCAAGTGATGTAAGAGACTTAGGCAAACATGGCTTTGATTGTCAAGAACTCTTACGATCAATCTTGGATCCCGAGACAACTCACACACTCTATGATGGACAATGGATGATGGTGGTGGATGATGGTGTTATGGTGGTGGTGGGTGGTGGGTGAAGTGTGAGAGAGGTGGTGTGCCAAGGAATGGTTTGAGCTTGAGCCAAGCACTCCTACTTATAGGCTGAACAGAAGCTCGGGCACGGCTGATGTATAAGAATTTATACATCTTTTAAACGTCAAATACGCCCCGTTTATACGAAAACTCTTTGTATTTTCATTGATTTTGGTACTCATTTGAGTTGTTTGTGAAAATACAGGTCCGAGCTTCGGCCCGGTGATGAAACGAAGTCTTTTGGTGCAAATTGGAGAAAAAATGGAACATTCCAGCAAACTGCCAGATATGGCACGATCGTGCCACCCATGAGCACGACCGTGCCATCCACTCCGACATCAGCACTCTCGATCAGCACCATCATCCAGCACCAGCACCATCAAAAATCAAGGGAGCACGACCGTGCCAGGTCAATTTTGTCCCCAGATCAGCTTGTTTCCGAGAATAAGTGAATCATAGCCGAGCACTATCGGCTGGCACGACCAGACCATGCCCGAGCACGGTCGTGCCACCTCGGGAACTTTTGAGCGGGATTTTTCCCAAAATGGTAGCGTACTTGGTCAACATTCAAGAAAGTGGCTCTGACACTTGCCAAGCACGACCGTGCCGTCTGGCGGTATGGTCGTGCCATTCGCGCAGAGTTTAAATACGAGTTCCTAGCTCATTTGCAAGGGAGTTGGAGCATTTTGGTGACTTTTTCTCTCAAGAATCTGATCTTGGAAGCTTGTTGGAGCCAAGAGGGAGCCTTGAAGAGGACTTAATCACTTGAAGATCTACTCAAACATCATTTAAATCTTGTCTTTAACTTGGTTAGCTTACTAGTTACTACATTATGAACAATTTATGTTTATTTGCACTTGATTTGGTAGCCATGAGCCTGATGGGCTAAACATTTGAGTTGTCTAAACTATGTTGAAGCTAATGAATATGTGATAACATGGAAGTAGATGTGGTGATTGTTCTTGTTAATCTTCATGTTGGTATTTAATCTTGTTCTTGGAGTTCATGTGTATGCTTAAAGTTCTTGTTCTTGAATGTTTGCTCATAAGCATTTACATGTTGTGTTGGAAAGCCCATGTAAAGATTATGATTATTGAATCTTGTTAACATGTTAGTATGATTCATAGCATGAAACTAGGAATGGTGATTGCTAATGTGATTGAATGATGATTTGAGCATATGTATGAATTCTTGCATCTAGATTTGGAAAGATCATGAGTATGTTTATATGGATTCTATAGTTTGTGTTCTTGTTAGTTTGATGATTTAGGCCAAAATTGTTAGCTGGCATGACCATGCTTGTGGTTCATATCAAGAACATGATGATAGTGCCAACTACTTGAAACCAAGTTAGGGTGATTAGTGTGTTGTTCATATTAGTTTTCCCTAATTTGTAGAGTTAGGAGTTTTGACAAAAAAATAACTCTTGATTAAAGATTAACATCAACTTAGCAAGTGAGCTTAAAAGAATAATTTTTAGGTGATTAGAATGTTAATTCATTTTTAGTTTTCCTAAGAATTATAGACTAGGAAACCTTGATTGGGGACTTAGTTAATTTTAGAGCTTGCATCATCACAACCTCCTTCCCCTTTGTTGTCACATGTGAGTTAGTGGATACTTAGTTTAGGCAACCCTTTCTTAGATATTGTTCTTGTTAGAATTTTTAGTAGTTTATTTCTTTGCATGCTAAGTTAGAAAAATCAACCCAATCATTTGAAAAGGCTTTAAAGTAGCAAAAGTTTAGTATCGAGACACCGCATCCACGGATTGATATCCGGTTCTTGCCGATTAGCTATATTACCACCCGACGGGTACACTTGCCCTTTGTGTGTGTAGTTAGTTTCTAGGTGAAAAACCATTTTAAAACTAAAATTGTGTGAACAAAAATCTTCATAAAAAATATATATAATTCACGTACATCAAGTTTTTGGCGCCGTTGCCGGGGATGCGGTCTTCTTGAAAACGATTCGAGTTGCTTATTTTGCCATTGTGAAAAGTGTAAAAAGTTTGTGTCTACTTGTTTTATTTGCCTTTGCTTGACTATTTGAAAAAAAAATGATTATTTGCTAGTTGTTTTTGTTTTTGTATATATTTTGTGCATTGTGCTCCTCCTTATTCCCTACAGGTCGTGCATGTCCTCAACCCCCGCTGCTGATATCGTTGAGCCTTCAGCGGAGCCGGAGCGTGATCTTCACCGGAGGCTGCGAGAGCGGTTTCGCTTGGTAGCCGAGACGATTGAGACAGACGCGGGAGGAGACGACACCTTCTACGAGGTTCAAGTAGACATGGCGGACGCAGAAGAGAATAGGATCTTGAATGAAATAGGAAAACCGTCACTGGATGGTTTGCCTGCGAGCATCAATGCACCGACAATCGACAATAATAACTTCGAGATCAAGGCTGGCACCATATCGATGTTGCAGAATGCGATACAGTTTTATGGCAAGGATCACGAGGATCCTAGTTTTCACATTGCGGGGTTTCTAGAGGTTTGTGCCACATTCAAGATTCGTGATGCATCATCGGATGCTATCCGCCTTCGGCTCTTTCCGTTTTCTTTACGGGATGGAGCCAAGGAGTGGCTTCTTTCACTTCCAGCTGGATCTATTACTACATGGAATCAATTAGCTGAGAAGTTCCTTCAGAAATATTTCCCTCCAGAGAAAACTGTTCGGTTGAGAACCAAGATTCTGAACTTTCGTCAGGACGAGGACGAGTCCCTTTACGAGGCATGGGAGCGTTTCAAAGAGCTTATGAGGAAGGTCCCACATCACGGGTTGCCCAAGTGGCAACAATGTCAGATCTTCTACCATGGTTTGGACAGTCAAGGACAGATGATGGTTGATACGTACTCGGGTGGGGATATCGGCACGAAGAATGCCACCGAGGCATTTGAGATTCTAGAGAGATGTGCCGCGAAAAACCGGACGCAACAGCCACCAAGAGGTAAGAGTTCTCGGTAGGGAGTTCATCATGTGGACGACTACACAGCCATGACAGCACGTATGGATGCCTTATCTTCGAAATTTGATCGAGTGATGGAAATGCACTCGAGAGGTTCTTCGAGTGGGGGAGCATATCAGGTAGGTGATTTTCAGACGGGAGAGATGTCACACGAGCATGTTGATTTTATGGGAAACCAATACCGTCCTCAAAATAATCCCTACAGCAATACTTATAATCCGGGGTGGAAGAATCACCCAAATTTCAGTTGGAGGCCCGATGCTTCCAATCTGCATCCACCCGGATTTGCTCCACGTCCCCCAGCTCCAGCTCATGGAGCATATGGTCCATCTCGACCTCAGCAGGCGCCTCCCGCTAGCGAGCCTAGTGTGCATGATATGCTTAGCCAGATCTTAGCCGGTCAGAATACTCAAAAGGCCGAGAATGAGAAGTGTTTTAAGGAGTATGACGGTCGTTTCACGAGGCACGAGAATGAGTTGAGAAGCCAAAAGGCTTCCATTCAGACCATTGAGAACCAAGTTGGCCAGATTGCCAAGATGTTGTCTAAGAGACAACAGGGGGGCCTTCCGATCAACACAGAGACTAATCCTAATGCTACTGCGAAGGCCATCATGTTGAGAAGCGGCAAGACCGCTCAGCCTATCCCTCCGGCTATTCCTGCAAAGCCGGTTGATGATGATGAGGTTGACGAGGAGATTGAGTGTGAGTCTCCGGGTGAGGTGCAACAGAGGCGAGTCCCAGCAAGTACCGCACGACCCAAGGAGCCAGTGAGAGAGTATGTCCCTCCCATTCCATATCCGGGGAGGTTGAAGAAGCAGAAAATGGAAGAACACTATGGTAAATTCCTCGAGCTTTTTAAGCAACTTCATATAAATTTACCATTTGTCGAGGCACTTGCTCAAATGCCTAAGTATGCCAAGTTTCTGAAGGATATCCTATCCAACAAAAAGAAACTTGAGGAGCTTTCGCAAGTGACCTTGAATGAAGAGTGTTCAGCAGTTCTTCAGAACAAACTACCGAAGAAGATGAATGATCCTGGGAGTTTCACTATCCCTTGTTTGATTGGTAGTTTGTCGGTCAGCAATGCTTTAGCTGATCTTGGAGCTAGCATAAACCTCATGCCATATGCGGTTTTTGCTAAGCTAGACTTGGGAGAGCCCAAGCCGACTCGTATGAGCATTCAGCTAGCCGACCGTTCAGTGAAGTATCCTCGAGGCATAGTTGAGAATATGCTGGTGAAAATCGACAAGTTTGTCTTTCCGGTCGATTTCGTGATTCTAGACATGGATGAGGAAAAAAATGTTCCACTTATCTTAGGTCGCCCATTCTTAGCCACTGCAAGAGCCTTGATTGATGTCTGCACCGGTAGACTTACTCTTAGGGTTGATGATGAGGAGGTTACCTTTGACATTGGGAAATCCATGCAACACTCGCAAAGTCAGGATGATACACTATACTTCATTGAGACCATCGACACATATGTGAGTGATCATCTTCGTGATGCATTCGAGGAGGATGTTGTGGACACACAACTGCTAGGAGGGGAGGACTTTAGTTCACCTAGGGTGGACCGATTAGTCGAGGAGGTGACCTGTCTGATAGGTCACGCGTCTCCCCCGTGTCCCGAGGTTTTTGAGGTTGTGGATCGCGTTGCTGAGCCTAAAGCACGCCCTTCTATTGAGGATCCACCTTCGGTTGAGCTTAGGGAGCTTCCAGATCATTTGGAGTATGCTTTCTTGGAGGGCGAGACTCATCTGCCCGTTATCATTTCTGCCGGATTGTCGAAGGAAGAGAAGGATCGATTGCTTGCAGTTCTGAAGCAGCACAAGAAGGCGATCGCTTGGAAGATTATGGATATAAAAGGGATCAATCCATCCTTTTGTACCCATAAGATTTTGATGGAGGAGGACTTTAAACCTGTAGTACAACACCCGAGGCGTTTGAACCCCAACATGCAGGAGGTTGTGAAGAAAGAGGTCATCAAACTACTTGATGCAGGTTTGATGTACCCGATCTCTGATTCACCATGGGTTTGCCCTGTACAGGTAGTCCCGAAGAAAGGAGGCATGACAGTGGTGACCAATGAGAAAAACGAGTTGATTCCTACTCGTACTGTCACCGGATGGAGAGTTTGCATAGACTACCGCAAACTTAATGATGCCACGAGGAAGGATCATTTCCCACTTCCTTTCATTGATCAGATGTTAGAGAGGTTGTCGGGCAGGATGTACTACTGCTTCCTTGATGGTTTTTCGGGTTATTTTCAGATTCCCATCTCTCATGAGGATCAGGAGAAGACGACATTCACATGTCCCTATGGCACATTCGCCTACCGGCGGATGCCCTTTGGACTGTGCAATGCCCCGGCCACATTTCAGAGGTGTATGGTGGCCATTTTTCACGACATGATCGAGGACTCCATGGAGGTTTTCATGGATGATTTTTCCGTGTTTGGGAGTTCTTTTGATCAGTGTCTCGGGAATCTGAAAAGGATGTTGGCTAGTTGTGAAGAAGTCAACCTGGTGTTGAATTGGGAGAAATGCCACTTCATGGTGAAGGAGGGCATTGTGCTTGGGCACAAGATTTCACAGGCGGGGCTCGAGGTTGACCGAGCCAAAGTCGAGACTATTTCAAAGCTCCCGCCTCCCACATCCGTGAAATCTATTAGGAGTTTTCTAGGTCATGCAGGTTTTTACCGGCGGTTCATAAAGGACTTTTCCAAAATCGCCCGTCCCATGACTCAGCTCCTCGAGAAGGATGCCCAGTTTGTTTTCTCCGATGAGTGCCTTCGGGCATTCGAGTTGTTGAAGGAGAAGTTGGTGAATGCCCCGATCATGGTTGCTCCCGACTGGGAGCTGCCATTTGAGTTGATGTGTGATGCGAGTGACTTCGCAGTCGGGGCTGTCTTGGGTCAAAGGAAAGATAAACATTTTCATCTGATATACTATGCGAGCAAGACCTTGAATGACGCTCAGGAGCATTACACCACGACAGAGAAAGAGCTCCTAGCTGTGGTCTTTGCCTTCGATAAGTTTCGGTCATATCTTGTCCTTTCCAAGACCATTGTGTAGACGGATCATGCAGCCCTTCGGTATCTTTTCAGTAAGCAGGATGCTAAACTGAGATTGATACGTTGGATTTTGCTGCTACAAGAGTTCGATATTGAAATCCGTGATAAAAAAGGGGTTGAGAATTTGGCAGCCGATCATCTGTCTCGTCTTGAGCATTCTGGGAAACAGGACACTCGTGGGCCCAACATCAATGACAATTTCCCCCACGAGACCCTCATGAGGATCGAGACTAGTTATGATTCCCCATGGTTTGCTGACTTTGCAAACTACCTAGCTAGTGGCATCCTGATCAAGGGGATGACCCTTCAGCAGAAGCGAAAGTTCTTTGCAGATGTCAAGCATTACTTCTGGGATGACCCTTACTTGTTTAGGGTAGGAGCGGATCGGATGATCCGACGATGCGTGCATGGTGACGAGGCGAGGGATATTTTACGCCACTGTCACGAAGGACCCACGGGAGGCCACCACGGAGCGAACAACACTGCGAGGAAGGTTTTTGATTCCGGATTCTTTTGGCCGACTATTTTACATGATGCCCACGAGTGGGTGAAGTCCTGTGATGCTTGCCAGAGGGCGAGCAACATTTCTGCACGCCATGAGATGCCACAAAACGGCATCCAAGTTTGTGAGGTTTTTGACGTATGGGGGCTAGACTTCATGGGCCCTTTTCCGACCTCTTTTGGGAACCGCTACATACTCGTTGCTGTTGATTACGTTTCAAAGTGGGCTGAAGCACAGGCTTTGCCCACTAACGATGCGAGGGTAGTGGTGAGGTTTTTGAAAAAGTTGTTTGCTCGTTTCGGTGCCCCGAAAGCGTTGATTAGTGACCGTGGGACGCATTTCTGTAATGCTCAGCTTGAGAAAGCATTGTCCCGATATGGTGTGCAACATCGATTCTCTACACCATATCATCCGCAGACGAGCAGACAGGTCGAGGTTACTAATCGGGGTATCAAGCGGATTCTGGAGAAAACGGTTAATTCTAGCCGTAAGGATTGGTCCGAGAAACTGGATGATGCACTGTGGGCTTTTCGGACAACCTACAAGACTCCTATAGGCACCACACCGTTTAAATTGGTCTATGGTAAGTCTTGTCATTTGCCTGTTGAACTCGAGCATAAAGCATATTGGGCTTTGAAGACAGTTAATCTTGACATGGCTGCTGCGAGTGAGAACAGGTTCGTGCAGATTCATGAGATTGAGGAGCTTAGGCACGATGCGTATGAAAGCTCCAAGCTGTACAAGGAACGTACTAAGACGCTTCATGATGCCCGCTTGAAGGACAAGAAAGAATTCCGAGTGGGTGATCGTGTGTTGTTGTACAACTCACGTCTTAAGTTGTTTCCTGGCAAGCTTAAATCTCGGTGGTCGGGTCCCTACACTGTACGGTCAATGTTTCCTTACGGGACCGTGGAGATAGGCCATGAGGATGGCCGTTTGTTTAAAGTCAACGGGCATAGGTTAAAGGCTTATGTTGGAGGGCCCGTTGACCCGAGTGAGGAGGTTGTTACCCTCCACCCCAGGAACAAATGAATTCGGGGTGGTGAGTCTAGCTGAAGACTCGTAAATAAACTTAGCATGTTTGTGTGTTTATTATGTTTGTTGTTATTTTTGTGTGTGGTTGTCTTTTTTTCTTTTCAGGTTGCAGTTCGTTCTGGTCGCGAGGGATGTTAGAGCTTGTTTCCGGCTCTCAGGTATGTTAGTTCGATTCATTTTCTTGGTAGGAGATGCTTCGTGAGTGCCCCGGGTTCAAGGAGTTTGTCTATAAAGATATCCATTTTCAAAAAAAAAAAAATAAATAAATAAATAAATAAATAAATAAATAAATAATTAAAATTCGAAAATACTGCACTCTCACCAAAGTCTGGCACCACCAGACAACCTTTTGCACCAATAATTGAGTTTTTGAATAAACCCCAACCACCTTCATCTTCTTCTTCATAAGTTCATCTTCTCACTTGAACCCACTTCAAAGCACTCACGAATCCTCTGCATCTCCTAGCTTCCTCCAAGAATTCTTTCATCCCAACAAACATTCCAGGTACGGATCTCTCCTTTTCTTGTTAGTTGTAGTGATTTTGTATGTATGTTCTTCAAAGTTAGTTTCTTTAGGTTTTTAGGGCTTGGTCTAAATCACCCGATTCAAGCCCGATTTTAGTATTTTTTGTGTTGGTTTGAACCACAAATGACCGATTTACAAAACCCTTAAGCGAAAGTGTGAAAAAATCGGGGTTTCCGGGGTGATTTGAGCCGTTTTTCGATCTGGGTTCCGTCAAGCACGGTCGTGCTTCGTAAGAGCTTGGTCGTGCTCTTCAAAAAGTCTTCAAAACTTCATAAATTTTCCAGATTTTCAAGGAGGCACGAGGGTGCTATATCGACGCACGATCGTGATCTTCAAAAAAAAAATCATCAAATCTTCATAAATTTGCCCAGATCGTCAACGTCGCACGACCGTGCCAGGCTACGGCACGATCGTGCTTCTCGCAAATAGCTCAAAGTTGTTTCCGGTTGTCGGTCCGGCACGAGGGTGCCATATGGAAGCACGATCGTGCTTCTCGATGATCGCCGAGATCAGTCATCGGTCATCGGCACGGCACGAGGGTGCCGCTGAGTCGCATGGGCGTGCCTCCCGGAATGTTGGTTCAGATCCGAGCCGTTTACGGCCGAGCACGATGGTGCCGTGGGATGGCATGGTCGTGCTCCTGGGGAATAAAAACCCAGACTTCATAAAATTCCCAGAAATCTTCATAAACTCACTAGTTTTGCAGGCCTAGCACGGTAGTGCCATATTGTCCAGTCCCGAAATTTGTCTGTCTGTTTTGGCTGCTGATTAATCTTGTCTCAATTTTGCAGATGGATCACCCTTATTTGCGGTTCTCAAACAATGCCATGGAAGGGTACTGTATCCCGAAGGTGGAGCGGTTATGGGGTCAACGGCATCTAATCGAGCCCATGAGGAGGTTGCAAAGGGTTGATTTAGACTTGCTCGGACAGACCGAGCGGTTTGATGATCTTATTACACCTCCGTGGTCCCGCCTTTTTGAGATCGCAGAGCCGCAATACATAGAGTTGGTGATAGAAATTTTTCGCATCGTTCCGTTTCACATTTCCATGCCCAGATGTTTATGAGAAAAATGTTGGTGTCAAGTTTCGCTTGGGAAGGAAATGGCATCACCAATCGATTAGTCGATTCGCTGTGGTGTTGGGGTTATATACGGAAGATGAGATTGATACTGAGTTATTTCATGGGAGTTTGCAAGATTGGGAGCCAGGCACAGACAAGGCCGCCTTTTGGAATCAAATTACTGTGTCGGGTCGACTTTGGGAACCTCGGAAAGCCAAAGCTACATGGATCCTCGACCCACTTCACCGGGTCATCGAGCGCACCATATTCCACGTCATCGGAGGTCGGGGTGATAGCACGGGAAATATCCCCACCCGCGACCTTTTCCACCTGTACTGCATCGTCTCCGGCTACCATTGCAACGTAGCCGTCAGTGTGGCAGAATCGATTTTTCGCGGTGTTGGTTCGACACCCACATCACGCATATGCGGAGGGGCCTTTGCTACAAAACTTGCAAAATACTATCGGGTTTCCTTAAACAATTTGACAGAAGCCTGTGACTATGGCCTCCTCGATTTGCAGCAGCTAAACTCGATGCACCTGATTCGCAGAGTAGACGGGGTCCCAAAACTTGTGGACAGATTGGGTAGGATCTGGGACCCGCTACCTGCTGAGGATGAGACGGATGATGACAATGACGGTGGTGATGGTGGAGAGCATGACGTGCACATGCACGACATCCCAGTGCAGGGACAGGAGGGGGCCGCTGGAGAAGCGGGCCCCCAATTGCAGATTGGACATGGGTTTGAGAGTCCGAACTGGGAGAATGTGTATGGTGGACTTGGTGGTGGAGGTTATGAGCATGGCGCTTACGGCACTTACGGTCCTTCCGAGCCGTCAGGGGTAGATTTGTGGAGGCGCATGGACGGGCTGGAATTAGGCCAGCAAGAGGTGAGGTGAGATGTCGATCTGATACGCGCGGAGCAACACAGGCAGGGTAACTTCTTGGAAGAGATGTACGAGCAGTCCCGACGCAGCATGGACTGGTTGTTTGGTTCGCAGCAGCACATCGCGAACTCAATCAACCATCCATACACACAGCCACCGCCGCAATTTAGGCGTCGATCCAGATTTGACCCCAGGAGCAGCGACACCGGTCCTTCGGGATCCGGCGAGAGGTCTTAGTTCTGCTTTCCATCTCGTATTTTTATCATCATTTCGTGTTTGAGGGGTGTGCCATTTTCCGTCGTACGTACACCCCTCCGTCGTAGGTGTTAGTTTTTATTGCTTTAGTAGTGGTTAAATTAATAAACAAAGGCAAGGGAAAATGGGTTGGGTAATATTCTTGTGAATTTGACCTTGTTTGCTAAATGTGCAGTGTTGGTTCAAACTCTTTTGAATAAATGACGAGGTGTTGGCTTGGTGGATGGCTTGGTAGTTCGTTGTGGACGCTCCTTTTTACTTCATATTGCTCCAAGTCTAGCCTTTTTGTTTCAGGGGAGTTTTCGTGTTCCTACCTTCCTTTATTTGTATTGAATTCGCATTTCCATTGCTTATTCAATTTTTTTTTTGTACATCGAGGGTGATGTACAATTCAAGTGTGGGGAGGTGGTCTATCGCTTGAGTTTTGTTGTCATATATATATATATACACAAAAAAAACAAAAAAAATAATATTAATAATAATAATAATAATAATAATGCAAAGCTCTCTTTTAACAATTTTTGTGGCATATTAATCAAATCAACATAAGTATCGAAATAAGCACCAAAATTTTTGATAAATAAATAAGGGTAAACGCAAAAAGGGGGTTCGCTCGTGTAAGGAAAACCGTTAAGTAACATGTTTTTTGTATAAAATTGAGCATGAGAAATCAAGCGATTGACCTACTTGTTTGCCTTGCATATTTACCCAATATGCCCGTTTCCGTGAGCTATTTTTGAGCCTTATAGCTTTAGAATTATTTTTGCTCATGTTTTTGCGGGCAAAGATTGAGTGAGCCGGATAACTTTTGTGATTTAGAACTTGGGTTAGGTATGCATTTCGAGGCCACAAAGCAAGAATTAAAGCATAGAAGTGATTGAGGCATTAGGAAACCTTTTTATTTTAGCCATTTTGATTCACATCCCTACCCAAATCATTCCCCTAGTTAAACAAATTTGAGCCTTTCCCGTTCGTTTCCTCTAAACCACAAAATATTAGCCACTTAGCCATATTAGCCTTTTATACTTTGAACCCATTTTTGGTTGGAAGCCCGGTTCGGTTAATGATTAACTTGTAGTTTTTGTATAGTTTCCTCTTAGTTGTTATGTACCCTCATGATCAAGAGTTTTTAGCTAAGTAGACGTACTTAGTTTTCTCCAAAGCATGGGTTATTAAAAAAAAAAAAAAAAAAAAAAAACCCAAGAAATATAGTTGAAAAGCCTTATCAAATGGCTTTGTTAGAGCAATTTTGGGAGTGAAAAACAATACTTGTCGGTTAGCTCTCGGTTAGTTATTATTTAGTTGTATAGTTCTATTTCATTGTATTTCAAGTTAGTCAAACCGTCGGGTTACAACCGTTTTAGCCACTTTTCAAAATCCACTTCCACACCCTTAACCCAAGCCAAGTTACAACCCAATCAAGACCTCATGATTTATGCTTTATTTTTGCCGAATGATTAGATTTGATCCTTCCACAAGCTTATGATATCGCATAGTTATTGTCTTGGCATCGAGTGTTCTAAACATACTCCACAAATCGTATGTGCATTTAAATTTAGCCGAGTGTGTGTGAACATTGTGAGGATGCTTGGTGAACTTGTACGGATTTCCAAGATGGACCATTGCTCATAACCATATTTTACTTATTTCTTTTCGGTTCTTTCTTTATATCGAGCACTCCTTGATTGTCTTGACCCGAGTCATTTGTTTGTGCTTATGAAATGCTAGTTGAGATGATTGCCATTTAGAGAGTTTCGTTGATTTTAGTTTGCTTGAGGACAAGCAAAGTTCAAGTGTGGGGATGTTTGATGTATAAGAATTTATACATCTTTTAAACGTCAAATACGCCTCGTTTATGCGAAAACTCTTTGTATTTTCATTGATTTTGGTACTCATTTGAGTTGTTTGTGAAAATACAGGTCCGAGCTTCGGCCCGGTGATGAAACGAAGCATTTTGGAGCAAATTGGAGAAAAAATGGAACATTCCAGCAAACTGCCAGATATGGCACGACCGTGCCACCCATGAGCACGACCGTGCCATCCACTCCGACATCGGCACTCTCGATCAGCACCATCATCCAGCACCATCAAAAATCAAGGGAGCACGACCGTGCCATATGGTGGCACGACCGTGCCATATGGTGGCACGACCGTGCCAGGTCAATTTTGTCCCCAGATCAGCTTGTTTCCGAGAATAAGTGAATCATAGCCGAGCACTATCGGCTGGCACGACCAGACTATGCCCGAGCACGGTCGTGCCACCTCGGGAACTTTTGAGCGGCATTTTTCCCAAAATGGTAGCGTACTTGGTCAACATTCAAGAAAGTGGCTCTGACACTTGCCAAGCACGACCGTGCCGTCTGGCGGCATGGTCGTGCCATTCGCGCAGAGTTTAAATACGAGTTCCTAGCTCATTTGCAAGGGAGTTGGAGCATTTTGGTGACTTTTTCTCTCAAGAATCTGGTCTTGGAAGCTTGTTGGAGCCAAGAGGGAGCCTTGAAGAGGACTTAATCACTTGAAGATCTACTCAAACATCATTTAAATCTTGTCTTTAACTAGGTTAGCTTACTAGTTACTACATTATGAACAATTTATGTTTATTTGCACTTGATTTGGTAGCCATGAGCCTTATGGGCTAAACATTTGAGTTGTCTAAACTTTGTTGAAGCTAATGAATATGTGATAACATGGAAGTAGATGTGGTGATTGTTCTTGTTAATCTTCATGTTGGTATTTAATCTTGTTCTTGGAGTTCATGTGTATGCTTAAAGTTCTTGTTCTTGAATGTTTGTTCATAAGCATTTACATGTTGTGTTGGAAAGCCCATGTAAAGATTATGATTATTGAATCTTGTTAACTTGTTAGTATGATTCATAGCATGAAACTAGGAATGGTGATTGCTAATGTGATTGAATGATGATTTGAGCATATGTATGAATTCTTGCATCTAGATTTGGAAAGATCATGAGTATGTTTATATGGATTCTATAGTTTGTGTTCTTGTTAGTTTGATGATTTAGGCCAAAATTGTTAGCTGGCATGACCATGCTTGTGGTTCATATCAAGAACATGATGATAGTGCCAACTACTTGAAACCAAGTTAGGGTGATTAGTGTGTTGTTCATATTAGTTTTCCCTAATTTGTAGAGTTAGGAGTTTTGACAAACAAATAACTCTTGATTAAAGATTAACATCAACTTAGCAAGTGAGCTTAAAAGAATAATTTTTAGGTGATTAGAATGTTAATTCATTTTTAGTTTTCCTAAGAATTATAGACTAGGAAACCTTGATTGGGGACTTAGTTAATTTTAGAGCTTGCATCATCACAACCTCCTTCCCCTTTGTTGTCACATGTGAGTTAGTGGATACTTAGTTTAGGCAACCCTTTCTTAGATATTGTTCTTGTTAGAATTTTTAGTAGTTTATTTCTTTGCATGCTAAGTTAGAAAAATCAACCCAATCATTTGAAAAGGCTTTAAAGTAGCAAAAGTTTAGTATCGCGACACCGCATCCACGGATTGATATCCGGTTCTTGCCGATTAGCTATATTACCACCCGACGGGTACACTTGCCCTTTGTGTGTGTAGTTAGTTTCTAGGTGAAAAACCATTTTAAAACTAAAATTGTGTGAACAAAAATCTTCATAAAAAATATATATAATTCACGCACATCAAGTTTTTGGCGCCGTTGCCGGGGATGCGGTCTTCTTGAAAACGATTCGAGTTGCTTATTTAGCCATTGTGAAAAGTGTAAAAAGTTTGTGTCTACTTGTTTTATTTGCCTTTGCTTGACTATTTGAAAAAAAAATGATTATTTGCTAGTTGTTTTTGTTTTTGTATATATTTTGTGCATTGTGCTCCTCCTTATTCCCAACAGGCCGTGCATGTCCTCAACCCCCGCTGCTGATATCGTTGAGCCTTCAGTGTAGCCGGAGCGTGATCTTCACTGGAGGCTGCGAGAGCGGTTTCGCTTGGTAGCCGAGACGATTGAGACAGACGCGAGAGGAGACGACACCTTCTACGAGGTTCAAGCAGACATGGCGGACGCAGAAGAGAATAGGATCTTGAATGAAATAGGAAAACCGTCACTGGATGGTTTGCCTGCGAGCATCAATGCACCGACAATCGACAATAATAACTTCGAGATCAAGGCTGACACCAATTGTCATTTCTAACTTTTTGATTTTCGAAGAAAGGGCCTCGATTTGGGCTTGTAAAGAAGTGCTTTCATCAACCTTATGGGCGCCCGGGGCAATAGATTTATTACCTCGGGGAGTTTGCCACTGAAAATTGGTTTGAGCAATTTTCTCAATTTGATTGTATATTTCATTTGGGCGACGATTACCTAGAAGTCCCCCGGAGCTAGAATCAAGTGTTTGTCTTTTGTGTGGCAACAACCCATTGTAGAAAGTGGATACTTGTTGCCATACCGCAAGACCGTGATGAGGACACTTTCTTAGTAGCTCCTTGAACCTTTCCCAAGTTTCATATAAGGATTCCCCATCCTCTTGTGAATATGTGTTAATTTCAGTCATTAATTTAGCTGATTTAGCAGGAGGGAAATACTTATATAGGAACTTTTGGGCTAGTTCATCCCAGGTGTTTACCAATCCAACTGGGAGGGTGTTAAGCCAAGCCTTAGCTCGGTCTTTTAGCGAAAATGGAAACATTCGAAGGCGGATGGCGTCATTGATGCTCCATTGATCCGAAAGGTATCACATATTTCTAAAAAATTAGTAATATGTAGATGGGGATCCTCGTCCGCAAGCCCATGAAAGGTCGCGGAGTTTTGAAGCATTTGTATCAAATGCGGTCGAAGTTCGAAGTTATTGGCTTCGACATTCGGTGCATTGATAGCGGCGCCGAGATTACCTACGGTTGGTCGTAGGTAATCCATGAGGGTACGTTGGTCCGCCATTGGAAGTGGGTCCCCCGAAACTTTCTCTTGATTTTTAGCTTTAAGTCTTTTTCTAAGAAAGCGTTCGGGTTCTTCTAGAGGTTCTTTTATGTCTCTACTAGAACTGGAGCTCATGCACTACGTAGGAAGTTCAAAAGTGGCGCCGAGGTTCCAAGTCCTGCAATAAAAACAGAAAAGAATGTTGGTCAGAAGGTTCAACACGGCCCCGTGCTCAGTGAACACGACCCGTGGTCGGAGTTACACTGATTGTTTTCCGGATCCCTGTTACTGGGAGTTGGACACGGCCCCGTGTTGCACCGACAAGGCCCCGTGCTCAGCTCTCTGTAACTCGGAAAATAAAAACTGCCAGTGATAACGCTGGGCACGGCCCGTGTCCGACCAGGCACGGCTCGTGCTGAGCTCTGCAGAAACTGAAAAACTAAGAAAAATCCAAAAAAATGAAAAATAAGAAAAAAAACGATTAGGCCGTTGATTCCTAACTTTCTTAAAATCCTTGTGTCCCGGGCAACGGCGCCAAAAACTTGATGCGTGTTAGGTGTATATGTAGGTTTAAGTATATTTTAAGCCCTTTTACACTTTCTTTAGCCAAGTTTTAAATTTATAAAACACGATATTTACTAACACTAAACACACATATGGGCAAGTGCACCCATCGTGAGCGTAGTATAGTGTTGGTAAGATACTTAGGTCGTCTAAGGACACAAGAGCTTTTAATACCGGTTTATCCTCAACGTCTAATCAAATCAATAGTTTAGAAAAATGTTTTAAACTAAGAAAAATAAAAACTAACTAAAATGCTGAAAATAAAAATAAAAATAAAAACAGATAGACAAGATGAATCACTTGGCTCCGACTCGTGTTAAGTGTAATCTTTGATTATTTCCGCACTTTTGCACTATTTAAGAGATTATCTTAGTTATTGTAGTAGGCCCCTCTTTTGGAGGTGACGTTACCCTCAACCCAGTAGTTTGAGTCAGCAAGGATACAATCCTAAAGGGTCGGATTATTGAAAGATAATTAATTAAGTTATTAATGCAAATTATGGTAGGCCCCTCTTTTGAAGGTGACGTTACCCTCGGCTAAGTAGTCTGAGTCAGCAGGGATACAGTCCTAAATAGTCGGGTTATAGTATTAATAGTAGTTTAACTTATGAGGGGACCAAAGAGTTTGGACCCCCGCCATCCAATACCGTTAAGTATTGAAGGAGGTCCTACTAAATTTGACCCAGGTCCCTTGCAGGATCTCTAAACGCTGAACAACGACAAGACTCTTACGAAACCGTTCCCTTAACCCCCGACCAGGTAGCCAACATACCTCCATATAGACCGTGGAGATATGAATGGTGAAAATCATTTATTTTATATAGACAGAAAAATAATGCTAAGACACCACGGACAAACGATAAGGAAGAATCACCTTCAACATAAGAAACTAGTTATTAAAGTCATTAATACATAACCAATTAAAAAGTGCGAAAAGATTAAAAATAAAAAGTATTACACTAGACACTTTGTCTTCACCAAGTGATGTAAGAGACTTAGGCAAACATGGCTTTGATTGTCAAGAACTCTTACGATCAATCTTGGATCCCGAGACAACTCACACACTCTATGATGGACAATGGATGATGGTGGTGGATGATGGTGTTATGGTGGTGGTGGGTGGTGGGTGAAGTGTGAGAGAGGTGGTGTGCCAAGGAATGGTTTGAGCTTGAGCCAAGCACTCCTATTTATAGGCTGAACAGAAGCTCGGGCACGGCCCCGTGTCCACATCCTTCTCTTTCTTCATTTAATGCAGCTTGTCTGTATTAGTTGACCACGCCCCCGTTTCCGCTGAGCACGACCCCGTGTGTAGAAGCATATCTGTACTATCAAGATTTGCCTGGATTCTGCGAATCTTATAGTTGACCACGGCCCCGTGTCCGCTGAGCACGGCCCCGTGGTGGGCAATAGAAGCTTCTACCACTTTGTCTTTTCTGCTAACACTTGGGCACGCCCCCGTGCTCACTGAACACAGGGCATATTCAGTCTTATGTCTTCTTGTTTTGCTTGGGAAGATGCTGTCGTGGGGTCGGGCATGTCACGTTTGCTCCTTTTCTTGTATTTATGTTAGATTATGCTGTCTTTTTGCTTCTTTTGTTAATTTGAGCTCATTTAATCCTGAAAATACAAAAGGGAGACAAAAGCACACTTTTTCCAACATTAGTACTAAAAAGGGTTACTTTTATACCACAATTGATGTAATTTATGTGTTGCATTTTGCACACATCAGTCACAAAGCGCATTTAGTTGCTAAAGGCTTTAATCATCAGGCGGGTATTGATTATACTGATGCTTTCAGTCTAGTGGTAAAATCTACCACTATACAGGTTGTTCTTTCATTGGCAGTTACACGTCATTGGCCCTTACACCAATTGGGTGTTCAGAATGCTTTCTTGCATGGTGACTTGAAGGAGACAGTTTATATGAAACAACCACAGGGGTTTGTTGATCCTCAAAAACCAAATCATGTGTGCCTTTTACATAAATCCCTTTATGGGCTCAAACAAGCACCTCGGGCATGGTTTGAAAGACTCTCAACAGCTTTGACTGCTCTTGGCTTTCGTGGTTCTAAAATAGATCCCTCCCTTTTTATATACGCACACAATGGAACACTTTTATATATGCTTGCCTATGTAGATGACATTATTTTGACAGGTAACAACAACAGTGAAATTGGTCATATTGCCAGGGGTCTCAGCCAATCTTTTGCCATACAAGACATGGAGTCCCTATCTTATTTCTTGGGGATTGAAGTATAACGCATTGGGTCTGATATTCTCCTCCCTCAGAAGAAATATATTACTGAATTACTTGCTCGGGCAGTCATATCACATTCTAATCTAGTCCCCTCACCATGCACTACCAGTGTCTCACTTTCTCTTGGTGATAGTCCTTTGTTTGCTAATCCAGTTAAATACAGGCAAAGTATTACAGTATGTTACCCTCTCTCGGCCTGACATCACCTATACAGTCAACAAAGTCTGCCAGTTCATGCACTCTCCCACTGACAATCATTGGTATGATGTTAAACGTATTCTATAGTATTTACATGGGACGTTTGATCATGGTCTTTTCATCTCCAGTACTTCTTCTTCTGTTTTACATGCTTATACCGATACCCGTAAGTTAACCGCCTTTTTCTGATGCGGACTGGGTCGTCTAGATGACCGTCGATCCTCGAGGGGATATGCTGTCTATTTGGGGTCAAACCTTGTTTCTTGGTCAGCTAGGAAGCAAAAAAACTGTTTCTAGGTCACCCACTGAAGTAGAATACAAGGCCATAGCCAATACAGTTACTGAATTAACTTGGCTTGAAACATTGTTGGTTGAACTTCGTGTTTCCATGAAGATACCTCCAATTTTATGGTGTGATAACTTGGGAGCTACATATCTTTCTGCTAATCCAGTCTTCCATGCCAGAACAAAACATGTAGAAGTAGATTTTCACTTTGTTCGTGAGAAAGTTGCAAACAAGAAGTTATTTGTTCAGTTCATTCTACACATGATCAGATTGCTGATGGCTTCAGTCATATAATTTTTAATATGACAAACATTTGTTTGAGAATAAAAAATTTTGGTATATTTTAAAGGAAAAATGTATTTTATGTATTCAACTTAATTCGTAGTAATTTTTTTTATCAAGATTTAGATAAATAACAAGATTCTTTAGTTTATAGTTGCAAGTCCCAAGCTCAAATAAGGATGAGTATCGTGTTAGAATAACAATAAACTTTGTTTTTTTTTTGAAGCCACTCATCATCACTTACAGAAGATTCCATCATTTAACTTGCCATTGGTGAGTTCAAATGGAATTGGGCCAAAGGCCCTGTTATGCCTTTGGTGAGTTAAAATGGAATTGGGCCAAAGGCCCTGGTAGCTTTAGGGAAGTATCAGAATTCAATTGGCTTTTGAGAGATTTGGTGGGTCTTAGACTTGCTTCTAGGAGCGATCATCTTGGATAGGCGCTAATTCGGAAAGCTTCTCGGTGGGTGTGGTGAAGAGATTATTAATAGAAGGGAAGGATTAATGAAATGGTGTAAGTGGATTCCTTTGAAGTGTAACGTGTTCGCTTGGAGGGCCGAGATGGGTAAAATTTCTACGAGTGTCGTGATAAAAAAAATTATGATATTGAAGTGGAAGATGTGAGTTACCTTCTTTGTGAATTCGGGGATGAATCGATGGGTCACTTGTTCACATCCTGTAGAGTCGCGTCTATCATGTGGCAAAATGTTAGTAAGTGGTGTAAAGTGGTTCCACTCTTCACTTTCTCGTTTAGAGATCTTTTGGAACTCCTAATTTCGTTGGCTTGAAAGGGTTGGCTAGAGATGTGTTCCATGAGATAGTGATTATAGGGTGTTGGAGTATTTGGCGGGCTAGGAATGGTCTCAAGTTCGAAAATAAGCAAGTGCAGGTCGAAGAGATTATTATAGAGGTGAAAACTATTGGGTATCTATGGATTAGTAGTAGATTAAAAACAAGGTCCGTGTGGTGGGCCGATTGGTGCGACTTTGTATTTATGTGATTTGTCTTTTTTTGCCCGCCCCATTTTGTGGGTTGGTGTTTTCTCAATTGTCACACCCTTATATTTCCTGGTGGGCCCAGACTTGAGGTACGTGACGATTGATATAAATACACAAATAGCACAGCGAAAGTCTTGGATTTAAAATACTATTACAAATATAAATGTCTGAATGTTAAAAATATAATACAGACGGATATATCAAAAGATCCACAGGCGGATCGAAAATTTACAAAATGATAAACAGACTACTAGGCTTCAAATGCAAGGAGTTGCAAATTCCTCTTAAGCATTACCGGGCACTTCCAGCCTATTTCGTAACCTTGCAACCTGTTACGTAGTCTTTTGAAAATACGACAGTTTACACTGGTAAATACAAGCTGAGGCTTTGGCAGCCTACCAAGCTGGTACGAAATGTGCCAAATACTTTTTATTCTTGTGTCGCGTACACAACTCTTACCCTTGTGTTGTATTTTCTTTCGTCCATTAGGTCAGCAAGGGAATCAGAATCAAAACAATATGCCTGCTTGCACTTTCAAGACGTTCATGGATTGTAAGCCACATACCTTCAGTGGGACTGAAGGGGCTGTGGGGCTACTTTGATGGTTCGAGAAAGCTGAGTCAGTGTTTGCTATGTGTAACTGTACCGTGGGGGACCGAGTGAAATATGCTAAATGCACTTTGGAGGATGGTGCCTTAACTTGGTGGAATGCCCAGGTGCAAATGTTGGGCATCGAAATGGCTAATGCGACTACTTGGGATGATTTTAAAGAGTTGATGCGGGAGGAGTATTGCCCTCGTGACGAGATTCAGAAACTCGAGAATGAATACTACAATCTGAAGATGGAGGGGTCCGAGATTGAGGCTTACACGAAACGATCTCATGAGCTAGCAAACATGTTCCCTAATTTGTCTCGACCTCCACCTCGAAGAATTAAATTGTACATCAAGGGCCTAGCACCATCAGTAAAGAGTTTGGTCACTGCTGCAAACCTTAACAATCTGCCTCAGATCATCCGTTTAGCACACAAGATTACTGACCAAGAGGTCGAGCGTGGTGCGTTATCGCCACGTGTTTCTGCTACTACCCCTACTCCTACTGCTACAGCTACCACACCTGCTAGTGATAACAAGCGTAAATGAAATGATGCTGACAAAGCAACCAGTGCAAGCCAATCGCAGAAAAGGCCTGACAACAGCAATAACCGTAGTTTCAGTCAGTCGTCCTCAGTTAACCAAGGCCAGGGCAGCAATCAGAGTCAAGGCTCCTACGTTGGTAGGAAGCCAAAGTGCAACAAGTGTGGGTATCATCATCATGGATCGTGTGTCCGGGCTTGCCATAGGTGTGATAAGGTTGGCCATATGGCAAAAGACTGTAGAGCTCCGTACCCAAAGCAGCAGCAAAATCAGCAGCATAATCAACAGCAAAGGCAGCAGCCCCATCAGAACCAAGGCATCAGGAAGGGGTGTTTCTAGTGTGGGGACGAGGGTTACATTAAACGGGATTGCCCTCAGCTAAATCAAAACACCAATGACAACAACAGCCGTCAAAACAACAATGCTGGGAACAACAATAACAGCAACAATGGGGGCAATGGTGCTCGTGGAAGGGTATTTACGATTGGTGCTGTTGATGCTAGGAACGACGGCAATGTCGTGACTGGTATGTTTTCTGTGAACAACCTCTTTGCTTCTGTATTATTTAATTCCGGTACCGATTGGAGTTATGTGTCCCTAGAGTTCAGTCAACGATTAGGGTTAGCTCCAACACCTCTAGAAGCTAAGCATGTAGTAGAATTAGCCGATGGTAAAACAATTGAAGCCTCACACATTTTTATGGGATGTAAGCTAGACCTTGTGGGTCAAGTGTTTGATATTGACCTCCTTCCTGTTACCCTCGGTAGTTTTGATGTAGTGGTTGGTATGGACTGGTTGTCCAAGCACCGTGCTAACATCCTTTGTAAGGAGAAAATCGTACGTATTCCCCTCCCCAGTGGAGAATCTTTATCGGTTCAAGGGCATCGCAGTGGGGCGATGGTTGGTATCATCTCAGCTATGCAAGCTAAGAAGTGTCTACGAAAGGGATATCCTGCTATTTTGGCACTTGTTTCTGATCCTCAGCCTGAAGAGAGGAAGATTGAAGACCTGCCAGTTATTCGTGATTTTTCTGATGTGTTCCCTGAGGAACTTCCTGGTTTACCTCCTCACCGTCAAGTGGAATTTCAGATTGATCTTACGCCAGGAGCGGCCCCAATTGCTCGAGCTCCTTACCGTCTTGCACCCGGGGAATTGTAAGAGCTATCTAATCAACTACAACAGTTGTTGGATAGAGGTTTTATCCGACCCAGTTCTTCGCCTTGGGGAGCCCCAGTTCTGTTTGTGAAGAAGAAGGACGGGCCCTTTCATATGTGCATTGATTATCGGGAGCTCAACAAAGAGTCAACAACCGCTATCCTTTTCCACGCATCGACGACTTGTTTGACCAGTTGCAGGGGTCAAGTTTTTACTCAAAGATCGATTTAAGATCGGGCTATCATCAGATGAGAGACCGAGAGGAGGATGTACCAAAAACAGCTTTTCGAACGCGGTATGGACATTATGAGTTTCTGGTTATGCCGTTTGGGTTGACGAACGCAGCAGCGGTCTTCATGGACCTCATGAACCATGTGTGCAAGCGGTATCTCGACGATTTCGTTATCGTGTTCATCGACGACATCCTGATCTACTCTAAGAGCAAGGAAGATCACGAGCAACACCTGCGTCTTATCTTGGAGCTTCTGAGGAAGGAGCAGCTCTACGCGAAATTCTCTAAGTGTGACTTCTGGATTCGAGAGGTACATTTCCTTGGCCATATAATGATTGAATCGGGAATACACGTGGATCCTGCAAAGATCGATGCTATTAGAAATTGGGCGGCACCAAAGAATCCCTCAGAAGTGCGACAATTTCTCGGTCTCGCAGGGTACTATCGGAGATTTATTAAAGACTTCTCGAAGATTGCTCAACCTCTTACTTCGTTGACACAAAAGGCGTTGCATACTCATGGGGAATGAAATAAGAAGATGTTTTCCAGCTGTTGAAACAAAAACCCTGTAGTGCACCAATTTTGTCCTTACCTGAGGGTACCAAAGATTTTGTGGTGTACTGTGATGCTTCTATTCAGGGTCTCGGTTGCGTTCTGATGCAACGCGAGAAGGTGATAGCCTACGCCTCTCGAAAGTTGAAGGTTCACGAGAGAAATTACACGACTCACGATTTAGATTTGGGAGCCGTGGTGTTTCGCTCAAAATCTGTAGGCATTACCTGTACGGTACTAAATGCACTATTTATGCTGACCACAGGAGCCTTCAGCATATCTTTGACTAGAAGGAATTGAATATGCGACAGCGTCGCTGGGTAGAACTTTTGAACGACTACGGCTGTGCAATCAAGTCTCATCCGGGTAAGGCTAACGTTGTAGCTGATGCCCTCAGTCGAAAGGAATCGAAACCCAAACGTGTTCGCGCCTTGCAGCTCACTATTCACTCAAATCTTCCTGATCAGATTCGTTCGACTCAGGCTGAAGCATTGAAGGAAGAAAACATTAGAGCGGAGTATTTACGGGGCATGGAAAAGCGGCTGGTAGAGAGATCTGATGGTATTCTCTACTTCATGAAACTAATATGGATCCCTTTGTTTGGGAATCTTAGAGAACTTGTGATGGACGAAGCGCACAAGTCTCGATACTCCGTCCATCCTGGTTCGGATAAGATGTATCAAGACCTCAAAGTGTTGTACTGGTGGTCGAAGATGAAGGCTCACATCGCGACTTATGTGGGTAAGTGTCTGACTTGTGCTAAAGTTAAAGTGGAATATCAGAAACCCTCGGGTCTACTTCAGCAACCAGAGATACCCATGTGGAAATGGGAGCAAATCGCAATGGATTTCGTCACGGGTTTGCCGAGAACTCAAAACGGAAACGATGCCATCTGGGTGATCGTTGATCGCCTCATGAAGTCAGCACATTTTCTAGCAATCAAAGAAAGGGATGAGTTCTCACAACTTGCGGCTGCTTATTTGAAAGAAGTGGTTTCTAGGCACGGGGTGCCGACCTCTATTATCTCTGATCGTGACCCGCGTTTCATTTCGGATTTGTGGCAGTCGATGCAAAAATCGTTCGGCTCGCGTCTCGACATGAACACTGAATATCACCCACAGACACTTGAAGACATGCTGCGAGCATGCGTAATAAATTTTGGCAAGGGTTGGGAGAAACATTTGCATTTGATAGAGTTTTCTTATAACAATAGCTACCATTCCAGTATCCAGGCAGCTCCATTCGAAGCATTGTACGGACGAAAATGTCTTTCACCTCTTTGTTGGGCTGAGGTGGGTGACAGCCAGATCAATTTGTGGCAGTCGATGCAAAAATCGTTCGGCTCGCGTCTCGACATGAACACTGAATATCACCCACAGACGGATGGTCAAAGTGAGCGAACCATCCAGACACTTGAAGACATGCTGCGAGCATGCGTAATAAATTTTGGCAAGGGTTGGGAGAAACATTTGCATTTGATAGAGTTTTCTTATAACAATAGCTACCATTCCAGTATCCAGGCAGCTCCATTCGAAGCATTGTACGGACGAAAATGTCTTTCACCTCTTTGTTGGGCTGAGGTGGGTGACAGCCAGATCATAGGCCCGAAGCTTATACTCGAAACTTCAGAAAAGATTGTCCAGATTAGAAATCGTATGGCGGCAGCGCGCGACCGTCAGAAAAGCTACGCTGATAAGCGTAGGAAACCCTTGGAATTCACTGTAGGCGATCGTGTTATGTTGAAGGTCTCACCCTAGAAGGGTGTGGTGCGATTTGGGAAACGTGGAAAGCTTAATCCGCGTTATGTAGGGCCATTCAAAATCTTGGAGCGAATCGGCAAGGTGGCCTATAAGCTCGAGTTACCTGCTAAGTTGGATAATGTTCATGATGTTTTTCACGTGTCGCAGCTAAAGAAGTGTTTGCCCGATGAAACACTTGCAGTATCGTTTCAAGAGCTGAAGATTGTCGACAAGTTGCAGTTTGTCGCAGAACCAATAGAAATTATGGACCGGGAGGTCAAGGTCCGGAAGCATAGTCGAATTCCGATCGTGAGGGTTCGTTGGAACTCAAGACGTGGACCGGAGTTCACCTGGGAACGTGAGGATCAGATGAAGCTCAAGTACCCTCACTTATTCCCAACTAACAAATCTAAATCTGATGCAACTGTGGAATTTAGGGATGAAATTCCCTTTCAAGTTGGGGATGACGTGGCACCTGGAGAAAATCCGCAGTCATCCTAATCTATCACTGTGCTTTGGATTGCTTATCAAATTTTGGGATGAAATTTCTTTCAAGTTGGGGATGATGTGACAACACGAGATTTCAAGGTCCTTTTCCTACGAATCACTTGTTTTGTAATCCTGCTTTGACGATTTGCTCTATGTATGCCTTGTGCAACAGTTTGAAAGATTCAGTATCCTAATGAATATTTAGATGTGCAATGTGAATGTAAATGTATTGATTATTATTTAATGAAAACATTATGTGACAATTGGGCTCGACGAAGAATGTGACATTTGGGCTCGACGAAGAATGAACAGTGGGCTCGACGAAGAATGGACTTCGTCACCCATCGTTATAACGAAGAATAACCTTCGTCTAGAGGAAGTTCGGCCCAGTTGTGGCCCGGCCTGTTCACGTCATTTAAAACGATTCCATGAAACCCTAAAACACCATTCTCCACTCTCGTTTAACTGATGGTTGTTCCCGATTGTTCGAAGTCTCCGGCTCTCGATCAAACAAATCCATTCAATATCACGGTTAGCATTCTTCTGTTAATAGTGTGCTATATTTCTGATGATGTGATCTTGTGTGAGACTAGGGTTTCATGAATATTATCGTAACCTATGACTAACATGATTAAGGCTTCGCCTACAAACTGAATTGATTAGGGTTGGTCATTGTTATGTGTTAAACGGTTAGCATGAATGATTAATAAGAGTTTTAGGTGATGAGTTATGTTATCATAATGGGGTTAAGAATTTGAAAACACTCATGATATTGATCGGTGAACTAGTGTTTGTAGGTTGATATCGATGATTGTGTGTCATAACATATTCGCAGATGTGTTAGTATGTTGAACAAATCTTGAGTTACAATTGTGTTATTGATCCGATGTGAATGATTGGCGGTGATGACTCTTACTAAGATCATTAGGGCTATTTAGTTCTCATGAAAAGTGAATCTATAACTGACTTGATTCATTGCAACCATCTGACGAGGGGCGACGAAGGATACACCTCGACGAAGAAGGTGGTTCGATGAAGGATAGATTCTTTGTCGGACAACCTTGATGAACTTTCAGGGATACTTCGTCAACCATGCATCAGATGAAGCTCAAGCATAATCTTCGTCATTATATACTTCGTCGCTAGGGGATTCTTCGTCGATGAAGAATCTTCGCCGTTAGACAAATCCATCAAAATAGTAACTGAATATTTGATTGTGGACTAGGTGTTTATAGAATGCTATTTGGCTGCATGTTAATAATGATGAATGTTTTAGTTACACAATAACGTTTTGGGCATGCTAACAACCATAAATAGAAATGAGGAAACTTGTATGTATTAATGTGAACAATCACTTTAACTGTTGGATACTATTACATGACATGCACGTGGAATGTGGACTAGCATGAAAACTGATTATTTGCTACATACCATACGGTGTTCTTGTGATGTATTCAAACTGTGAAAATGTGTGACCTAGTTGTTCATGAAACTGATCTTGATTGGTAAACACGGTAGGGTTGGTTGATTAACTGGAACGGGTAACTTGTTAAATACCGAGCAAATCTAAGGTGAGTTCACTGCTCTTTTTCCAAGCATGCGTCCCGGGGAGGGTCATCTGGTAAACGTTCCGGGGAGGAATGTCAGGTAATTGGGTTTGACTGGAATGAAACCTTGGATGTTGGTTAATATACTCATTTCTATCATTAAGTCCCATCATATACCGATTGGTTGCCGGGGAGGCAACGAGGTTATTAGTTGATAGCGCTATTAGGTTTGGCACCCTCACACCGTACCGGGGAGGACGGTCGTGAACTAATTACCTTAACCACTTGACCAATGTTTGATAGAACATTGGGGAAGGGCAAATAATCTAGTGCCATCTGCGGTAATCAAGTTATTAACATCATCAAATCTCTGAAATGTTTTATACTTATATCTGGTAACTAAAACGTGTTAACAAACTTTGAACTCACCAGCGTCGTCTGGCACACTTGTCTGCATGCTTGCAGGTCGTTAGATTCACGGATGGAACTTGCTATCTGGGAGTGCTGGAGTGGTCATGGGTCGTAGCTCTTGGATACTTGTTTATTGATTTTTGCACATTTGTTTTGAAATACTTGAATAACTATTTACATTATGCTTCCGCTGAACGAATTTGGTTTAAGTTGTGTTTTGGAATTACTTATGAAATAAATAGAAACTTTTATTTAATACAATGTTGTGGTTCAATGTGATTGGTGGCTGGATCCTGGTACGTCACATGTCCCGCGGTGTTTCCGCATGTGGTATTTTGGGGGTGTGACAAGAAACCTCCAATTAAGCAGATAAGAAGAGAAATGAGGAATGAGCAAAGGTAAGTGTTGAATGAGGGTTCTATTTATAGTAGAAGGAGGTGCATAGGATTGTTCCAGGTGTTATGGGCTGATGTAGGATGATTGTAGGTGTCCATGGACGTGTAATGAACTACAAATGGGTGGCAAAATCGCGAGAGGTGGCAACATGGTAGAGATACTTGGCCTCCAAACAAAAAACTGCCAGCTCTGGTCCTTACTGACCGTATGAGCTCAGAGCTTACGGTCTGTAAGCCATCTTAAGCGCCCACTGATTTGAACTTCATGCGGACCGTAAGACCTATAGTCTTGCGGTCCGTAACTGCTTAACTGAAACTGTTATTATCCTTTGCTTACGGTCCGTAAGCACATAAAGCTTACCGTTCGTAAGCGTCACTCAGAGGCCATAAAAATGGCATGTTGACACTTTTAGTCCCTCACGACTTTACAAAATTAGTCTCTCTCGTCCAAATTATTAGACATATTTGAGAGTGGACTTGGACACATGTCTTCATATTATTTAACACAATTATGTTACATTAATGAAGTTCACGTTTTAGAAAAAAATCTTGCCATGTTTTATTGGATGCATACAAATTAACAATATTTTGAAATAGAATTCATTATTTATTATACTCGTAAAACATATATAATTATTACGACGTTGAAAGAACTACAAGAATCCATCTACATGCACAAACATACTATATAATCAGAAATCTTAAATGATTACCAAAAACTTTTGATAAAACTACATAAAACACAAATAACAATAATCATATTTTAGATGCATTAGCATAATTGCATAGATGAATCAATCCAAGTTCCAATCATATGTCCTATGCATATAGGCGACAGTCAGTGGCGGATCTAGAAAATCCGCCAAGCCGTAACGTTTTATAAAAAAACCGTAACGAAATCATAAAAACGTCAAATTTTTCCAAATTTTACACTACTGCCGGAAAGTCAAGCCGTAGCGGAGGTTGCCCCTTCTTATATGCCAGGTCCGCCCCCGCGACGGTGACCATGCTCATTCCAGCACTTCCAACAACCATAACCAGTATGGCTCTTTTTGCGAACTTTTAATTGTCGTCTTTTTGTAAAATTCACGTGTTCTGCAAAGAGTAAATATAGAAGAAATTAATATTATACACATAAACACATGTATGCATAGAGTTGGATTCCATTGAGAACTCTTCATTTATGGAAAGAATAAATTAAAACCAACTTTTTAAAAAAAACATGACACTTAAGTGGGTGAATCTTATGACATGAATTCTTTATTGATCATACCAGTTGGGTCACTAATCTTGAGTTGTTTAGTGATTTGAAGGTTTTGTCCTTGTGAAGAAATCAGGACAAAAGTAAAAAGAACAACAAAGAAGAACTTAACACCACTAGACTTCATTTCCAAAAGTGTGTTTTAATGCTTGTGTGTTGCATTGATTTATATAGTGTTACATAACAAGTTTGATGTTGATGTGTTGCTTTGCTACACTATTATCAACTTTTTGTCACACGTTTTCTTCATCCTTTTTGACTTGAATTTCTACCCAAATTCTCATACTTTTAAATGCTTTTTTTTTTATCCTTTTTGACTTGAATTCTACCCAAATTTTCTCACTTTTAAATATTCCAATCAATAATCATACTTCTAAATGTTTTCTTTATCCTTTTTGACTTGAGTTTCTACCCAAATATTCATACTTTTAAATATTATAATACTCCAATCAATAAAATATTACGTGTTACATATATGAACAGGTTTAACATTTTTAACTTAGACCAACGATCATTCTTGGCATTTACGTTTTTCTACCTTTTTATGGTTGTAAATGCAAAGAAAAACATATATAATCATTTCTGTTATCACCAATTCACTACTGACTGCAAAATTGATGAAAATTGGTGTTAACTTATTAGCGTTAACCACCAATAAATTCGTCTTGTGATATTTGAATCCTTCATCTTTGTGATAGAGGGAAGTCATCTACCACGACATTATATCCCTTGTGGACAATTAATAAACACTGATAAAATATCAAAATCAATTTTGATGTTGACACTACTTGTAGAGATTTCCTAAGTGATCATTCGCTTATTTAATTTGATCTAATTTTACTTTTAATTATCGATTCCAAAATTGTTATGTGTCAACATCATATCATCTAAAAAAATCTTTTTTAATCAATATTGATTTTCTTTTTTGAAAATAGGTCTAATATCATATAATAGCAACATTGCTTATTTTATAATTATTATCTTAATATCATACCTTACTCCAGGTATATCTTTAAGTTGATCAAATTTTTTTTAGATTAGATTTGGTAAACCTTACCACAAAATCCACATTTATCTCAAATATATCTTTAAGTTATAATTTATAATAATAATAATAATATTTTTTGGATTAAACCTTATAAAAACATATCTTTTTGATTGTTTTTATATTAGATTTATGATGATAATAATATTTTTTGAATTAAATTACTAAATTGGTGTTCATGTTTACCATTGTTTAATGTTAAAGATTGACAATAAATGTGTAAGGTCCAATGTTTTTAGACTTTAACCGAACACCGAACCGATCGCCTTACCAGTCCACCATTAGGACCGGATGTAATAACTGGATGACTATCTAAATAATATAAAATAAATAGGGTAAAATAGGAAAATTTTAATCAAAATTTGGCCCGACCCCCTGAAAATCCCGGTCCAACCTCCCGGTTCGCTTCACAGCAGTTCCAACACTTTTAACGGCTCCAGATCGTGGTCCGACCGGTTGGTCTAGTCAGTTTTTCAAAACACAGGTGAGGTGTACGTCAATACCCAAGTTTAACAATGATTACCATATTGCTTCGATATATGCACACAATTCTCACTTTCATATTCGATTTGCAAAACATATGGTTCATACAATCAAAACTGTTTCGTATTATTTGCAAAACAAATGATTTTGAAGAGTATATATATATATCCAAATATGAATTGTGTTTAGTGTTTTGCTTTTGAATAGTTAAAACTTTATAGTTGATGCAAATACGCAGCAAAATCTCTTATGTATTTGATAATAATTATTTCATTACTTCATTGGCTAATGATGTAAAAATACATAAGAAATTACCTAAAGAAAGGATGACTGTGACGAACATTATTAAACACTTTAGAAGCGGATTAGATATTAACTAGAAAAGTCAACCGTCGCGTTGCGACGGGGCTTAAAACCATGTCAATTAGAATCAATGTGAAACTCTCACGAATGGCCATTAAAATCGAAAAAGCTTGTATAAAAAGCAATGGAAAAAAATAAAACCATTTTGCTGTTAATATTTGTCAGTGCTTTTGTATTAGTTAACTTATGACCCTTCCTAACTATGGTAATTTTTCCAACATTCGTTTGGCTGATAATTTGGCATCTGCTAACTCATTGACCAACTTTGAATTCACGATCTCCATTCTTTGCCGGCCTTTTCGTTCTCGACTTAATTCCGACTTTACATCATCAATAACCGCAAGAACCTTTTCGTGTTCGCGGCTCCGCCATGCTGCACGTTCTTCGTTTAACTTTTTTAAACATTGTTCAAGTTTCTTTTTTGAAGTTCATCTTTCCGTTTAAAGATCATGAATGCGGGCCCGGGCCAATTCAAGTTCTGATTCAAGCACCGACACTACACCATCTTGTTCTTCTAGAAGCTTTGATTAACCATAGATTCGTTTTGCGTCTTCTGAAGCTTTCCGTGAATACGGGTCCCACTTGGTTGCACCCTCCATCGAAGAGTTGGAAAAAATGGAATGTTGGTTCAAGCTACAAGATTATAGAAATCAAATTTAACAGATTATCAGATATTGGTTTTTCGAAACGCGCATCCAAACGCCCCTAAACTTGCATTGCCGACCAAAGATGAGCAAATGGTACCCGGTACCGGTATCGAATTTACCGAACCGGGTACATTTTCGGTACCGACTTTTGACATTTTCGGTACCGGTCCGGTACGGTATCGGTTTGGTACCGGTACCGAACCGTACCGTACCGAGTATATTCGGTACCGGTACCTACTTTTGCGGATTTTTGGTACCGATACTTTCGGTTCCGGTACCGGTCGGTACCGAGCTCATCCCTAAAATATAACATCATAGTCATACAAACATAGTTATGTCCATTTATATCAGTTTCCTTCATAATCTTCATTTTGGGTCCACAACAGAACCCATAAAAATATACGTATTAAATTTTCGAAACAAATAGGACCAACGGTTATGTACTTATGTTCATGTTAACTTTCATTTACCATTAGTGGACATACTTCGAATTTAAATGTCAAACAAAGTACTTTTATTTTTCTAATTTCAAAATAGAACTTTGTGCTGATATATGTGTACCAAAAAAAAACATAATTTTGGCAAATATAAGTGATCAAATTATACCTTGTGATGAAGCATATTCCTTGAGCCAGTCACATAATTTGGGCTTTGTGGAACTTCTTTCATATGAGAATCAAATGACTTCCTATTGTGTCAAGCAGGGGAATGAATCCTCGGATGATCGATGGTGGGCTGCAAGTAATAGATCATTCAAAGTCAAGTTCAAGATTCAAGTGATTTTCTAAGTCAACATCAAGATTCAAGCTTTTCATGTTTTCTACTCAAAGAATCAACTTTTTTTGCTCAAAAGTCAAACATAAACTTTTTTAAGACATGAAACAACAATGGTTTTTCCCAAATTTAGAATTCTTTTCTTCTTTAATTTAAAGATTCAAAAAAACAAACAAAGAAAATCAAAATGTGAATCTAAAACTAATATGAATTAGCTTAAGTGTTGGTCAAAATGAAATAATTTGTAGTTTTTGATAAACATAAAACTTCAAAATCCAATGATATGTATGTCTTTGATAAAGACATGTCATCTTCTTCGGCATCCACCTTTTGCTCACCACGTCCATGTCCACCTCTGCCTACGTTTGTCATCCTTTTAAAATCTTTACTTACTCGGTCGACAACTTCATCTATCGTTCATCTTTAGTCGATAACATTTTTTATGTTTAGAAAAAAAATATTGAAATATAAATACCAACTCAAATACCTTAAACCTGCAAAATGAAATCTAGAAATCTATCTAATGGACCAGTACCAGATTTGAGTTTGAAGAATGAAACCCAATTGATGAAATGAGTTTAATTATAAATCGATAAGCCGTCGGATCACTCCATGTGTCCGTTTTTCTTGTAATCTTCATATTTTCCGGCAAGATTTCGCCATAAAAAAAAAAACCTTTTAAAACGCTTCTTTTTGCGGAGCCTCAAATCCCTCAAATCAGTTCTAAACACCCAAAAACATAAGATCAATGTTGTCAAAAGATATCAATAATGTTAACCAAGTTTGTACCTAATATCCCAAAACCCATTTCTCACTTTCTAATTTCTATCCAAACCAAAATCATTTCCGACACACAACCACCAACCCCATCTATCTTTCACTTCTGATCCATCACCCCCTTCATGAACAGACAACAACGTCGTTCTTATCGACTGTTTCGCCATAAATCCATGTGGCGGGAACCGTTTTCCGGCACCGTTGTCCTGAAATTCTTCAAAATCGGCTTCTTGCCGCCGATTTTCACTCAAATCTTCTTTCAGTATTTTTGACCAGTTTGCCACGTTGTCACTACTATCGACTTAATGTAAGATACAAAACTGATAAAAGGATTACAAAATTTACCGCGACATTGCCGAATCTTCCATAGCCACAGAGGATGATTGCCGATGGCTTCTTCTTCGTTGGATGAGTTGATTGTTGCCAGACCTTTTCACTGCCAGTTTACGAATCACAGAAGATTAATATTAGAAAACAATACATCTACTGAGGAATATTAAATATATTTGTATATCCCCAAAAAGAAGTACACACAGTAAAAACCTTCAACCTTACAGATACAAACCGTCGGAAACACTCCATGTGTCCGGTTTTCTTGTAATCTTCATATTTTCAGGCAAGATTTCGCCATCAGAAAAAAAAAACCTTTTAGAACGCTTCTTTTTGCGGAGCCTCAAATCCATCAAATCAGTGCTGAACCCTCAAATCCCTCAAATCAAGTCTAAACCCTCAAATCCCTCAAATCAAGTCTAAACCCTCAAATCCCTTCATGTCGTTGCCACTGTTGGGGTTGAGACGTTGACGATGACTGTGACACCAGCGCGACGTCGAAGTGGTGGAAGGGTGGAGTTAGGGTTTACTATAGCATGTCTCCCACTCCCTCTTGAAAAAGGAAGCGGTGGTTGGACAATAAGGGCATGTTTGGCTAAGCTTTTTAAAACAACTTATTGACTTATTGTCTTTTTAGAAAAGTCAGTATGAAGTGACTTATTGACTTATTGGCTTTTTCCTCTCACATACACCCTTATTTCCAAACATCATTTTGGAGCTTATGACTTTTCTAAAAGCTAATAAGTCAATAAGTTGTTTCAAAAAGCTTAGCCAAACATGCCCTAAGCAGCTGCTTGGAAAACATATAAAGTAATGTACAACAGCCTAAAGCCTGGAACATCATCTATGCAATATGTACAACATTTATTGCACAAAATTGTTGAAAATTAGAGTATTATATAATATATAATTGTTATGAGCAAAAGATTGCAAGGATGAAAATGATAGATCTGATGCCTCGGGAGAGATGAAGAGTTGGTTCCAGATCTAGAAGAAATGGAGATGTATTTTTTTATTCCAATTTTCTCCTCGGTTTTTCTTTCTTTTAAGTTGCTTTTGGAATTTTAAAATGATCCCAAACCTTTATTAAGTTTAGAGTTAATTACTGTTTTTGTCCCTGTGGTTTGTCAAAAATCACTATTTCGGTCAATTAGTTTAAAAATTGCGATTTCAGTCCCTATGGTTTCACTTTCGTAACTATTTCAGTCCACATCATAACCATTTCAGTCTCTGTACTTAACAGAATAATGGATTGAAATTGTTACGAAAGTGAAACCACATGGACAGAAATGGTTACGAAAGTGAAACCACGGGGACTGAAATCGTAATTTTTAAACTAATGGACTGAAATAGTGATTTTTGACAAAACACATGGATGAAAACAGTAATTAACTCTTAAGTTTATCTAAGAGTTCTTAACTGGGTTCTCCGGTTACCACATGTCATTAGGAAAAGTCAAACTATGAGAGAGGAATTCTTTTTGTGTATAGTCAGACTGTATGAAAATATAATAGCCTTAAAATTATTTGTGTATATTGAGATTATATGAAAATATAAGGAATGTTGGATTTTAATAATCCCAACTATTCATTGTTGACCCCCAACAGTCTCAACTTAAAAAATAACCACTGGCAGTGCCAACTATTGACATATTGGCCACCAATGGACCTTGACTAACAGAACCCTAACGCCGTTAGTCTCCGGTCGCCGGAAAACCGTTTTTGTCCAGAAAAACGTTTCTAAAGGTCCGATCTAAGGCTACAAAGAGGTTTGGGACGAAAATGTTGAGTTTTCTGACGAAAAAGAAGTTTTCCGGCTACTTTAATAATTGGGGTTTTTACTAGAAAAAGGTTTCCAAAGGTCCATAATAAAGTTACAAAGAGGTTCGGGACAAAAGTGTTGAGTTTTCCGGCCAAAAATGAGTTTTCCGGCCCAAGCTATCCAAATAATCACACTTTCACAAGTTCAAGACTTGTTCATCAAGTTCAAGACTTTTTCATCAAGTTCAAGACTTGTTCATCACTTGTGGGTTAAAACCCATTTAAAACAGAAAGTTTTTGAGGATTAAACCTCTGGATTTACATGTCACAACCTTGTTTTTAAGCGCACATAATCATGGTCTTGATTAGTGGCATAAGGACATAGGAATTTTGAAAGAAATCATAAGTTTAAGTAACTTTAACAAGTGTTTATGCAAAAACATAAACTTTCTTGCACTTTTAACCTTATTTGGTTGATGTTCCAGCCTTGGTTTTCCATGGAAAACCTATGGAAACATACCTAAGGTTGTTCCAAGTGCTAAGAAGAAAGAATCAATGAAAAAGATGAAGTAGAAGGGGCTGTTTGTTTACATCTGAATGGATCCATTCAGAGCTTACCTCTGAATCGGTCAGAGGCTGGGTTGTTTGGTTCACAAAACCCTTACCTCTTAATGGTTCCATTCAGATCTCTGAATGGTTCAGATTTGAAAAGTCGCTGAATGAAACACTGGACATACATGCCCCTTCCTCCCATCTCCTCCACAGTTCCTTCAAACATCAATCAATCTCGTATTATTCAAACATCAAAAAATGGCGAGAACCGCCCGCAAATCAACGGTGGAAAAGCTCCGAGGAAACAACTGGCGACAAAAGCCGCCAGAAAATCAGCTCCGGCGACCGGAGGAGTGAAGAAGCCGCACAGATTCCGGCCAGGAACCGTTGCGTTGAGAGAGATCAGGAAGTACCACTGTTGATCCGGGAGCTTCCATTTCAACTTCTGGGGAGAGAAATCGCACATGTATATATTTGGAGTGGATGCACTCGATTTCTTTCTTGAGCTTCATTTGCAATTTCTGATATGTTTTCTCACATTCCAAAATCCAAACCTTCAATCTTGCGTGCAGGAGTTTGAATGTAGCACAACTTTCAAGGTTTAACAGTATCAATTCAAGCCCTAGTATGTATAATGTGCAATTTTTTATATATATTTTGTATATATGTATGATTAGATATATAAGTAGTTTAAAGGGGTAAAAATGTCATTTTACATAGCCATTCAGAGGTGCAACCAAACAACACTTTACTGGTTCAGCACTTAATGGTTCAGAGCCTCTTAGACATTCAGACCTCTTATTCATTCAGCACTTATTGGTTCAGATGTTGCCAAACAGCCCCGAAGTGAAGTTATGCTCACCTTTGAAACTTGTAACCAATAATATGATTTGTTACTAATTTCCAGCTGAGTTTTTGAGTGTTTGAGAGTGAAAGAGATGAGTTTGCAAAGTGAAAAATGTGTGGAGAAGGGTTTGGTTTTATAGGGAATGATTAGGGTTGGTTAGTTGGCTAATAAATGAAGAAAACACACATAAACAAAACCAAAATCGCCCAATAGTGGAGCTGAAAATGGGTTCTGCGGATCTGGTGTCCTCGCGGGGTGCGACTCAGGTAGGGGAGAGGGGTCGTGGCCGGAGAGCGAGTATGGCTGGGGAAACCAAGTTTAAATGTTGGCAGATTAGGTCCCTGATGTTTATTATTGAAGGTTTAAGGTGTTTTAAAGGTATATTATGAAATATAAACATAGTATAAGGGTGGTTAAGTGTTAGTGACATAAAAACAAGTATGAGGAAGTATGATTTAGTATATGTATGTCGTAAATAAGTATCGTATGCGTCCAAAGGACGTATGATTCACGTATATCACGAATTTGCAAGTATAACACATATTTTCAAGAATTGCGAATAATGTATTAATCGTTTTACGAATTCAAACGTATGAACATGTACGAATGTATAGAACATGAATTTAAAGAAATACGAATTTTATTTATGATCCAAGTCTCAGATTTTATAACGATTATAACAAAAAGACGATTACAAGAATACAAGACTTCCAAAGATAGAAATACAAACAACGCTTCCTAATTATGGAAAGTACGAAGAAGCAGGGCGTTACACTATACCAACTTGAGGTAGATAATGCGTTCTTGTATAGTTCTATTTCTGAGGATGTCTATATGAAATTACCTCAAGGTTATTATTCGAAAGATGAAACAAAAGTGTGTAAACTTGTTAAATCTTTGTATGGTCTTAAACAAGCACCTAGGAAATGGAATGAAAAATTAACTGTTGTTTTGACAAAGTAGGCTTTATACAAAGTAAATGTGATCATTCATTGTTCACCTTGTCTAAAAAAAATGTAACTGTATTTTTGTTAGTATACGTTGATGATATTGTCATAACAGGTAACTCAGATTTTGAAATTAAAAATGTTAAACAAGTTTTGAATGATAGTTTTAAGATTAAAGATTTAGGTGTGTTGAAGTATTTTTTAGGAATTGAAGTTTTGTATGACAAAAATATCATTTGTCTTAGTCAAAGAAAATATTGTTTAGAGCTCTTAAATGAGTTTGGATATTTTCGTTGTAAACCTGTTAGTACACCGATAGAGCAGAGTTATTTAGTTACCTCTAAAGTTGATAAAAGTCAGCAATTTCTTAAAAATGTGTCTGGATTTCAAAAATTGATTGGAAAGCTGATTTACTTGTCTTTAACTAGACCTGATATAAGTTACACTATTCAATTTTTAAGCCAGTTTATGCATAGTCCAAAAGAAGTGCATTTAAACTTGGCTTTAAGATTGTTAAGATACTTAAAACAAAGTCCTGGTAAAGGACTGAGTTTTAAGAAAAGTGATAGGTTAGCTTTATGTGGATTTGCTGACTCTGATTGGGCAAAATGTTTGTCCACTCGGAGATCTGTTACTGGCTTTTGTATTTTCCTGGGAGAGTGTCTTATTTCTTGGAGAAGCAAGAAACAAAGCACAGTTTCCAGGTCAACTGCAGAAGCCGAGTATAGAGTCATGTGCTCTGCTACATGTGAACTTATGTGGCTAAGAAACTTGTTGACTGGATTGCATGTTAGTTGCCAATTGCTTATTGATCTATATTGTGATAGTCAAGCTGCTATGTCAATAGCAGCTAACCCTGTATTTCATGAAAGAACAAAACACTTTGAATTGGATCTGCATTTTTTGAGAGAAAAAGTGGCTGATGGTATTATCAATCCTACTAAAGTTGACTCAGAAAGTCAATTTGCAGACATTTTTACCAAATGTCTTAATGCTATTTAGCATGAAGAGTTTTGTAAAAAGTTAGGTTTGATAGATATGTTTAAGCCAAATGAATGAAGGAGGGTGTTGAAATATGTTGGACTTATAATTGTCATTCATTGGGCTGATTATGGCACATATTTATTGGGCTTAGTATTGTTGGGCTCCTGGATATGTTTGTTATGTTTGTTATATCAGTTGTAACACGTATGAAAGTCTGAGGGGTCATAATGTAAATACTGAGGGACTGCGATCATCATGAAGGATAGTTTTGGACTAAAGTGAAAGTTTGAAGTTTCAGCATATAAAAGGAATTTCTTCTCTCAGTTGTTATCACTCTCTCTCATTCTACGCATAGTCTTCTCTGTATTAGGGTTTTGTTAGATCAAGATTGTAGAAACAATCTGTCACACCCCCAAATTCCCACCTAGGGTATGTCCCTACTAGGAGTGCGACGATCCAACAACGAGCCACTAATTATATCAAACGTATTCAATTAAATGATAAAGTACTTAATTGTAAATGAAATACTGTATGTGAGTTTAAATGAAAACCAAAGTATCAGCGGAAGCAAAGTTAACTAGTTTTAAAACCAAAGTAATGTATCATTAAACCAATAAAATAAATACGTTCAGCAAGACCATGCCCACTCCAGCTGCTCCAGATAGCAAGTCCCAAAGTATCTCAGCTAACGACCTACAAGCATGCAAACAAGTGTGTCAGACTACGCTGGTGAGTTCAAAGTTTTGTTAACGTGTGTAGTTACCAGATGTATGTTAAGCCAATTCAACGTTGTGATATGATGCTGTTTATGACTTGTCGAGATACCCTAGGGAGTGTGCCCATATGTATCCGACTTGTTGAGATACCCTAGGGAGTGTGCCCATATGTATCCGGGAAGTGTGTCCCTTAATAACCTGGAAGTGTGTCCAGTCCCCAATGCCCCTAACCAAGCATTGGTAATGATGCCCAGATAATGATAGATTCCATGTTCAATAACCAAAACCCAATTTAACTGTTTACCCAAGATTCCCTTCCAAATGTTTACTAGTTGTCCCAAACCACCGGGACGCATGCTTGAGAAATGCAGTGAACTCACCTTGGATTGCTCGGTAATGAAATTTACTTATTCCCAGTTAGTCAACCCAGTCCTAGTATGGTTACCAATATAAATTAGTTCACATGCACGTAAATCACATAATCAATCATCTTGCATATTATGCATTCACTCTCACGATATACCCTAGTCATCCAGTGCACGTAGCAGTTTATAACACAGATTCAGATTCCTAATCATTAACTCAGTATGTCCCATCATTCATCGTACATCACGTTTACAATAACTGTTTGGGGTCACGTATTAACACACCGACCCCATATATCTTTTGTTCACCTTACACAAATAACATATCAGATAAACACATAGCTATACGTACCCAAATTGTCAATACACACTTTATCAGGTCTCATGTATATTACATAAACAATATTTCTGTCAAACACGTAACTCCGAATTAACATATTCTATGAACATACAAACAAACAATTCTAATGTACATCCGATATAATAACACTCTTAGTGCCGATATGTCGGATCGGCCCAATGTAACAAGAGGTTGGCTCGGGTTCAGCTGAAACATCCTAACCTATGTGGCCCAAACTCACATAACACAGTGAACTAAGTACCTCATGTAATCTCTTGACCCATTGAATTACACAGCCCTATACATTGTGCAATCAACCTAGGGGTGTGCGGCCCATCTAAGAACGGCCCAAATACATTGTGTGACTGGGCTGTAAACGTGCAAGCTGCACTTGTGCGATCAGTGTTATGCATTAATTAAGGGTCATGCTATTTACACACGGAGAAAATTATTTTCACACCCAAAGCGCCGCGCTATGGCCAAAGCGGGGCGCTTTGGGGTAAAGTCAACCGACAAGAACTGAGCTTGTCAGGCTTTGTCGGTTGACTTTACATCAAAGCGCCGCGCTTTGGCCATAGAGCGGCGCTTTGGGTTTTTTTTTTTTTTTTTTTTTTGGGGGGGGGCAAAACGCCCCTCTTAGGTCAAAGCGCAGCGCTTAGGGCCTTTTTTAAATTTTTTAAAATTGTTTTTAATTCACAAACGCGTCGATAATAGTCTAAATTTTACGTTTTTTCCATTATACATCATTTTTTAATATATATGGACTATACTGCAAGTTCCGGATCAAATCGGTTACGTGTGATGTCGTGTTCCATTATATCGTATCATTTTGGTTTGAAAGCACAAGTACTCCTATGAGTAGTGTCATGTGTATCAGCCGCCTACCGTACATGTACATGACGTATTTTTTCATTAATTGTAGTATTATGATGTATATTGTCATTTTGGGTCGTACAAGTGCGTATTGAATCATATTTTTTAACCATTTAAACAAGCAACATCCTATGAGTAGTGTTATGTGTATCAGCCGCCCACCGTACATGTACAAGGCACATACTTGACCGGCCAATCACTGGTGAGTTAATGGTATTTGAATGTTAGGTATAATCTATTAGGTTTTCTTTTATAAATATGTAGACATGCATTACTTGTAATAGTGTTATCACGTACCCTATATTTGTTGTGTAAGCTATTATTGACTTTCTCATATGATGTCATCATCTTTATCATCACCACCAGCTGACAGTGATGTGAAAGGTGAATTAATTAGTCAAGTTCTTCTACAATACACCGTACATGTACATGACGTATTTTTTCATTAATTGTAGTATTATGATGTATATTGTCATTTTGGGTCGTACAAGTGCGTATTGAATCTGATTGGGTCGTGTCGGTGACATTCGGTTTTTAACGTGATGTAACACATATATTGAACAAACACATTCGGTTTTTAAAATTTTCTTGGAATTAAAATCATGCATCGCGCCTTCCGGACCCCAGTGGACTAAAATGACAATGGTGAAACCTTTTCGGACCCACAAACGAAAAATGAAACATTTTGACTAAACTGCCAAAATGGTCCAAACGACAGGGACTACAATGGTATTTAACTCTGCCACTTGACGACCTTTTTTTTATTTTTTATTTTTCGTTTACACCCTTAAGTTTTCTAATTTACATGTTTAGTCATTCGACTTCAACTTTCCTAATATACATATTTAACCCGTGTACTTTAATAAAGTTCTTATTTTTCTTGCTAACGTGACGAACCAACTTGACTTCCGGTGCAACGCGGTGGTAAAATTACTAGTTATAATTAAGTTTAAATAAAAATATGGCGCCACTCAAAGTTTATTAATAATATAATCAGCTTTTTTATGGTACAAAAGGGTATATATGGTATTTCAGTTGGGTAAGGCGCAGGCTGGTTAGCCGCCTCTATGTCATTCAACCATCAAATCCTACCACTGCATAGTGACTACTTCATTTCCTACTCCCAATAGTTTATTACTTTTAATTAAATTGCAAAAAATGATGGGACAATACAAGAGAGAAAAATATGATATTGACCAATGACCTTGACCCATCCCTGTCACAACCATCATCATCATCACAACACCAAACGGCTATGAACCGTAGATCACTTTTCATCAATGGTTTATCAACATTGTAAAATTAAATATTGTAAAATTTGAACTTAAACGTAGACCAGTCACCAGTCAAAAATACGCCCAAAATGTAAAAAAAAAAAAAAAAAAAAAAAAAAAAAAAAAACCAAAGCGCCGAGCTTAGGCCAAAGCGGGGCGCTTTGGAAAAAAAAAAAACCAAAGCGCCGAGCTTAGGCCAAAGCGGGGCGCTTTGATGTAAAGTCAACAGACAAGGACTGAACCTGTCAGACCTTGTCTGTTGACTTTACACCAAAGCGCCCCGCTTTGGCCATAGCGCGGCGCTTTGGAGTGTTTAAATAGACGAAGGGCGTGTGTGAATAGACCCGGCCTTAATTAATTGTTCATTATGCAGTTTAGTTTGTAAAACATTCTAATGTGTGACCAGATAGTGTGCGGCTCATAATTCAAGGTCATAAACCATGGTGTCAGTCACATGTTACCTAAACTCTCAGCTTGTCAGTTATGCTATCATAATTCCCACCATCACTCTACTTTCCCTAATTCAACTTAACATAGACCCTTAGCTGTTATCCTCATATACCTAGATTGATGCAATACAAATCTTTCAATAAGGTCTGACATGAAATTGACAATTATATTGGGACCCCTATGACATGTGCGACCACTATAACTCGATCATGCAGAACCATCGAACTCCAGTTATTGTTTATTATCATGCAACCATCAGCCATCATGATTTCATGTATATCGTTTCATATTAATTCAGATTACTATGCCCAACCATATTCAACCATCATATGATTCATGCAAACTATATTTATCATTTACACATACATTAACACACAAACATGGAGGTTAATAAATAAATAACACTTACCGGCAACCTGATGGATCAGGATGAAACTCGAACAGGGGGGGGGGGGGGGGGGGGGGGGGGGGTGGGGGTTGTTATCGCCGCACGTAATCAGGAAGAGGTAGGGTTTATGATTTGTGATATAAGTCTCATTTAATATATTCAGCAATACGTATACATACATAATTGTGATTTGGGGGCGGATCAAATAGATGGGATGATGTAGCCGAAATATTGGCCACCTAATGGGCTCAAGCCCAAATATATATACAGGTTTTTAATTTGTAACAAGTGCACTTGTTATAACAAATTATCACAAATTTGTTATAATTTGTAAAGTATGAATAGGTTTGGTGATTAAAGGAGGGGGGGTGGACTTCGGTTATTCGAGGCCTAGGGTATCAAGGGCACTTGTGGGTTTAATAGTTACAAGATCCTAGTAACACATAGTTAACCGAGTTATCACAAACGTGTACATTTAACGGAGTTAAGAGTAACAATATAATACGTCACTAACCGTGAAAGTTCGGGTTGTCACATCATCCCCAACTTGAAAGAAATTTCGTCCCGAAATTTGACGAGTAGGTACGAAAGAGTGAAGTAGTAAATCAAGATTGTTGCACGTTTTCCCCAGGTGTCACACAATCTCTCAACTGTATCTGAGAGATTGTCTGGTTATGTTGATGTAACATTCCCAAAAATTTTATTTATATAAAATATATAAAAACTTATGTTATTAAAAGGATGCATCATGGGTAAGTTGACCGATAGAAATATGAGGTATTTTGGGCAAGCGTAGGAACCATTTAATAATTAAAGTATAAAAATACATTATATTTGGACTTACTCCGTTTTTAATGAAACTTGATTCAAAATGTAGATAAGATTATTTTCGTCCTAATGGCATATTCATCATTTTATAAAACGTCATATTTTCCTAGTAATTCACCCCTAATAATAATAAAGCCCTGCCCCATTTTAAGTGTTTTAACCCTTGATCACTGATACCCTGTCCGACTGACGTAGGGCCCCGTAACGTATGTCAAGGCTCTGCCTAAATTCGTTGGGGTTCTGTCTCGTGACGTAGAGATAAAGTAGAATTGGGTTACTATACTTAATGTGAGTGCACTATATTTTTTATTAAATAATCCAGGAGTTGTACCCAAAATATAACAACCCTCCCGAATATTTTTCTGACACCCTAATATATTTTAAGATATCCCAATAGGTCCCAAAATACACCCCATACGCGAAAACGGACCCCGAATACCTTGAATATTATTACAAATACTTAAAAATCAATTTTTGAGGTTTAGGCGGGCCGCGTAAGGTACCCCTTAACCCGTACGCGGGCCGCAACAACTTAAAAGGTGGCAAAACCCTGGGCCGCCACCTGGCCCAACAAACAGCAGGTCTACTCGATGACCCAGACAAGCTACAACGTTGACTATAGTTAACGCGGGCTACGTAGGCCCATGTCTTATGTTACGCGGGCCGCGAGAAAACCGAGATGAGGCCCTAAATAAGGATGCATCGAACCTTCAGTCAGAAATCGTTGAAATTGTCTTTCTTTCTCTCAAATCTGCATTATAGGCATTATACTCGGGTATTATACCCCCCCTAATAGCGAAGTTTTGCTCCGTTGTAAGTATTATAACCCTTGGATACGAATTAGATACGCTGCCCGATTGATCTAGGGTTCCGTAACGGCTGTCGTGGTTCTACCCGACGTAGTCGTTGGAATGCCGTCTCGGGGAGAGTATTACTAATGTTAAAATGGGTTATTATACTAACGCGTGTACATTATTTATTTAACTAGATTATAACCAGGAAGCCACAAAGGAAATACCTAAAATAGCAATGTGAGTAATCTCCTTTATGTTAACAGTTTTTACAAAACCTTAACTGTTTTACAATGCAATTTAGCAGTGATTGAGTCTTTGTAATTCTTCAATTACTGTCGGTATGTTGGGGTTTTGTATACAAAATGTACTACACTATGAGTAGTAAGTCGGGATGACAATACGTTACCATTGGACAATGAGTTAGCCAACGGGTAATATGACCCACAAGTCAGGATTGACAGTACTAAAGGAGTAATTGTGTAGAAATAAACAATGTGATCGCTCTCAATACTGTGTTAATTGATAAAATGTTTCTTGATTAAACTGGGATTTACTCACCAGTATTTCCCACTGACAAATGTTTTTAAACACGTGTTTCAGGTAACACAATGTGAAAGCCAATTAGTAAAAAGCCAGCTCGAGAGCACTGACGGCTTGGAAAAATGTGGCTATAAAAGTTATCTAAAAGACGATGTTTTAAATTCAATAAAATAGGGTTTATCCCTACAAACATGTTGTAATAAGAAACTTGGGTTCTACCCATGTGGTAATTAATATAAAATATGGTGGTTTTACTCTGAAAAATATTTCCTAACTGCGATCCTGATGTAATTTCCGCTGCCAAATTAATAAACACCGATACCACCGAAACTGGCTCGCGGCCGCCCATTCCCGGGACAGATAAGGGGGCGGGGGTTGTGACAGAAGGTGGTATCAGAGCCTTGCCACTGGTTCAAGCCAAAGAAGTGTTCTGCTGACACTTAAGTTTTAAATTATGTGTTAGGAAATAATTTATGTAATTATGTGCTTTATGTTATTTGACTATTTGTTAGTGTACAGTATGAGTAAGCAAAGAATTTCGGACATCTATCGTCAATTAGATAGTTCACCAAAAGATAAGGGAACCTCATTTTAACCAAATCCCTCAGGATATTCAGCAGATACTGAGGAAGGAATATTTATTCATAAGGCACAGTCTAAGAAACCATTTACCACTAAGAAGAGAAGTTGGATTATTAGAAAAAGTCGAGAGAAAATAAAGAAGTCACAACCAAAGGAAGTGATAATAAATAAGGAAATAAATACACAAACTCAGAAAACAGGCAATAACCTACCATGGGAAGATGAATTAGATGGACAATGGGTAAATCTCAATATGTTAGCCACTACAGCAGTAAATGCTAACTTATATTAAATAGTTGAACCGCCAAACCAGTACCAATACCCATGCCACCTATGAGCTAGAAACTTTAAAAGGAACTTTGCTCATTAGATAACAACTTAGTAGAGACAGGAGATAGAATAAACCTTACATAAAAGCATGTTGAGCATAATACTTCTATAACTTAGATAGACTAAAATAAGTTACGGATGTATAATCACTAATATATTTTGAATTTCAGTTGTAGCTTGTAATAAATACATACATATATATATATATATATATATAAGTCGCAATGTTCGCCATTTTTAATCAATCCATTTTTATGATTGTACTCAAATGTTTGTACTAGAAATTTGTCTGTAATGATTAATACCACATACTCAAATAATATCATAATATGTATACGTTAAAATAGTTAAAAGAATCATGAAATATTTTATTTAGAAATGGGAGTTGATCAGTTAAAATAATTACACGATTTATTATTAATACATGTTTTAATATTGTCATATATATCATTAGATCTGACATATAAAATGTACAAATGTAATCATTTGTATACCTATAAAAATGTATTTAAATACATTCAATTATTAATATACATCAAACTAAGTTAGTTATTAACAAATCAGTCATGTTTATGATTCTCTTTTGGAACCAATCATTTACTTTGGTTTAAAATACATATTGAAATATATGGTATAAAACTTTAAAACTTTGTAGTTTTAATAATATTGTTTCAAATTAATTTATATTTAAATAAATAAAACCGAAGCTATTAAATTAACCAAAAGGATTTTAAGAATTAATTTAAAAGATTGCTTTAGTGGATCTAGCCAAAGCAAGTTTTGAAACCCAGGTATACCAATTTACCAATCCATTTTATCCATTCTGGTTTATAACCAGTTGGCCATAAAACTTCATACTTTCATAGTTTTATGAATTAACTGATGTTGGGATTATTTATAAATGTTTCTATTGAAATACTTAGCGATAAAATAAATGGTTAAATAAATGTGATGAGTATTCATGATTAAATAAAATCATTTAAATTTTTTAGAGATTTGGGTTGGTTGGACTACGTAGAAAGGCCTAACTAAACGTTGAAAGCATTTCTGCAAATCTTTAATATTAAGGTATGTCTAGAATAGGTCTTATGCCTGGAAATAATTAATATAAGATTATTGTTGGTGCACTTGTGTCTGTACTTTGTCTGTATACAAAACGATGTCTTTGTTAGTCTTGTAAGTTTGACCAAGTCAACCATCCTCCTGGTTTGACTTGGGCAAACAGTCAACATTATGTTTGTAATGTGTTGGGTCGAAGGATGGTCATCGAAGGATCACTTATATCCTTCGATGATGATGATGAGCTCGAAAGATGGACCTTCGATGGATGGACCACGAAAGATCACATCTTTCGTGGTACATGTTGATCCTTCGAGCTGTTTCTGGTCGATAGATGATCCTTCGATCATCCTATCTGATCCTTCGACCAGACCTGCTGTTTTGGGTATAAATACCCGTGTGTTGTGTTCATTTCGAAAAAAAAAGACAGACAATAGAGAGACACCCAGACAGATAAGGAACACACACACACTTAGAGAGAGTTTACAGGACTGATTTGTAAACATTGAGCTGTAACCGGACCTTTCATACGTTTAATACAAGTGGTGTTAATCGTTGAGTCTTGTGTGTTGATTATTTGCGTGTCCTATCTCGGTTTGCTATCTCGGTTGGATTCCGCACAACCGGGTTGGTTTGTACACAAGGATTAGGCGACTAGATCCTCCCCTAGCCGGACCTACAAGTGGTATCAGAGCCTTGGCTCTTCTCCTTGTCAAAACCGAGTGTTTTCGGGCTGTTTTTCGGGTTTTAAAAGGTTTATATTTTCTGAAAATCTTGCTGTTTTTGCTTTGTGTTTGACTTAAAACCTTGTTATTTTTCATGTTTTCATGTTAGTCTTGGGTTTTTGTTAAACATTTTAGCAAAATCTTGTGTTTGGAAGTTTAACTTTCACCGAAAATTTATAAGTGTTCTTGAAGTATTCATTGTGTTCTTCATAATATTACACATTTGATCTTAAAATTTGAATATTCAAGTTGTTGGTACATTGGAAGTTGTATTTTGATTAAAATATTGAGAAGCTTACCTTGTTTGGTGAAAACCTGCATGTTCAGACCTGAAAGATATGGTCTGAACATACTTTCTGCCGAAAGTCCTCACCAACCCGTCAACTTTTCACCAACCTGTCACATTTGTCAACCGTGTCAGTAAGATCGAAGGATATCCTTCGAAGTCGAAAGATCATCTTTCGACCAAAGGAGGTTCGATAGATAGTCATCCTTCGAGCATCCTTCGAAGTCTGAGACTTATCTTTCGTTCCAAGGAATATTTTCGAAACATACATCTTTCGGTCTACTGCTCTTTCTCGAAAGACAAGGATCCTTCGACTGGGGAGTCTTTCGAAGTCATTTTTCGACACTCAACAGTGTTCATCTTTCGGTCTACAGTTCATTTTCGAAAGATAAGGATCCTTCGATTGGGGAATCTTTCGAAAACATTGTTCGAAACTCAACAGAGATCTTTCGAACCCTGTTGATCCTTCGAACAGGTGTTGATCTTTCGATCCAGAGTCTTGTTTGTGCTTAACAGTTTGTGTTTTTCAAGTCTTTCGACAGGTATCCTTCGGCTGATCAAAGATGAATCCTAGATGGGGTACTTTGGTAAATACAGATATGTATTTTGGTGCTCCGTCATCTTCCGCATCAGTATCTTCTCAAGCTAATGCCATGTCTACCGGTCAATGGGCATTCGTATCAAATCAAACTCCAAGTATTCAAAGCATTCTCTTAAGCGAGAGTGAAACGGGAAGTTTGAATCGGCCTCCAAAGTTGATGCATTTATACGAATATCCAGGATGGATTGATAGATTTCATACATACGTTCTTGGTCAGAATACAGAGTTGTGGTTGCGGTTCATCACAGATTTTGATCAAACAATAGAGGTTGCTGCATCATCTGCTGCTACGTTTGCAGATCTCACAGAAGATCAAAAGAAGATCTATGATTTGGAAAAGAAGGCTTATGCCATTCTTACTCAGGCGTTGAGCAAAGATATTTATCATCAATTCGTCAGTTATAAGACAACGAAAAGGTTGTGGGACGCATTGAAGACAAGAGGCGTAGGAAATGAAGCGACGCGCCAATTGAGAAAAGAATTGCTAAAGAAAGAGTTTGATGGCTTTATTTGTATGGAGAATGAGTCTTTAGGAGACTTGACGAGCAGATTTAATCATCTGCTGACTGAATTGTCAAATTTTGAGGTTGTTGTAACTCCAGCAGAGATTGTGAAAAAGTTTGCAGATGCGTTGCCACCTCAGTGGAATACGTTCTTGGAGATCATGAAGTACAATGGTACTTTAGCTACAACGAGTTTCAATGACTTTGTTCAAATCCTGGAAAACAAGAATCAGGAAGAAACTCTCAAGGCAAAAAGAGTAGCCGTGCCACAAAATCCTGAGATGTATTATGGAACTTCGGGTACTTCTGCAAAACCTGCTTCACACGCTCCAATTCAAACAGCGTTTGTGTCTACTACTGACATGTTTGGCAATACCATCCAAGTTCCGGTCAAGTCTGCTCGAACAGACATGTATGGAAATCCGCTTGACCCAGTTCCTCAACCAGTACCACAACAACCAAGAGCAACTGATATGTTTGGAAATCCATTACCTCAATCTACTGGACCAACAGACATGTATGGGAATCCACTTCCTCCTCAATCTACCGTACCCAGAGACATGTACGGGAATCCACTTCCTCCTCAACAGCAAGCATGTTATGGAAGCACATCATCTGCTGGTCAACAATCAAAGCCAAATACAGTACGGCTCGACACCTCAAGCTTCTCGAAAGTTAGTGTGGAAGTAGCAAAGGAACACATGGAGCTGCTTAACACCTTGGTGAGCGCATACTGTGGATTAGTGGAAGGTCAAATTGGCAACATTAATCTGACTCAAGAAGACTATCAGCAGATAGATAAAGAGGAGATGGAGATGATGGATATCAAGTGGGCCTTTGCCAGTGCTGTTAGGCGAGCAAAGGATTTCATGGAGAGAACTGGTCGAACCAGCTTGGAAAGCAAGAAAGACACCAAGTATGGGTTCGATAAACAGGCCGTCAAGTGTTTCAATTGTGGTGAACGTGGTCATTTTAAAAGGGAATGTACAAGGCCATCTCAACATGGAAACCAGAATCCCTTCAGAAATCAAGGCAACCAGCAGAACCAGAATAGGAACAATGTTCGCACATTGGTGCCTGTCAACAACCAGACTCAAGCAGGACCATCAAATGCCAACCAGGCACTTGTGGTTCAAGTAAATGAAGGTTGTGATTGGTCTATTCAGTTGGGAAACGATGCTCCAGATGGAACAGCTTGTTTTGCTGAAGTTGTCAAGGATCTTAAACACGCCAGTGGTGGAGAATCTTCCACCAATGGTAGTGAATCTTCTGAGGATGAAGACAGCTCCGGTTACAGTGGAAGTTCAGATGAAGAGTCCTCCGCTTCAGGCGATGATCATGTGGATGACACATCAAGTGCGTCAGTCGATGCAAATATTGATGAGCTATTGGAGGAAGCAGCAACGGGAATTCAAAGAAGATCTATTTTGGTGGATCAAGCTGCTTATTCTTCGTCTTCTCTCCATTCAGCCTTTATGGCTAATGTCGACAGTTCATCAAGTCAGGTATGTGTCGATGAACCCACTTCTGTTAGCTGTGATAATTGTGATAGTTTGAATGTTAGATGTGCTGATTTGGAAGCAAACATGTCTGAGTTGCAAGGCAAACACGATGCTTTACAAGCTAGTTTGTTTGAATTGCAAGACAAACATGTTTTAGTGAATGATAAGTGGTGTGAATTGCAAAGCAAGCACGAGGCTTTGCAAGAAAAATATGATGTGACATTTATTCACAATCAGAAATTGACAGTTGATCTTTCAAAGTGCACTGAAGCCAATATGTTTTATGAAAACCATGAAAAGGAATATAAATCAATGATTGAAACATTGAAGAAAGATAAAACAGAGTTAACTAAAATGGTTTCCAGAAAACAAACGGACATTAATTTGTATATCACTCGTCTTGAGGTAATGCAAAAAGAAATGGCTTGTGTCAAAACCGAAAGTGAGGCGATCCGACTTAAGTTAGACAGTTATTTGAGCTCTAGCTATGTGTTGGATCACATCATTGATGTTCAAAAAGAGAAAAAGGATGTCACCTGCATAGGTTATAAGCAATGTCCACCACCTGTCAGACACAATTACGATGCACTGCCTGATGAGGAATATAGAACTCACTTTGAGCCATCTGTTCCTCTAGATGTTAATGAATTTGCTACAGGACTCGGATACAAGAAAGAAGTATCGTCAGATTCAGATGTGTCAGCAGATACCTTTGTAACTGCTGAACCGAATCAGGATCCTACAGTTGTGATTGAGGATACTGATTCTTCTGATGATGAATCCGATGATACTGATTCAGCAAAGTCTGATGCGGTGATCAAAGAAGAGGACATACCTCTTGAGAATCACATTTTGTGTGATCCTCCTGCAAAACCCGCTAAGACTGTTGCAATTGAGTCCTCGTCTGAGAAAGAGTCGGAGAGTGTGGATTTGCTGTACACTCTTGTTGGTGATGATAAAATTTACTCAGACAAAGATTTTCCTATTAAAAATGTTAATCAATCTTTAATCAGTAAAGTCTTTGAAAATTCTACAAGTAAGTTTTTGGGAAAGACAGGACCACATGTTACAGTCACACAGTGTCCTCCTATCCCAAAGGCTGAAGTTAGAAAACAATTTGGGAACAAGAAATTACCAACAGTGGAAAAACAGCAAAATCATACCAAATCCAAAGGTAAAGCACCGACTCAGAATCAAAAGAAGCCGAATCAGAAGAAGAAGAAGAATGTGAACTTTGTGAAATCGAAGGGAACGGACAAAATTGAAAAGTTTGCAAATCAATCTAACTTAGATTTTGTCCAGAAAGTAACAGTAATGAAAAGGAATGAACCGAATAGTTCAAAACCTAGTACCTCGAGATCACAAAGTTCATCATCGGCAAGACGATCACATGATACTTCGGGGTTTGTTGAACGAAGATCATGTTTTGAATGTGGTACAATCAGGCATATCATTCGAAATTGCCCGTATCTTCATAAGTTGAAAGCAAAGGTTGATGATCCCCGTGGCCCAACTGACCGCAAGCAATCTGTTTCTGTAAAGCAAGATCCTCGACTCATAAGAGAAAGGGAAAAGAAACAGAAACGCCAACAGGTCAAGAAAATTGAAAAGGCGATTAAAAGTGATGTGGTTCAAAAACAATATGTTCCAGTTAAACCAGAAAGTTCAAAAACTTCAAACAATCACGAAGTTAAATTTTCAAACAATCAAACTGGTAAAACTCAACAGACCTGGAAACCAAAATCTGTTATTGAATCAGGGGAACCATCACAATTTCCGAATCATCAAAAGGTGGAAGTTATTGTTGTTGATAAAAATGGAAGACCCAAGACCACAATGGCTTGGGTCCCCATCTCCAACTAATTATGTGAGTTCATGTGCAGGGTGTTCCAGGAGGAACTATCAGTAGTCATTGGATTGTTGACAGTGGGGCATCCAGGCACATGACAGGCGACATGAAGCTTCTCTACGACGTCAAATCTATTAGAGGAGGTTATGTTGCTTTTGCTGGAGATAAGGGCGGATATATTACGGGTGAAGGAATGATTTCCAACGGGGTTGTTAGCTTTGATAAGATCAACTTCGTACAACAACTTGATCACAATCTTCTTAGTGTTTCTCAAATTTGTGACAAGCAGTTCTCAGTACACTTTGATGCTAATGGATGTTATGTGCTGAAACCCGGCTTCAAAATTCCAAAAGAATGGATTCTCTTGTCGGCTCCAAGGATAAATGATCTGTATGTCCTTGATATGAGCCAAGCTATCACAACGTCTGCACAAGCAACATGTTTCGTTTCCAAAGCCACAGAAAAAGACACAATCTCTTGGCACAGACGAATGGGTCACATTCACTTACGCAAAATGAATCATTTGGTGTCAAATGAATTGGTGAATGGTGTTCCTCTTAAAAACTTCCATCTTCAAGACGTCTGTGTCTCGTGCCAGAAAGGAAAACAAACGAAGAAGCGACACCCTACAAAGAAAGTCAACACGGTGGTTGTTCCTCTTGAACGTTTGCACATGGATTTGTTCGGTCCTGTCAAGCACAAAAGCATTAGGAATGATCAATATTGCCTCGTGATAACTGATGATTATTCAAGATTTTCTTGGGTGGCGTTCATGGCACATAAGAGTGAAACCTTCGGTATTATCAAAAACTTGATCATTCAGATTGAGAATCTCTATAACTTGAAGGTTAGGCGGATACGTAGCGACAATGGTACTGAATTCAAAAATCATGCCATGGCGGAGTTTTGCACTTCAAAAGGTATTCTTCACGAATTTAGTGCAGCTTATACTCCTCAACAAAATGGCGTCGCTGAACGTAAGAACCGCACATTGATCGAGACTGCTAGGACTATGTTGGTAGAATCGCAGCTGCCCATTCCATTCTGGACTGAAGCTGTGTCCTCTGCATGCTATACGTTGAACCGAGTCCTTACAGTCAAAAGGCACAACAAGACCTGCTTTGAGCTTATTAACAAACGGAAACCAGATTTGTCATATCTTGAACCGTTTGGAGCTCCATGCACAATAATCGATCCTAATGGAAAGTTTGGGGCAAGAGAAATTGAGGGATACTTTCTTGGGTATTCCACCCCGAACTTAAGAGTCTGGAATCTAGAGACTAAAAGGGTCGAGGAATGGTCTGAAGTCAGAGTACAAAGGCACACTTTACCAGTTAGAAATCCTGGTCAGCCTTGGATGTTTGAGTACGATGACTTTTTCAATTCGATCAATGTAGAAGCAGTTGAAGAAAATGTTGCGGCAAGGATGTTTTTCGAGAGTGATAATGCAACAGATTCACCATTGGTTCGTCCCATTATTGTCAATCAAGAACCATCTTCGGTGAACAATAATGCTCTCGACAATGAGGATTTTCATGATGCTTCCGAATTGAACGAATCTTCAGAGGATGATGAATTTCTAGATGCAGATCAAGAAGCTCCAACAGCAGTTCATGGTATTTCAGAGGGTACTCCTCCAGTGGATGTCCCTAGAACAGCTGAAGCTACTGCATCATCCTCTTCGTCAATTCCGGGCCTTGAATTGATTGTTGATCTCAATCTCAACAATCTGGGTACAAATATTCCAGTTCAAGATAATCCAGAAACAAGGATTCATAATACCCATCCTCAACAAAACATCATCGGGAATGTACAAAGTGGCGTTCAAACAAGAAACATGTTGCGAAACAACAACAATGCAGGCTTGTATGCAACTATCCGAGAATCTGGTCAACAAAATGATTGGTCTTTCGCGTGTTATGTCTCACAGGAAGAGCCAAGAACTTGGAAAGATGCTTTGAAAGATAGCTCTTGGGTTGAAGCAATGCAGGAAGAACTGCAACAATTCCAGAAGCTTGGTGTCTGGAAACTCGTAGAGAAACCTGCTGGTTATAAGAAGATTGGTACCCGTTGGGTGTTTAAATGCAAGAAGGATGACCGTGGAATTGTTATTCGGAACAAAGCAAGGCTAGTCGTTCAAGGTTTTCGTCAGATTGAAGGGATCGACTACAACGAAGTATATGCACCTGTTGCACGTCTAGAAGCAATTCGGATTTTTCTGGCTTATGCCTCATTCAAAGGTTTCAAGGTATACCAGATGGACGTGAAAAGTGCATTCTTACATGGTGTGGTGGAAGAAGAGGTGTACGTCGAACAGCCTCCAGGTTTTGAAGATCCTATCCATCCCGATCGGGTTTGGTTGCTCAACAAAGCTCTATATGGTCTACATCAAGCACCGCGAGCTTGGTACGCAACCTTATCTAATTATTTGCTGGAGAATGGATTTCGCAGAGGTCTTATCGATTGTACTCTTTTCATCAAAGAACAAGATGGAGATCTTCTACTGGTACAGGTATACGTTGATGATATTATTTTTGGTTCTACTAATGATGTTTTGTGTAGGAATTTCGAGCGCATTATGCAGGATAAGTTCGAGATGAGTGCTATGGGGGAAATGACTTTCTTTTTGGGTCTACAAGTACAACAAACTGAGTCTGGGATATTCATCCATCAGACTAAATATGTTGGTGACATCTTGAGCCGGTTTCAGATGTCTGATGCAACGCCCATCGGTACCCCATTACCACAAAATCACGGAATTACTCCAGACTTAAAGGGTGAAGCTACTAGCCCCTCATACTACCGCGCGATGATCGGATCTCTTATGTACCTCACAGCATCAAGACCAGATATAATGTACCCAACGTGCCTGCTAGCCAGATATCAAGTCAACCCGAAGGCCTCACATCTTGCAGCTGTAAAAAGGATTTTTCGTTATTTGAAGGGTTACCCTGACACCGGTCTGTGGTACCCTAGGGATAATAACTTTGACTTGATCGCATTCAATGATTCTGATTTTGGCGGATGCAAAATCGACGGCAAATCCACAACGGCTGGATGTCAGTTTTTGGGAAATCGCCTAGTCACATGGCAGTGTAAGAAGCAGACGTGCGTCGCTACATCAACATGCGAAGCTGAATACATTGCTTCCTCAAGTTGTTGCTCCCAAGTCCTATGGATCCAACAACAAATGCGAGACTACGGTTTTGAATTCCTAACTACTCCTATTTACGTTGATAATTCTGCCGCCTTACAAATCACTAAAAATCCTGTGCAGCATTCAAAGACTAAGCACATCGACATTAAGTATCACTTCATACGTGATTGCTTTGAGAAAAGGCTAATCGATGTTGCTTACGTCCACACCGATGACCAACGTGCCGACCTTTTTACCAAAGCATTTGACAAATCAAGATTTGACTATTTATTATTGGTAAACGGCATTAAGGTCAAGCAAGAGTAAAACCAACATCGGAAAATCATTTTTGTAAATACCTTTGGGTTTTTAAATTTGTCTTAGTTTATTGATTTTAGGGGGAGTAAATCCAAAAATTTGAAAATCCAAAAACATCGAAAAATTTCAAAAACACAAAAACATAGAAAAACAAAAATGAGTTTCCTGGCGAGCAAAAGAGAAAATGATAGTACATCGGTGGTCTGTCTAAACCTCTTTAAACCGAAACTGAAAAGCGATAAGCAGCTCTATATAAGATGTATCGGTAGGCTCACAATCATTTTAAAGTGTGCAGGGTGATATAAACTTAAATCGACTGAAGACTGGGTGGGAACCATTCATTGGCATATGGTCTTAGTACCGAAATTTCGTTTGAGAGATTGCCGAGGTTCTGAGATATTCGGTCTTTATGCTGCTTATCATCTGGGTATCATGGTTGTATCTTTTTCCGAAAAATAACGGGGACGCAAGTCTAGATCTTCCATGATACCATACATACGTGTACATACTGCATACGACCTCAATAAGTGATAAACAATCACATGTCCAAACAAATAAGTGATAAAATATCACAAATTCTTTCCGGGTGTCAAGTTCGTCTCTCTGCTGTACGAAAGTACTGACCTGTTCACGGACTTGCTCCTGTGCCCTCATGCATCGAAAATCAAGTTCCTCATCAATAAGTGATTTTATCACATAGGGCTTGTTTTCAATCAAAATAAGTGAGAATCTCACATCATATACGGTCAAATAGATGATAATCGGTATACTCACCGGTAAGATGAACCCTCGTGCATACCTTGATACGGGAATGTGTCGTGATGTGGATGAACACCGGTCGGTAAGTATAAATCATACCTTAACGTATCCCCTCGCCATGATTACATCTGATAAGTTGAGCTTATGTGGACAACAATACCGATAATTGTTATAGGATGCTTATCTTAATGTTAACTAATTGAACAACAAGAGCGTTTTGGCATGACCGTACACTGATATGATTCTCTTGCCCTCGAAACTCACAAAAAGAATGTTTGTATATATTTATTTTTTTTCTTAGTTTCTGCATCTTTGTATATATTTATTTACTGCTTTCAGTCTTTACATTTGAAATATTCAAAAATACCAAAAAGATTTTTTGTGTGTTTTAATATAAACCTTATAAAAGTCAAAAAGATTTTATTTCTATTTTATTTTCGATCGTACGATGTTGGAGCTCGAGTCTTCGTTACCTGAAACCTGAACGAAAACCGAAAATGACTAAATCTTCATAAACGGTCGAAATTTGCAAGTTTTGAAAGTTAAAATTGAAATTGATAAAATTTGTTAAACTTTCAAACTGTCGGACGGTGTTTGCTTAAACAATGGTCACATGTGTGTTGTTTTCTTATGATATTCCAAGCGGTTGTTCTCATTACGCGTTTAGATTTCTTGCATGTGCAGATTCTAAAGGCTAGGAGAACATGGTCGATGACAAGCTTCGGAATGAAGACACGACGTGAAGGCACTCAAATGATGAAGATGATCGAGTTGCCGCTGACCATCATCAACACCACAAGGATCTCACTTCATAAAGATCAAGTCATTCACGAGCATAACTCAAGGGGGAGCTTATGTTAAGGGGGAGTTTGTCAACACACTTCCTACATGATACGGGGAGTTTGTTGATACACTTTCTGCTTTCAAGACGTGAAGACTTTAAAGATCCTCCGACATTGAAGACGTGAAGAGACGTCAAAGTCTTGAAGACACGAGAGACTTACAAGAATGAAGATCAAGACAAAGCTACAGCCAAGGGGGAGTTTGTTGGTGCACTTGTGTCTGTACTTTGTCTGTATACAAAACGATGTCTTTGTTAGTCTTGTAAGTTTGACCAAGTCAACCATCCTCCTGGTTTGACTTGGGCAAACAGTCAACATTATGTTTGTAATGTGTTGGGTCGAAGGATGTGTAGGTCCGGCTAGGGGAGGATCTAGTCGCCTAATCCTTGTGTACAAACCAACCCGGTTGTGCGGAATCCAACCGAGATAGCAAACCGAGATAGAACACGCAAATAATCAACACACAAGACTCAACGATTAACACCACTTGTATTAAACGTATGAAAGGTCCGGTTACAGCTCAATGTTTACAAATCAGTCCTGTAAACTCTCTAAGTGTGTGTGTGTTCTTTGCTAACTGTCTGAGTGTCTAGCTGTCGAAGTGAACACAACACACGGGTATTTATACCCAACACAGCAGGTCTGGTCGAAGGATCATGCAGACTGGTCGAAAGATCATCTTTCGACCACAAACAGCTCGAATGATCAACATGTATCACGAAAGATGGGATCTTTCGTGGTCCATCTATCGAAGGTCATCTTTCGAGCTTATCATCGAAGGATATAAGTGATCCTTCGATGACACATCCTTCGAACCAAACAAATTACAAACATAATGTTGACTGTTTGGCCAAGTCAAACCGGAGGATGGTTGACTTGGTCAAACTTACAGACTAACAAAGACATCGTTCAGTAACAAGACAAAATACAGACAAAGTACAGACACAAGTGCACCAACAAACTCCCCCTTGGCTGTAGCTTTGTCTCGATCTTCGAGATAGTTTTGTCTTGATCTTCATTCTTGTAAGTCTCTCGTGTCTTCAAGTCTTTGACGTCTCTTCACGTCTTCAATGTCGGAGGATCTTTAAAGTCTTCACGTCTTGAAAGCAGAAAGTGTATCAACAAACTCCCCGTATCACGTAGGAAGTGTGTTGACAAACTCCCCCTTAACATAAGCTCCCCCTTGAGTTATGCTCGTTAATGACTTTATCTTTATGAAGTGAGATCCTTGTGGTGTTGATGATGGTCAGCGGCAACTCGATCATCTTCATCATTTGAGTGCCTTCACGTCGTGTCTTCATTCCGAAGCTTGTCATCGACCATGTTCTCCTTGCCTTTAGAATCTGCACATGCAAGACATCTAAACGCGTAATGAGAACAACCGCTTGGAATACCATAAGCAAACAATACACATGTGACCATTGTTTAATCAAACACCGTCCGACAGTTTGAAAGTTTAACAAAGTTTATCAATTTCAATTTTAACTTTCAACGCTTGCAAATTTCGACCGTTTATGAAGATTTAGTCGTTTTCGGTTTTCGTTCAGGTTTCAGGTAACGAAGACTCGAGCTCCAACATCGTACGATCGAAAATAGAATAGAAATAAAATATTTTTGGCTTTTATAAGGTTTATATTAAAACACACATAAAATCTTTTTGGTATATTTGAATATTTCAAATGTAAAGACTGAAAGCAGTAAATAAATATTTACAGACATTATTTTTGCGAGTTTCGAGGGTAAGAGAATCATATCAGTGTACGGTCATGCCAAAACGCTCTCTTTGTTCAATTAGTTAACATTAAGATAAGCATCCTATAACAATTATCGGTATTGTTGTCCACATAAGCTCAACTTATCAGATGTAATCATGGCGAGGGGATACGTTAAGGTATAATTTATACTTACGGACCGGTGTTCATCCACATCACGACACATTCCCGTATCAAGGTATGCACGAGGGTTCATCTTACCGGTGAGTATACCGATTATCATCTGTTTGACCGTATATGATGTGAGATTCTCACTTATTTTGATTTGAAAACCAAGCCCTATGTGATAGAATCACTTATTGATGAGGAACTTGGTTTTCGATGCATGAGGGCACAGGAGCAAGTCCGTGAACAGGTCAGTACTTTCGTACAGCAGAGAGACGAACTTGACACCCGGAAAGAATTTGTGATATATTATCACTTATTTTGTTTGGACATGTGATTGTTGATCACTTATTGAGGTCGTATGCAATATGTACACGTATGTATAGTATCATGGAAGATCTAGACTTGCGTCCCCGTTATTTTTCGGTAAAAGATACAACCATGATACCCAGATGATAAGCAGCATAAAGACCGAATATCTCAGAACCTCGGCAATCTCTCAAACGAAATTTCGGTACTAAGACCATATGCCAATGAATGGTTCCCACCCAGTCTTCAGTCGATTTAAGTTTATATCACCCTGCACACTTTAAAATGATTGTGAGCCTACCGATATATCTTATATAGAGCTGCTTATCGCTTTTCAATTTAAAGTTTAAAGAGGTTTAGACAGACCACTGATGTACTATCATTTTCTCTTTTGCTCGCCAGGAAACTCATTTTTGCTTTTCTATTGTTTTTGTGTTTTTGAAATTTTTCAATGTTTTTGGATTTTTCAAATTTTGGATTTACTCCCCCTAAAATCAACAAACTGAAATAAATTTAAAACACAAAGGTATTTACAAAAATGATTTTCCGATGTTGGTTTTACTCTTGCTTGACCTTAATGCCGTTTACCAATAATAAGTAATCAAATCTTGATTTGTCAAAAGCTTTGGTAAAAAGGTCGGCACGTTGGTCATCGGTGTGGACGTAAGCAACATCGATTAGCCTTTTCTCAAAGCAATCACGTATGAAGTGATACTTAATGTCGATGTGCTTAGTCTTTGAATGCTGCACAGGATTTTTAGTGATCTGTAAGGCAGCAGAATTATCGACGTAAATAGGAGTAGTTAGGAATTCAAAACCGTAATCACGCATTTGTTGTTGGATCCATAGGACTTGGGAGCAACAACTTGAGGCAGCAATGTATTCAGCTTCGCATGTTGATGTAGCGACGCACGTCTGCTTCTTGCACTGCCATGTGACTAGGCGATTTCCCAAAAACTGACATCCAGCCGTTGTGGATTTGCCGTCGATTTTGCATCCGCCAAAATCAGAATCACTGAATGCGATCAAGTCAAAGTTATTATCCCTAGGGTACCACAGACCGGTGTCAGGGTAACCCTTCAAATAACGAAAAATCCTTTTTACAGCTGCAAGATGTGAGGCCTTCGGGTTCACTTGATATCTGGCTAGCAGGCACGTTGGGTACATTATATCTGGTCTTGATGCTGTGAGGTACATAAGAGATCTGATCATCGCGCGGTAGAATGAGGGGCTAACATCTTGACCCTTCAAGTCTGGAGTAATTCCGTGATTTTGTGGCAATGGGGTACCAATGGGCGTTGCATCAGACATCTGGAACCGGCTCAAGATGTCACCAACATATTTAGTCTGATGGATGAATATCCCAGACTCTGTTTGTTGTACTTGTAGGCCCAAAAAGAAAGTCATTTCCCCCATAGCACTCATCTCGAATTTATCCTGCATTACACGCTCGAAATCCCTACACAAAACATCATTAGTAGAACCAAAAATAATATCATCAACGTATACCTGTACCAGAAGAAGATCTCCATCTTGTTCTTTGATGAAAAGAGTACAGTCGATAAGACCAATGCGAAAACCGTTCTCCAGCAGATAATTAGATAAGGTTGCGTACCAAGCTCGCGGTGCTTGATGTAGACCATAGAGAGCTTTGTTGAGCAACCAAACCCGATCGGGATGGATAGGATCTTCAAAACCAGGAGGCTGTTCGACGTACACCTCTTCTTCCACCACACCATGTAAGAAAGCACTCTTCACGTCCATCTGGTAAACCTTGAAACCTTTGAATGAGGCATAAGCCAGAAAGATCCGAATGGCTTCTAGACGTGCAACAGGTGCATACACTTCGTTGTAGTCGATTCCTTCAATCTGACGAAAACCTTGAACGACTAGCCTTGCTTTGTTCCGGATAACGATCCCACGGTCATCCTTTTTGCATTTAAACACCCAACGGGTACCAATCTTCTTGTATCCAGCAGGTTTCTCTACGAGTTTCCAGACACCAAGCTTCTGGAATTGTTGCAGTTCTTCCTGCATCGCTTCAACCCATGAGCTATCTTTCAAAGCATCTTTCCAAGTTCTTGGCTCTTCCTGTGAGACATAACACGCGAAAGACCAATCATTCTGTTGACCAGATTCTCGGATAGTTGCATACAAGCCTGCATTGTTGTTGTTTCGCAACATGTTTCTTGTTTGAACGCCACTTTGTACATTCCCGATGATGTTTTGTTGAGGATGGGTATTATGAATCCTTGTTTCTGGATTATCTTGAACTGGAATATTTGTACCCAGATTGTTGAGATTCAGATCAACAATCAATTCAAGGCCCGGAATTGACGAAGAGGATGATGCAGAAGTTTCAGCTGTTCGAGGGACATCCACTGGAGGTGTACCCTCTGAAATACCATGAACTGCTGTTGGAGCTTCTTGATCTGCATCGAGAAATTCATCATCCTCTGAAGATTCGTTCAATTCGGTAGCATCTTGAAAATCCTCATTGTCGAGAGCATTATTGTTCACTGAAGATGGTTCTTGATTGACTATAATGGGACGAACCAACGGTGAATCTGTTGCATTGTCGCTCTCGAAAAACATCCTTGTCGCAGCACTTTCTTCAACGGCTTCAACATTGATCGAATTGAAAAAGTCATCGTACTCAAACATCCAAGGCTGACCAGGATTTCTAACTGGTAAAGTGTGCCTTTGTACTCTGACTTCAGACCATTCCTCGACCCTTTTAGTCTCTAGATTCCAGACTCTTAAGTTAGGGGTGGAATACCCAAGAAAGTATCCCTCAATTGCTCTTGCCCCAAACTTTCCATTAGGATCGATAATTGTGCAAGGAGCTCCAAACGGTTCAAGATAAGACAAGTCTGGTTTCCGTTTGTTGATAAGCTCAAAGCAGGTCTTGTTGTGCCTTTTGACTGTAAGGACTCGGTTCAAAGTATAGCATGCAGAGGACACAGCTTCAGTCCAGAATGGAATGGGTAGCTGCGATTCTACCAACATAGTCCTAGCAGTCTCGATCAATGTGCGATTCTTACGTTCAGCGACGCCATTCTGTTGAGGAGTATAAGCTGCACTAAATTCGTGAAGAATACCTTTTGAAGTGCAAAACTCCGCCATGGCATGATTTTTGAATTCAGTACCATTGTCGCTACGTATCCGCCTAACCTTCAAGTTGTAAAGATTCTCAATCTGAATGATCAAGTTTTTGATAATACCGAAGGTTTCACTCTTGTGTGCCATGAACGCCACCCACGAAAATCTTGAATAATCATCAGTTATCACGAGGCAATATTGATCATTCCTAATGCTTTTGTGCTTGACAGGACCGAACAAATCCATGTGCAAACGTTCAAGAGGAACAGCCACCGTGTTGACTTTCTTTGTAGGGTGTCGCTTCTTCGTTTGTTTTCCTTTTTGGCACGAAACACAGACGTCTTGAAGATGGAAATTTTTGAGAGGAACACCATTCACCAATTCATTTGACACCAAATGATTCATTTTGCGTAAGTGAATGTGACCCATTCGTCTGTGCCAAGAGATTGTGTCTTTTTCTGTGGCTTTGGAAACGAAACATGTTGCTTGTGCAGACGTTGTGATAGCTTGGCTCATATCAAGGACATACAGATCATTTATCCTTGGAGCCGACAAGAGAATCCATTCTTTTGGAATTTTGAAGCCGGGTTTCAGCACATAACATCCATTAGCATCAAAGTGTACTGAGAACTGCTTGTCACAAATTTGAGAAACACTAAGAAGATTGTGATCAAGTTGTTGCACAAAATTGATCTTGTCAAAGCTAACAACCCCGTTGGAAATCATTCCTTCACCCGTTATATATCCGCCCTTATCTCCAGCAAAAGCAACATAACCTCCTCTAATAGATTTGACGTCGTAGAGAAGCTTCATGTCGCCTGTCATGTGCCTGGATGCCCCACTATCAACAATCCAATGACTACTGATAGTTCCTCCTGGAACACCCTGCACATAAACTCAATTGATTAGTTGGTGATGGGGACCCAAGCCATTGTGGTCTTGGGTCTTCCATTTTTATCAACAACAATAACTTCCACCTTTTGATGATTCGGAAATTTTGATGGTCCCCCTGATTCAGTAACCGTTTTTGGTTTCCAAGTCTGTTTTGTTATACCAGTGTTATTCTTTAAAAACTTAACTTCATGATTGTCTGAAGTTTTTAAATTGTTTGGTTTGACAGAAACAGATTGTTTTTGAGCCACATCGGTTTTAATTGCTTTTTCAATTTTCTTGACCTGTTGACGTTTCTGTTTCTTTTCCCTTTCTCTTATGAGTCGAGGATCTTGTTTTACAGAAACAGATCGCTTGCGGTCAGTTGGGCCATGGGGATCATCAACTATGCCTTTTTGTTTATGAAGATACGGGCAATTTCGAACAATATGCCCGATTGTTCCACATTCAAAACATGATCTTCGTTCAACAAACCCCGAAGTATCATGTGGTCGTCTTGCCGATGATGAACTTTGTGATCCCGAGGTACTAGGTTTTGAACAACTTGGTTCATTCCTTTTCATCACAGTTGCTTTTTGGACAAAATCTAAATTAGATTGATTTGCAAACTTCTCAATTTTGTCCGTTCCCTTCGACTTCACAAAGTTCACATTCTTCTTCTTCTTCTGATTCGGCTTCTTTTGAGTTTGAGTCGGTGCCTTACCATTTGTTTTGGTATGGTTTTGCTGTTTTGGCACTGTTGGTAATTTCTTGTTCCCAAACTGTTTTCTAACTTCAGCCTTTGGGATAGGAGGACACTGTGTGACTGTAACATGTGGTCCTGCCTTTCCCAAGAACTTACTTGTAGAATTTTCAAAGACTTTACTGATTAAAGATTGATTAACATTTTTAATAGGAAAATCTTTGTCTGAATAGATTTTATCATCACCAACAAGAGTGTACAGCAAATCCACACTCTCCGACTCTTTCTCAGACGAGGACTCAGTTGCAATAGTCTTAGCGGGTTTTGCTGGAGGATCACACAGGATGTGATTCTCAAGAGGTATGTCCTCATCTTTTATCACCGCATCAGACTTTGCTGAATCGGTATCATCAGACTCATCATCAGAAGAATCAGTATCCTCAATCACAACCGGAGGATCCTGATTCGGTTCAGCAGTTACAAAGGTATCTGCTGACACATCTGAATCGGATGATACTTCTTTCTTGTATCCAAGTCCTGCAGCAAACTCAGTAACATCTAGAGGAACAGATGGTTCAAAGTGAGTCATGTATTCCTCATCAGGCATGGCATCATAATTGTGTCTGACAGGTGGTGGACATTGCTTATAACCTATGCATGTGACATCCTTTTTCTCTTTCTGCACATCAATGATGTGATCCAACACATAGCTAGAACTCAAATAACTGTCTAACTTAAGTCGGATCGCCTCACTTTCGGTTTTTACACAAACCATTTCCTTTTGCATCACCTCAAGACGAGATATATACAAATTAATGTCAGTTTGTTTTCTGGAAACCATTTTAGTCAGCTCTGTTTTATCTTTCTTCAATGTTTCAATCATTGATTTATAATCCTTTTCATGGTTTTCATAAAACATATTGGCTTCGGTGCACTTTGAAATATCAACTGTCAATTTCTGATTATGAATAAATGTCACATCATATTTCTCTTGCAAAGCCTCGTGTTCGCTTTGCAATTCACACCACCTATCATTCACAGAAACATGTTTGTCTTGCAATTCAAACAAACTAGCTTGTAAAGCATCGTGTTTGCCTTGCAACTCAGACATGTTTGCTTCCAACTCAGCACATCTAACATGCAAACTATCACAGTTATTACAGCTAACAGAAGTGGGTTCGTCGACACATACCTGACTTGATGAACTGTCGACATTAGCCATAAAGGCTGAATGGAGAGAAGACGAAGAATAAGCAGCTTGATCCACCAGAATAGATCTTCTTTGAATTCCTGCTGCAGCTTCCTCCAAAAGTTCATCAATGTCTGCATTAACTGATGCTGTTGATGCGTCATCTTCCTGATCATTGCCTGAAGCAGAGGACTCTTCATCTGAACTTCCACTGTACCCGGAGCTGTCTTCATCTTCAGAAGATTCAACACCATTGGTGGAAGATTCTCCACCATTGGCGTGTTTAAGATCATTAACCACTTCAGCAAAACAAGCTGTTCCATCTGGTGCATCGTTTCCCAACTGGATTGACCAATCACAACCTTCATCTACCTGAACCACAAGTGCCTGGTTGGCATTTGATGGTCCTGCTTGACTCTGGTTGTTGACAGGCACCAGTGTGCGATCATTGTTCCTCGCTTGGTTCTGATTGGCCCTGTTTCCTTGACCTCTGAAGGGATTCTGGTTCCCATGCTGAGCTGGTCTTGTACATTCACGCTTGAAATGACCACGTTCACCACAATTGAAGCATTTAACAGCTTGCTTATCAAACCCATACTTGGTGTCCTTTTTGCTTTCCAAGCTGGTTCGGCCTGTTCTTTCCATAAAATCCTTTGCTCGCCTAACAGCACTGGCAAAGGCCCACTTAATATCCATCATCTCCATCTCCTCTTTATCTATCTGCTGATAGTCTTCTTGAGTCAGATTAATGTTGCCAATCTGACCTTCCACTAATCCACAGTATGCGCTCACCACAGTGTTTAGCAGCTCCATGTGTTCCTTTGCTACTTCGACACTGACTTTAGAAAAGCTTGAGGTGTCGAGCCGTACTGTATTTGGCTTTGATTGTTGACCAGCAGATGATGTGCTTCCGTAACAAGCTTGCTGTTGAGGAGGAAGTGGATTCCCGAAAATATCAGTTGCTCTGATTTGCTGTTGCTGTTGTGGTGCTGGTTGAGGAGCTGGATTAAGCGGATTTCCAAACATATCTGTTGTTGGAGGAGGAGTGCCATACAAGCTCGTGCTAGACACAAATGCTGTTTGAAGTGGAGCGTGTGAAGATGGTTTTGCAGAAGTGCTAGAAGTTCCATAATAAATCTCAGGATTTTGTGGCACTGCAACTCTTTTTGCCTTGAGAGTTTCTTCCTGATTCTTGTTTTCCAGGAGTTGAGCAAAATCACTGAAGCTTGTTGTATCCAAAGTGCCATTGTACCTCATAATTTCTAAGAAATTATTCCATTGAGGTGGCAGTGCATCTGCAAACTTCTTCACTATCTCTGCTGAAGTCGTTACCACCCCAGTATTTGCCAATTCAGTTAGCAAATGAGTAAATCGACTTGTCAAATCTCCTAGAGACTCATTCTGCATACAAATAAAACCATCAAACTCTTTCTTCAGCAATTCTTTTCTCAATTGGCGTGTCGCTTCATTTCCTACGCCTCTTGTTTTCAATGCGTCCCACAACCTCTTCGTTGTCTTATAACTGACGAATTGATGATAAATATCTTTGCTCAACGCCTGAGTAAGAATGGCGTATGCCTTCTTTTCCAGATCATAGACCTTCTTCTGATCTTCCGTAAGATCTGCAAACGTGGCAGCAGATGATGCAGCAACCTCTATTGTTTGATCAAAATCTGTGATGAACCGCAACCACAACTCTGTATTTTGACCAAGAACGTATGTATGAAATCTACCAAACCATCCCGGATATTCACTTAAGTGCATCAACTTGGGAGGCCTATTCAAACTTCCTGTTTCACTTTCGCTTAGCAAAATGCTTTGAACACTTGGAGCTTGATTTGATACAAATGCCCATTGACCGGTAGATGTAGCATTAGCTTGCGAACCCGAATCCGGAGCTGGAGTACCAAAATACATCTCAGCATTTACCGGAACACCCCACATCGAATTCATTTTTGATCAAGAAAAATAATATTACACCAGCCGAAGGATCTGTTCGAAGGATCTGAGATCGAAAGACAAGAAACACAAACTGTTAAGCATAAACAGACTAATGATCGAAAGATCAGCACTTGTTCGAAGGATCAACAGGGTTCGAAAGATCTCTGTTGAATTTCGAACAATGTTTTTCGAAAGATTCTCCAAACGAAGGATCCTTATCTTTCGAAAAAGTACTGTAGACCGAAAGATACACACGAAAGATGACTTCGAAAGACTCCCCAATCGAAGGATCCTTGTCTTTCGAAAATGAACAGTAGACCGAAAGATGAATGTTTCGAAATGATTCCTTGGTTCGAAGGATGATGATCTATCGAACCTCCACTGATCGAAAGATGGTCTTTCGAGTTCGAAGGATATCTTTCGAACGGTTCTGACACAGTTGACAATCGGTGACAAGTTGGTGAAAAAGTTGACGGGTTGGTGAGAACTTTCGGCAGAAAGTATGTTCAGACCATATCTTCTGAACATGCAGGTTTCACCAATCAAGTAAAGTCCAATATTTTAATCAGTTTACTCTTCCCAACACACAAACACTTGAAGTTTAACAATTTTAAGATCAAAAGTTCAAACTTATGAAGAACACTATGATTATGTCAAGAACACAGCCCAAAAATCTGAGTTTTCCGGAAAACCCACAAACTTTCGGAACATACTATTTGCTAAAATGTTTAACAAAAACCCAAGACTAACATGAAAACATGAAAAATAACAAGGTTTTAGGTCAAACACAAGGCAAAATAGCAAGATTTTCCAGAAAAATATAAACTTTAAAAACCCGAAAAACAGCCCGTAGACACCTCGGTTTTAACAAGGAGAAGAGCCAAGGCTCTGATACCACTTGTAGGTCCGGCTAGGGGAGGATCTAGTCGCCTAATCCTTGTGTACAAACCAACCCGGTTGTGCGGAATCCAACCGAGATAGCAAACCGAGATAGAACACGCAAATAATCAACACACAAGACTCAACGATTAACACCACTTGTATTAAACGTATGAAAGGTCCGGTTACAGCTCAATGTTTACAAATCAGTCCTGTAAACTCTCTAAGTGTGTGTGTGTTCTTTGCTAACTGTCTGAGTGTCTAGCTGTCGAAGTGAACACAACACACGGGTATTTATACCCAACACAGCAGGTCTGGTCGAAGGATCATGCAGACTGGTCGAAAGATCATCTTTCGACCACAAACAGCTCGAATGATCAACATGTATCACGAAAGATGGGATCTTTCGTGGTCCATCTATCGAAGGTCATCTTTCGAGCTTATCATCGAAGGATATAAGTGATCCTTCGATGACACATCCTTCGAACCAAACAAATTACAAACATAATGTTGACTGTTTGGCCAAGTCAAACCGGAGGATGGTTGACTTGGTCAAACTTACAGACTAACAAAGACATCGTTCAGTAACAAGACAAAATATAGACAAAGTACAGACACAAGTGCACCAACAGGATGGTCATCGAATGATCACTTATATCCTTCGATGATGATGATGAGCTCGAAAGATGGACCTTCGATGGATGGACCACGAAAGATCACATCTTTCGTGGTACATGTTGATCCTTCGAGCTGTTTCTGGTCGATAGATGATCCTTCGATCATCCTATCTGATCCTTCGACCAGACCTGCTGTTTTGGGTATAAATACCCGTGTGTTGTGTTCATTTCGAAAAAAAAAAAAGACAGACAATAGAGAGACACCCAGACAGATAAGGAACACACACACACTTAGAGAGAGTTTACAGGACTGATTTGTAAACATTGAGCTGTAACCGGACCTTTCATACGTTTAATACAAGTGGTGTTAATCGTTGAGTCTTGTGTGTTGATTATTTGCGTGTCCTATCTCGGTTTGCTATCTCGGTTGGATTCCGCACAACCGGGTTGGTTTGTACACAAGGATTAGGCGACTAGATCCTCCCCTAGCCGGACCTACAATTATAAGATTAACAAGTCATATTAGTTATAGGATTGTGTATCCTAAATTATAAAAAAAAAAAAATTTGAACATTGTTATGTGTTTTAAGTTTATACTATATATTAATATTTAATCTTATATATATATCCGCTATATTGTTATAACTAAAGTTTTCATTTTCAGAAAATAATTTATGTATAGTATATATCTCTTGGCACCCATAAATACAATGTCAGGGGTCACATATGCACATGTTCTTCTAAATAACGCCTCTCAATCTTAAATGTATATTATAATTGATTTTTATAAAGGAAAAAGTAGGAATGTGATAATTGGAATAGATATATAGATGGTTACTTGAGGAGAAATTATTAAGGTAATATAAATAGTGAGTCTGGTATAGTTTAACCCATGAGTTAAAAATGAAATTGTTCTTATGAGTCCAGAAAATTTATATTTTGAGTAATTTATTTCCCTAAACTTTTAATTCCAAATATTATATTTGACAAAAATTTATTTCAATACACTACTTTTATAAAAGAATAAAATAAAGTCATGGAAATAAGCTTGATGATTGGTACCATCGGATGTATAGTTATTATTTTATATATGTGTGTATATATTCCGTAAGTTTAATATTAACTAGAAATTTGAAATTTTATACACATATATACATATACCCAATAGAATTTCTTGATGATATACCCAATATAATATCTTCTGTAAGATAAACATAAGAGAAAATATCATTGGTGATTCATATGAAAACATGAAGTCATTATAAACCATGAAACCCACTATGTTTTAAAAATACCATATGTCTCAATAAGATATTCATTGCAACGGAATCTAAGGTTATATATATGCATAAATAAAAGAGTTAGAATTTTGATAAGTATTGGTAAACACCCAAGAGAGTATTTAGACTTGAACCTAAGGAAAATGCCTTAAGTATAAAGCTTTGAGATAAGCCAATTACTTGCATAGATAAAGTGTAATGGTTATTGGTATGTCGTGAGGATAATGACTAGAATAGTGCAAGTATGATAAATAAGCAATAACACCTGGCCACTGTTATTTCTTGTTTATCGGTACTACTCGGTTCTAGAATATGATCCATCATGAGAATGCTAATTTCCTTGTTTCTTGATATAAGTCAAAATAAATGATGCACTTTTAAATTTATGATTTGAGAAAAATTCTATTTAAGGGAAATACAATAATAATTACCTCTCCGGCAAGACTAGGTATGGTGTAGTAGACTCTCCAGCTTGTCCGGGTAAGATGGGGGTACCTCTCCGGTGAGACCGGATAAGATGAGGTATATGTTATGAAATTCCCTAAATATTACCATGACCTGATGTCTGACCGTTTTTGGAAATATGAATCTGTTAAATACATTGACCTTATGAATGGTGTGTATATTACAGGTATGTGAAATACATGATTTTATAGATATGTGTATCTATAAGGAAATCGAAAAGCCATAATGATTGACAATTAGGGATAAATCACGAACAGGTGTGTCAATAATAATTTTAGATTTATTAAGAATCTCTCGTATACATCTATAATTCCAATATCAAACATTATTTCGTTTGATCATCTGTCTCGTAGTTCGTGCGACAAGATAAACGACAGGAACTCTATAAGTTGGAACGCCATTGAAAGTATAAGAATTTCCTTTGCAATTATTAATGCATTAGGAAACCTGTAACTAAAAGTTGTGCTAAAATACAAAACATATCTCAGTCAAGAATAAGAATCTCATAGAGAATAGTCCTGGTCAAAGTAAAGTGAAATTCAAAATAAAGAACAGAATATACCTAGAAACTAAACTAACTAAATATTCATCCATATTTCAGGGAATCTCGAGGACGAGATTTAAAACAAGGTGGGGAGGATGTAACATTCCCAAAAATTTTATTTATATAAAATATATAAAAACTTATGTTATTAAAATGATGCATCATGGGTAAGTTAACCGATGCAAATATGAGGTATTTTGGGCAAGCGTAGGAACCATTTAATAATTAAATTATAAAAATACATTATATTTGGACTTACTCCGTTTTTAATGAAACTTGTTTCAAAATGTAGATAAGATTATTCTCGTCCTAATGGCATATTCATCATTTTATAAAACGTCATATTGTAGAAGTTATACGCGCCAAATAAAGTGAAGCAGTTGAATTAATAAAATAATAAAATAAATTAAAACTAACAATAAACCTTAGTGTACGTGTATACATAGAATTAAAAGAAATATATGTTAATAATATAGGTTTCTATTTTTGCAAAAGGAAGCATGACTAATGCATGACTACGTGGAAGAAGGCTATTAAACAAAAGAATAACTACATAAAATTTATGTTGGTATATAGGTGGACAATTAAAACCGTGCTCCCCAAGTTAAATCCATCCTATAAATAGAAGCTCCTTTTCAAACATTTCAATTGCCCCTTTTTGCTTTCATCTCTTATGCTCCTCTCGAGAAGCATACCTTATTTTCCTAGTAATTCACCCCTAATAATAATAAAGCCCTGCCGCATTTTAAGTGTTTTAACCCTTGATCACTGATACCCTGTCCGACTGACGTAGGGCTCCGTAACGTATGTCAAGGCTCTGCTTAAATTCGTTGGGGTTCTGTCTCGTGACGTAGGGATAAAGTAGAATTGGGTTACTATACTTAATGTGAGTGCACTATATATTTTATTAAATAATCTAGGAGTTGTACCCAAAATATAACAACCCTCCCGAATATTTTTCTGACACCCTAATATATTTTAAGATATCCCAATAAGTCCCAAAATACACCCCATACGCGAAAACGGACCCCGAATACCTTGAATATTATTAAAAATACTTAAAATCATTTTTTGAGGTTTAGGCGGGCCGTGTAAGGTACCCCTTAACCCTTACGCGGACCGCAACAACTTAAAAGGTGGCAAAACCCTGGGCCGCCACATGGCCCAACACACAACAGGTCTACTCGATGACCCTGACAAGCTACAACGTTGACTATAGTTGACGTGGGCCACGTAGGCCCATGTCTTATGTTACGCGAGCCGCGAGAAAACCGAGATGAGGCCCTATATAAGGATGCATCGAGCCTTCAGTCAAAAATCATTCAAATTGTCTTTCTTTCTCTCAAATCTGCATTATAGGCATTATACTCGGCTATAATACCCCCTAATAGCGAAGTTCTGCTCCGTTGTAAGTATTATAACCCTTGGATACGTATTAGATACGCTGCCCGATTGATCTAGGGTTCCGTAACGGCTGTCGTGGTTCTACCTGACGTAGTCATTGGAATGCCGTCTCGGGGAGAGTATTACTAATGTTAAAATGGGTTATTATACTAACGCGTGTACATTATTTATTTAGCTAGATTATAACCAGGAAGCTACAAAGGAAATACCTAAAATAGCAATGTGAGTAATCTCCTTTTTGTTAACAGTTTTTACAAAACCTTAACTATTTTACAATGCAATTTAGCAGTGATTGAGTCTTTGTAATTCTTCAATTGCTGCCGGTATGTTGGGGTTTTGTATACAAAATGTACTACACTGTGAGTAGTAAGTCGAGATGACAATACGTTACCATTGGACAATGAGTTAGCTAATGGGTAATATGACCCACAAGTCAGGATTGACAGTACTAAAGGAGTAATTGTGTAGAAATCAACAATGTGATCGCTCTCAATACTGTGTTAATTGATAAAATGTTTCTTGATTAAACTGGGATTTACTCACCAGTATTTCACACTAACAAATGTTTTTAAACACGTGTTTCAGGTAACACAATGTGAAAGCCAATTAGTAAAAAGCCAGCTCGAGAGCACTGGCGGCTTGGAAAAATGTGGCTATAAAAGTTATCTAAAAGACGATGTTTTAAATTCAATAAAATAGGGTTTATCCCTACAAACATGTTGTAATAAGAAACTTGGGTTTTACCCATGTGGTAATTAATATAAAATATGGTGGTTTTACTCTGAAAAATATTTCCTAACTACGGTCCTGATGTAATTTCCGCTGCCAAATTAATAAACACCGATACCACCGAAACTGGCTCGCGGCCGCCCGTTCCCGGGACAGATAAGGGGGCGGGGGCTGTGATAGTTGATGATCATCTTGATACTCTTTGTATCTTGTATTGTTCAGATCTTACAGTTGTAAGATCTACAATCTTGATCTAGGGTTGTAAGATCTTACAGTTGTAAGATCTAGGGTATTTGGGGGGGGGGGGGGGGGGATCTTTTGGGTTGGTTAATAAGATTTTGTCACCTTGTTTTGTTGCTATTTCTGCTGTTCATTTGTCTTGTGTATGATTCATAAATTTCTACAGGTAACTTAATCACAAGTTTCCACTTCATCATTAGTTTAAACTTATCGTAGCCTACATGGCTAAGTCTTTGATGCCATATATCGGCATTCTCAACTTACTTAGTCTTGTTAACATAGGTCGTTTCTGCATTTGTACTTTTTTCCCCAACGACATCCTCATCCACTTTATGTTTTTTTATAGTAGTTTGGTTTCTTTGATTGGTCACCCCATCTCTTCAGTTCTGTGAATAGTGGGAGGTTTTTAACCAGGGCTTATTTTTCCTTCAATCCGTGAACATGGCTGTGTCTTCAGACATTGATGAGGATGAACGTGTAACATCAGTTATCTGCTTAGCAATCGATTCTTTTTTTTTTTTTGGTAAAGGGTTACCCCGGTGAATTTTATAAACCAAAAAGCACAAATTGTGCAACTGAAATGTTACACACCAAAACCTTGGCATACCAAGGAAATAACAAAAACAGCCAAACAGACAAAACGACCCAAACAACACAACTAACTAAACAACCCAGCTCAAAAGAGCAACAAACACAAAACAAAACAAAACTCTACTACTCAGCCTGGATCAATAGCCATGTTACTACTGGGAAGCTGCCATTTATCAAGTAACCTTCGAAGACCTGGTCTCCACTTGAATTTGAATGACAATAATCGAAGTCTAACCGTCCGAATGATCTCACGAGCAATCACCATCTCCGTACGTTGGTTTTTTCCGAATAGCCTATTATTTCTTTCTTGCCAAACAAAATAAGATGCAGCTGATAGAACCAACCTGCTAATAATATTTTCCGGCATCTGCATGTTCGAATTCAAATTCTTAGCAATCGATTCTTGTGCATGCAACTAGTAGGTTTCCAAACTCTCCAAGGGTAGGATGGTCCAGCCACCCTTATAGCAATGGCATAACTTCTAAAGTCCGGTTTAGTCCATGAATAATGGCTCTTTTGATTATTGCCTCTCCATTCCGCGTTTGTTGGCCTGCGACAATTTTTTACACCTTATCGAAGTATTGAGCAATTGTCCAATCTTTTTGAGGTCATTGACAACAACTCCCCTTCGATGGTGGTTTTTAGAACAAACATCGCCTTCCCTATTTTGATATTCCACTTATGACACCATTAACATCTTTTCTAGGCATCATGGTTTCTCCTCCATTAACGACTTCCCATAGGTCTTGTCCTTGCAGATAAGACATCATGCAAGTCAACCACGAGTTGTAAGCTACAAGTCTGCCATATCTTCAACTCTCGGAACAATTTGTTAATGAAGATTTAGTACCGAGTTGTATGGAAGTGCACGTTGAAGAAGTAGTAGTTAGAAGTTTGTTGCTGAAATGGAGGAGTATGTGGTCAATTTTAGCTTGTGCTTTTTGTTTTATTTTGCTATTTATATTCCCAGTTTACGTATTTTCTTTGCTAAGCACTTGTAAATCTCTTTTGAAGTTTAATATACTCGTTGCAAGTGTGTGTTTTGTGTGTGTGTATTATCCAAGGCCTGAACCAACACTGAACGCTTTAGGTCTTTAGTCGTATTGTTATTCAGTATATGTACATATTGCCTTGCCTTACTGGGTACCTACATATTAACAATTTTTTGAAGCAGGGTCCATAGTTTGTTTATTAAGTTGAATCATAGCACAAACATGAACATTACAAGTTCGAATGAACCCAAGATGAATCCATCTAAATGTACAAACATAAGTTACAAGTCTTTTATGAATACAAATGAAATCATGATTAAAATACATATGACCAAATAACAATGTTAGTATTAAAGTAGTTGCGTAGATGAATCAATTCAACCATGTCCTATACATGATTAAACTACGAAGCCTATAGGCGACGATGAACATATTCTTGCCAGCACTTCCAACAACCGCCCCTCCTCTGCCCGGGTCCTGTTGCTTTTGTTTCAAATATCAGTCCTGCAAGAGTAAATATAAAAGAAACTAATTTACATTCAACTACCAAAAATTTATAACATTGTGTTTCTGTAAAACAGTGTGAAAAATAAACAAGAAACAAATTTTTTTCTATAAATTAACAATACATCACAATAAAATTTACTAACTGAGAATAAAATGTTGTTTTGAAGGTGGGTATCCTCTCAAAAAATAAATAAATAGATATCTCACAATATATATAGTAAGTGGTTAATAATCTTACCTGTTCGGCTATTAATTTGGGGTTGTAGAGAGGCTTGAAGATTTCTTGCTTGTGAAGAAATCAGGACAAGAGTTAAAAGCACAACTAAAAAGATAACACCACTGAACTTCATTTTGAAAACATGTTCTAATGCTGGTGTTTACTTTGTATATTTATAGTCACAAACCGTGTTTTGATTGAAAACATGTTCTAATGCTGGTTTTACTTTGATTTTTATTATAGTCACAAACCGTGTTTTGATTTGGGCGTGTTGCTTTAATTAACGTAGAGGATAATATTATTAAAACCTAAAAGTCAGACGGTTTCTTTATCTTTTTGACTTGAAATTCTACACAAATTCAATAAAATACATGAAGGTATAGGTTAACATTTTAAATACCTTGACAGATCATTCACAAGCCAGCAACTCAGCAAGATTTGTTTTTATGGTTATATAACTTTACCAAACATGACTTTTTAGATTGCGGGGAATGGAGTGGTTTGGGTTGGGTTGAGGGCATTGCGCGACACGTGGCAAGTGTGGGATCCCAAGCTTATGGTGAAAAATAAGGGTGTAGTGTGGCGTGGCTTGGCTTGGCGTGGCAGCCATATGAGTTTTTTTTAATTAAAGTAGTCAACCAAAGTCAGCCAAGTCACCATGCCCCCCACCCCACGCAGGCTGAATTCCCAAGTCAAAGGTGCAACGCCATGCCTAAGCCTAACCCAGAGTGAAGCAACTGGCGTTGAAGGGCTTTCCCGGCCCAACCACGCCCCCACTCTCTGCGATCTTAGATACTGTCACACCCCAATTTCCGGTGGGCCCGGATGGGTAAACTCTTGACGGTTGGATAACAGTTATCACAATATAATAATATGCAGCGGAAGTATTGGATTAAAATTATTAAAATAAAGCTTGAATGTATAAAAGTATTACAAGCGTTCAATACAAGCCCACAGGCAGGATCCAAATAAACAGAGCTTTAGACATCATAGGCCTTAAGCATCAGGAGTGCAAATTCCTTAGCCTTCATTCTAGCCGACCCGTAATCCCAGCCTATAATAAGGTTCGGTACCTGCTGTTCAATCTTTTGAAAATACGTCAGCCAAAGCTGGTAAATACAATTAACTGACTCTTTGGAAAAATAGTTTTTCGAAAAGAGTTTTATACATATAGATAACCCGTAGGTGATCTTTTAAATATATCTTGGGATTTTTCTTGTGACGAGATTATATGCTTGATTAACCCATTGGGTTGTCCAGACATGGTATCAATAACCCCCAATAACAGTAATTATCAAGTAAACGGGATAAGTATTCATACACTTTTGCGCAATTATAGGTGACTTACTTGTGTATTAACCACCCCAAGAGGCATATTTGTCATCCCAAGTTTACACTAAAATAAGTCAAGAGTATTTACCTTTTTGCTAGCTTCCAATCAACAAGACTATATTTGGCAAAAAGCCGCAAGTCTAAGTATATTGACCCAAGTCTGATTATCTGGGGGTACTATAGTCTGGAATGAACAGATTTATTATCTGTTAGAATGTATACGGGCCAAAGGTAGTCCCTTTTGATATGACCCGATACTAAATACTTAAGAATAGGTTCACTAGATTAAACTGTCATTTTCGTCAGGCGAAAACTGCCACTTCAATCCAAAAGGTTTTTTCTTGCTATTTCTCTCTGGAACGTTTCTAAATCATTTTAATTTCATCCAAATTCTTAACTCCGTCAGAGAAGTTAGTTAAATGGGGGATAAAATGGTCATTTTGTATTTTTATTTCACACAACAACCATTTCCAAATATCATCTTCACACTTCACCAATTAACCTTATAAAAAAAATACCTTGATTCCATGACTCCATTTCTATAAAAAAAACTAGCTTTTAGCACCCGTATGTTACGGCGAGACTGTTAAACCAGACAAAATATAGATGTAAAAATGTTAAAACACGTAGCCGCGTTGAAGCGTGTTCACTGGCCAAGTTCAAACCTAATAATAATAATAATAATAACAATAATAATAATTAGGGGTGCAAACGAGCCGAGCTACTCGCGAGCTACTCGAGCTTGGCTCGAAAAAAAGCTCGAACGAGCCGAGCTTAAACGAGCTCGAGCTTTAGCCCGAGCCTAAAACCAAGCTCGTTTAGTAAACGAGCCCGAGCCCGAGCTTTGCTTATCGAGCTTGAGCCGGCTCGCGAGCCTAATCGAGCTTTCTATTTATATTTTTTTAATTAATATATTAAACATATATTAATATAATAATAATCTATCTACTATAATAAAAGAAACCAATAAGTGACACGTGTCATTCATTGAAAGCGTCTACATTTGTAATATCCTGTCTTTTCATACTTATCTGATATCAATTAATTAAATAATAAATAATCAATTAATATTAAATCTTATCTTACTTTGAATGTTGGATAGAATCATTCAATTATTTCTAATAATATATTATCTTCAAATTTAAGTTATAAATTAAAGATATCATTTAAATAATAACACAAAATAATAATCTTAAACTTAAAAGAACAATAATACGCTCATATAAAAAATTTAAAGTACAAACAAAATTTACAAAATAACTTATTAGACATTAGATCAAACTTTAAAAAAAACACTAATTAGGAAGAGGAGCTAATAATAGAATTCTGTTTTTGATTTTTCAAATTGGGGTTCTAATCAATTCGAATTAAACTTAACCAAGTTTGTGATTTGATTCGAATTAAACCGAACCAAATTTGTGATTTTTTAAACGAATCCAATAGCATATTATTTACTATACAAAATTACATTTATTTAGCCCGTGTAATACATGGTGTTTTTAAAGATATAACTTTTTTTATTATTTAGTATATATTCGTCACGCATGCGGTATACAAGGTTGCAAAATTACATTTATTTAACCCTTTAATACACAGTGTTTTTAAAGATATATATTTTTTTATCATTTAGTATATATAATTAGATTTATTCAACCCGTACAATACACGGATTTTTATTATTTAGTATATAAAATTACATTTATTCAGTTATTATTTAGTATATAAAATTACATTTATTCGGTACAATACATGGGGTTCTTAGAGATATAATTTTTTTATTATTTAATATATAAAATTACATTTGTTCAACTCGTGTAATAAACGAGATTTTTAAAGAATAACTGTTTTAATTTAGTATATAAAATTACATTTATTCAACCCATGTAATACACGGGGTTATAACCTAGCTACCATTTATATAAATATAAAAAAATAACTAAATTATATGTATAATAATAATTATAATTAATATAAATTAATTAAAAAAACTAAACGAGTCGAGCCCGAGCCGAGCTCGAGCTTGAAAAATTACATTCGAGCCGAGCTCGAGCTTGAGCTTTCATATGTTAAACGAGCTCGAGCCTGATCGAGCTCGGGCTCGGCTCGTTTGCACCCCTAATAATAATAATAATAATAATAATAATAATAATAGTAGTAGTAGTAGTAAAAGTAATAATAATAGAAATAATAATAATAATAATAATAATAATAATAATAATAATAATACATATTCCCATGAAATTGTTACTCCAGATTGATGACACGTTTATACATTCAAAAATACTTTTTTCTTGAGAATATATCATTCTCACATTAAAATCATACAAGATGGGTCGTTAATCACAGGTTGTGGAGAGCTTTGAAGTTTTCTTCCTTATGACGAAATCAGGAGAAGTGAATAAAGAACAACTAAGAACAATGTAACATCACTCGACTTCATTTTTAGAAAACGTGTTTTGGTCGTAGTGATTGATTCACATATATATAGAGAGGGTTTCACTATTAGAAAAATGTTACCATTCATACGAAAGTTTCCTACGCATTTCCAACAAACGTAAATTCTGACAATTTTCCCACGAAATTATGACGAAAAACCTAAAAACCAACAACAAAGTGTCAAAACGATATGAGTAGGAAACGCATGGGAAAATTCCGACGAAATTCCGACAGAATACTTGTCTATTTTAACAATTCGACTTTTTTTTATTACCGTCATAGAACTGGTTTAAATGTATCTTTATTTTAAACAACGCAATTTTTTATAGCAGTTTATTATATGTTAAACACCGCTATAAAATGCTATTTTTTTACAAGTGAAATTTACTCTCTCACCCAACATGGAATGGACAAAAATGAAATATAGATGAATTATTTGGTAAAGCAATGAGCCCTTTTAAAGCTAAATCTTTCGTCCAAACTTTCGTTCTTATCTAATGTGGGAAGCTAAATCTTTCGTCCAAATTTTCCTTCTTATCTATTGTGGGATGAGCAAAATTGAAGAATACATGAATTCTTTGGGAAACAAAGTTTCCTAATTTTATAATAATTTCTTTTATCCAAATTTACTTTCTCATCCATGGATGGACAAAAGTGCAAAACTTCAAAGAGTTTTGGGGATTTGATGACTTTAAAAGATTGTACCTTACGTTTTAATTTATACTTGTAATTACTTAACCTTCTTATTTTCATAAAATTACTTTTTTTTGTCCTCTTAAATACATTATAATATATAACTACTAGGGAGAAAGCCCGTGCAATGCACGGCATGCATAATAGCTATTTTTTGTTTGTGACAAGACGTCTGACACGGCTGGTGCATAACATGTAAGACAATACGCCTACAAAGGGGCGTGCTTAAACTTTATTAAACCATGGACCATAAGTTGTTTCTTTGGCAAAACTTGCCGGCCAAAAAGAAGTGAATAAGATGTCTTCCAAGAAAAAAAAACATGAAACAGAAAAAGGAAAAACGCATAAACTCTCGCACGCCTTCCTATCTTATTGGATAAAACATAGACCAAACTTTAGCTAACGCATGCCACCGTCATCCCCAATCTCATCACCAGCCAACTGACTGCAGTAAAATAACAAAAAGAAAACTATTAAAAAATGGTATACTATGTTTACGTATATATGCATCGAAAAGTAGTACGAGTTTTCATTACTAACACTAAGTGCAGACGGTATACCTTTCATGTAGGTCACTGTCAACTGTTTCTTCTGAATCCGAATCTGCATAAGCAGGCCTGCGAAGGAAAAGCACGAAACATTTATGTAGACGGTTATCCAAAAATAAATATGCACAATTACATTGTTTATGGAAATCAATCAATTATAGTTGAAAGTTTTTTTGTTGCCTTTCCATTTATAACGACACCAAGTTTATTTTTTTCAAAAGCCAACTTCTCCCCTTATATGTCTTTACACATTCGAAGTGATGCGTTACCAAGTTTTTTTATTCCTATTTTTTTAATGTAGAACAATGCACTTTTATATTTACGAACTCAAGTTTCTAACTGTTGTAGACTCCTAATTTTAAAATAGAGTAAACATATACTAGGTATGTAAATAACATTTCAGATCGAGTAGAAAGGTAAATAACACATCTTTAATTAAAATGGTTTATTAAACAGGGCACGAATAAAGTGTAAGCCGATATATACCTTACGATCGCTTCAACGCGCTTAACTGGTGTCGGTATGGGTAGCACCCCATTGTCTTTAGCGGGGATCGATGGAGGTGTGGAAGAATCAAAGGGCTTACAACTGTTAAAAATGTGAATTTGGTATTAAAAAATATTTATAACTGTTAAAAAATATTTATAAATATCTATAAATGTGAATTCCGTATTAAATAATAGATTTCGGTATTAAAAAAAAACATTATTTTTTTTTTCAACCGCAATATAGTCCTCCTATGTGATGTGGATACAACCAACAATCGTGTGGGGTCAGCTTGGTCGTCACAAACTACACGAATTTGGATTTGGTTATTGCCTGTCAAACTCGTAAACTGACTGTTAGGTTTTAACATACGAATGTAAGTCCAAATAGATGTTTGATTTAATGTATTAAAAAATAAGCTTGTGCCTTCATATAACAATCAACTCATACATGGATATGAAAATTGTATGATCATATGTAATAACAATCAACCTGTCACGAAGTCATTTCTTGATTTATAATAATACCATAAAAGGATGAATGTATATATATACTGAACATATGGTTTTTTTTTAGTCTTAACTAATAAAAAACATCCATATTTATTTAGTGGCAATCTTGCTGTCTAACCCAAAATGTATGATAGAAAATCTAGCACCAAGATCCCACTAAATGCGTTTTTGGTTATTGGGTTACCTTTGTAAATAATCCTTCAAGTATCCTTTTAACACAATTAAATTAATTAACTTAAGATCAAAATAAAAAATATATAAACTCATTTGGGTAATCATATTATAATTATCCATAATTAAATATTTAGCATATATAGTTAAGTTAATATTAAATTTAAAAGTATATATTTCTTTAACATTATAATTTTATAAAAGAGACGGTCGAGATAACAAATTACGGAGGCTGGAATCGTGTCATGCATCCTCCATAATATTATGTGTAGAGATAGAGATATATTGTCCTTTACTCTTCGATTTCGATAAAAATACATAATCTAAAATGAATATTCTATATATACAATGTAGTTTGTAGGGGGCATACCATGTGATGTTTGTTTCTTCTACCGTGTGTCAAGATGGCTTTTTGTGTGGTCCATTTTTGTGAATACCCAGCAACAGAATCGTTCTTTGCCATGGCCACACGTGTAGACAGAGCGGTTAAAGGTTGTTGGAGAGAAGGCGGGTATGGGCTGCAATATGGACAAAGATTTATAAAGCCATTTAGATGGTCTTTTGGAATGGACAACATTAATTAACACAAAATTAAATGATGATTGTTATGGGAAGTCACTTACTTTTATTAGAGTGAAACCGAGAAGTTAGGGGTTTGACACAAATGTATTTAAGAGGCTCATAATGAAGGTTGTAAAACAGTTGATATAACTAAATTTTTAATTAACACAAAATTAAATGATGATTGTTATGGGAAATTTTTTTTTTGAACGGCCAACAAAATTTTTTTATTAATCTAACTAGCAAGATGCTAGACACCAAATTTACAGACACCAAACTTACAATACCCCACAGAACTAAAAAAGACCAATACAATCTGAATTACATAGCCAAATTAAAACTCCGCCATTCATTCCACGACCACTGAGATTGTCCCGATCTATTTTTTATCCAATGATATGCCATCGACTTAGCTTCTTCAACAACCCTCGTAATGCTAGGAGAAGCTTGGCCAAATAGGACATCGTTTCGCATCCTCCAAAGGCACCAGAAGTTAGGGGTTTGACACAAATGTATTTAAGAGGCTCATAATGAAGGTTGTAAAAAAGTTGATATAACTAAATTTTTAAGTATATATAGATATATAGATGCATGCGACCTATTTAGCCAATTTGAAGTTGGACCGAAAAGAAGGTATAGTTTTTTAAACGTCTTGAAATTTTCAGGAGGAACCAACAAGAGAAAACAACAGTTGAATTTAAAAAGTCTATCGAGTTCTGTTGTTTTCATGGTTATAAATTCCAAATTCCTATTTGTATACTAATTTTTTTGCTTTAGTTATCACCTTACACCATTAGTTACCACTTTTTAAATATTAAGTCAACGTTGATGTTGAGACTATTCAACATTGATCCTTCGTAGAGATTTCTACGTAATTATTCGCTTTTTTTAATTTGATTAGCGAATCAACCAGGTACGTTTCCTTTCATCTTATTTTTTTGGAACAGCGACTTTCTTGTATTAGGCTACCGCATTCTCCAAATTGGAGAGCCCCGTTGCCTCACTCCGGCCAGACTATGTTGTCTTAATTAACCGGGCCCACACTGTCTTCAGAGTTTGCCTTGGGCGTTCCCTTGGGACACCATACCGCCAGCTACCACTTGACAGTCGTTGTGCCACCACAAGAGCAGAACTCTCTTGCATAACACACGGTGGGACGAAACCCAGGTGGGCTCAAAATAGAGTCTGACACCTACATATTGTTATTCAGTATTGTTATTCAGTATATGTATATATTGCCTTTCCTTACTGGGTACCTACATATTAACAATTTTTTGAAGCAGGGTCCATAGTTTGTTTATTAAGTTGAATTATAGCACAAAGATGAATATTACAACCCAAGATGAATCCATCTAAATGTACAAACATAAGTTACAAGTCTTATATGAACACAAATGAAATCATGATTAAACTACATACGACGACCAAATAACAATAATTCATGATTAAACTACGAAGTCTATAGGCGACGATGAACATACTCTTACCAGCACTTCCAACAACCGCCCCACGGCCCCCCTCTCCTCCTCGACCCCTCTCCTGTTGCTTTTGTTTCAAATATCAGTCCTGCAAGAGTATATACAAAAGAAACTAATTTACATATTCAACTACCAAAACTTTATAACATTGTGTTTCTATAAAAAAAAAATAAATAAATAAAAAAAAAAAAAAAAAAAAAACAAGAAACAAATTTTTCTATAAATTAACGATACATCACAATAAAATTTACCAACTGAGAATAAAATGTTGTTTTGAAGGTGGGGTATCCTCTCAAAAAAAAAAAAAGGCTCACAAAATATATAGTAAATGGTTAATAATCTTACCAGTTCGGCTATTAATTTGGGGTTGTAGAGAGGCTTGAAGATTTCTTGCCTGTGAAGAAATCAGGACAAGAGTTAAAAGCACAACTATGAAGATAACACCACTTAACTTCATTTGAAAACATGTTCTAATGCTGGTCATGTTTACTTTGATTTTTATAGTCACAAACCGTGTTTTGAGGCATGTTGCTTTAATTAATGAGGATCATATTATTAAAACCTAAAAGTCACACGGTTTCTTTATCTTTTTGACTTGAAGTTCTACACAAATCACTACTAGAAAAAGGGACAATTTCCTACGGAAATTTCCTACGCAATTTTTTTCGTCACAGATTACTACACTGTTATGACGAATTTCCTACAAAAAAAAATTTCAAGATTTTGTTACAAATTTTTGATGCATCCATGACGAAAAATAATAAAACCCTAATTAATTGACAGTTGCGTAACAAATCTATTGGAAATAACCTACAAAACAAAAAAAATAAGGGAAAATGATATCGTTTCCTACACATTTATGACGAAAAATAAGAAAACTCTAATTAATTGACAGTTGCGTCATAAATCTGTAGGAAATAATCTACAAAAGGTTAATTATTATTTTTTACCGAATAAATATTTATATAAGCAAAAAAAATAAGGGGAAATAATATCTTTTCCTACACATTTATGACGGAATATTTATTTTTTAATTAACTTAAACCATCCGTCGGAATTCCGTCACAACTTGTGACAAGTTTTTGACAAAAAAATAAGAAAATCGTAATTAATTGACAGTTACGTCATAGATCTCTCACAAATAATCAACAAAAGGTTAAATAATAATAAAACTAGTATATAATAATTATAAAATAAACATATTCCTATACATTTATGACAAAATGCTTATTTTTAAATATATTTGTCACAAAGGCATAGGAAACAATCCATGTATGAATACAATTTCCTACGCATTTATGACAAAATGCTTAAATCCATTGCAAGTTGTGACACATTTCTTACGACATTTAAGGATTTGTCATAAATGTGTAAGAAACAACCTATATAATTATTCTTATTTTAAATAATAAATGTACGTAACGTACTATGGACGTATGGATATGAGTATAATGTGAGTATTATATATGTATTTGTGTATGTGGGTATGTATGTATGTATGTATGTGTATGTGTATGTGTATGCATGTTAGTATCTATATGTGTATGTGGATGTGATTATATTTGTGATTATATGTGTACGTACGTACGTACGTACGTACAATATGTATGTATGTATGTATGTATGTATGTATGTATGTATGTATGTGTATGCATGTTTGTATCTATATGTGTATGTGGATGTGATTATATTTGTGATCATATGTGTATGTATGTATGTATGTATGTATGTATGTATGTATGTACTGTACGTACTGTACGTACTGTAGGTACTGTACGTACGTACGTACAGTATGTATGTAGGTAGGTATGTATGTATGTATGTATGTACGTATTTAATGTATCTGTGTGTGTATTTATATATATGCAAGCCGAAATTTCCTACACAATTTTTTTCGTCACAGATTACTACACTGTTATGACGAATTTCCTACAAAAAAAAATTTCAAGATTTTGTTACAAATTTTTGATGCATCCATGACGAAAAATAAGAAAACCCTAATTAATTGACAGTTGCGTAACAAATCTATTGGAAATAACCTACAAAAGCGGTGATACACACATATACATACACACTCTTTATAGCGTTGGAACACAACTGGTTGGATTAACAAGTCCAAGAGTGGGTCAAGAAACCGCAAGAGCGGTGATATGAGTGGGAAGTCATCGCGACACACGGGTGGATCAATGGGATACGCTGAGCGTCGTGCCCGAATGGTAAGCTAATCATACTTGTAATCCTAAGTAATTGTTTTTAATTCAGCCTTTAACATTAACTGCACTCTATTTTATGTAGAAAAGGAAAATGAACGAGGAACCCAATTTTAAACAAGTATTTCTGGAAACCCACCTCACTAAAGAATGCAAACAAAAATTATGGAATGGGGACATTGACATATATAACTTGGAGGAATTGAAGTTTTGTACGAAACGAGCCGAAAAAGTATATGTAAGTTATCTTTATTAGTTGAGTATTATTTTGTTATTATAGTTAACTCTTATTATTTTGGGATTTTTACATATATCCCCATGTAATAAATGATCTTAGCTAGTAGGAGGAATATGTAAATGATCGTATTATTTTTATATAATTTCCGTATCTATTGCAGTTACCATCACGTTGTTTTGATAAATTGTAGGGGGATTATTTGAGTGCGATGGAAAATGTTTACGGGCCGAACTTCAGGGAGTATCCAGATGACCCTGAGGTGTGGGCACGTGTGATTGGAGAAGGTCGCACGCGTCATGTATACGGGATAGGATCTTCGGATCTACATTACTTGGTGACCGGGACATCTTTTTCTGTCGGGCCTGAACCATCACAAGTAGAGTACCAACGGTCTCAAGAAGAGGTATCTTTATTACGATTTGGTATTACTAAATGTTAAAAATGTTGGTTCTTGTCACTAAGCCGACCCAACCATTTGATAGTTCAATTTTCACATACTAAGATCTCACTAAGCCGACCCATTGGGATGATTGTGTTTTGCAAGATCTAACGGTTTGGTTCGCGGTTTTACCAAACCGTGAATGTATGTATATAGAATCTATGCATGCATTATTATCTTTGGAAATCAAACTAATAAACACCTTTTCTTTTGCCTCAAATGGTTGATCTTGAAGCTCGGGTTGAAGAAGAAAGGAATCTAATTGTATCTCGTCTTGAAGAAGAAAGGGATCTACTTGCAACTCGTCTTGACGAAGAAAGGAAAGCAAGGGAAGAACTTCAAAAACAACTTCAAGAGTTTATGAAGAATTGGCGTCCTCCCTCTAATTAGTTGTAGTTTTTTATATCTTTTTGGAATTACGTTGAATTGTATTAGTTTACGGTTTAAACATATTGGAACTTGCGTTGTAACGCATGATTTTTGAATTTATGCCATTGTAACTTCGGTGAATTTTGTAAAACAGGTTTTTGGTATGGTATTGCAGATTATTTCTGGAATTTTTCGCCAGAAAAATGTAGAAATATTATTTATTTTTTTGCAGTTTTTTTATTTAATAAATTAGGTGGTTGGAAATGTGTCACAACATAAATAGGTTTTGTCGGAAAACGGTCAAAAATAGTAGACCTTTTTTCTTTATTTTGTCAGAAATTTGTCACAAAACATACTCAGTTTCGTCAAAAAACCGTTACAAACAATACTCATTTTCCTCATAAATTTGTAACAACACTTCTTATTTATTTGTCAGAAGTGCGTCACAAAAAATACTCAGTTTCCTAGGAAATTTGTAACAACACTTCTTATTTATTTGTAGGAAGTTGGTCACAAAAAATACTCAGTTTCCTAGGAAATTTGTAACAACACTTCTAATTTATTTGTAGGAAGTGGGTCACAAAAAATAATCAGTTTCCTCGGAAATTTGTAACAACACTTCTAATTTATTTGTAGGAAGTGGGTCACAAAAAATACTCAGTTTCCTAGGAAATTTGTAACAACACTTCTAATCTTTTTGTAGGAAGTGGGTCACAAAAAATACTCAGTTTCCTAGGAAATTTGTAACAACACTTCTAATCTTTTTGTAGGAAGTGGGTCACAAATAATGTTCTATTAAAATTTATTAATTTTTTTGTTTTTTTATTTTGGTAGGAAATGTGTAGCAAAAAAAATAAATCCTAAAAGATAATTAAATATATTGTAGGAGATTCGTAGCAATTTGTGACGCACTAGTTTCGTAGAAAATGTGTAGGAACTTGCGTAGGAAATGCGTTGAAAACAGGTTTCCTACGAGCTGTTTTCCTACATCAAGTGTTTGTCATAAATGCGTAGAAAAGCCAGTTTTGTGACGCATTTCCTAGGAAAACTGGTGTAAGAAATTTCAGATTTTCTAGTAGTGAATCCAATAAAATATGTACGTGCAACATATATGAAGGTATGGGTTAACAATTTAAATACCTTTTTTTTTAACACAACAAATTTAGATCACTGATAGATCAATGAAGTATTATCGTAACACAAGTGGAACCACCCAATCATATCCATATCATTCACAAGCCAGCAAGATTTGTTTTTATGGTTATAACGTTAGCAAACATGACTTTTTAGATACCAATCAATCTTGAAGTTGACGCTACTTAACCTTTGTTAGCCCAATATTGATATTATCTCAAGTCTATTTCTAATTAATTATTAATGTAATTTATGCATTATAACATATGTATATAGGTATAGGTAGAGGATCCTATACATTAATCCAGAAGTGTGAGAAGTGTATTATAATACTATATATAACACTATATAACACCATATAAACACCGTATAACACTATGTAACACCATATAACACCATATAACACAATGTAACACTATATAACACTATATAACAAATATAACACCATATTTTGTCTGATAGCATATCTATGGTAGATGTATAGTGTTATATAGTGTTACATAGTGTTATATGGTGTTACATTGTGTTATAAGGTGTTTATATGGTGTTATATATAGTGTTATAATACACTTCTCACACTTCTAAATTAATGTACACTATCCCTACCCTGTATATGTATAGCCGGTTGAATTAGTCAACCGGCATAAGCCTTTGTATAATCGTCGTGACTGACCGGATTTATAACCCACCTATTAGTCACGATGATTATACCACATAATCAGCTGGAGGCTATCAATTGTTATTAGTGTGTTATGCTCTTGGTGTTGGGATTGTGAAGAAGAAGATCGAGTGATTCGATCGTAACCATAAAAAAATCAAGTGATTCTGTTGTGAAGAGAGGAAGAAACTAACGAACCCCTTTTCTTTGTCATGTTCCCGCGTAATCTCTTGGAAACAACCATATCCGTCAGGAAACACTCAAAAGAGTATTTGAATGATCTCTGACTCAAAATCAAGAAGAACGAAATCGGTTATTATTTAACCGAAACCGTCCCCTTGTTTCGTTTAATCATAGAGATATATGGTTGTGTCACTGGCGGGTTGGACTCAAGTGTGATCGACTTTGGTCGTCCCCGTTTTTCACCGTGCGAAAAAAAAATTAAAAGGAATTTTCGCATATCGTAATCACAATAATCAAAGGCATATTTGGTTATCATTAATAATAAGTTGGACGAAATTCGCATCAATTCGTTTAACTTGAAATATAATTTTTGAGTAAAGTGTCATTTTCTATCCAAAAGGTTTTTTCTTGCTATTTCTCTCTGAAACGTTTCTAAATCATTTTAATTTCATCCAAATTATTAACTCCGTTAGAGAAGTCAGTTAAATGAGGGATAAAATGGTCATTTTGTATTTTTATTTCACATAACCACCATCTCCAATATCATCTTCACACTTCACCACCAACGATTACCTACCTTAACCCCCCCCCCCCCCATCCATCTCCACCGCTTTCCACCACCATCTACCTCCACTTGCAAACCTTAACCTCTGCCACACCCTCACCACCCACTATCGCCGAACCCTCAAAAAACATTAACAACGCCACCACACCTCATCTGTCTCCACCACCCTATCCCCCATTCAATAAAAATCCTACTAGCCTTTAAAAAAAATCCTACTGTCGCCATTTCCATCGCGTTTCAGATGACCCTAACTAGTGTCATAGTTAATAGCGACGGAGTTAAAATTCTGTCAAAAATAAAACTTTACAAAGTAAATCAACTTTTGGAGAGCTCGGCCAAAAATAAAACGTTTTCGAATATCATTTTTTACTAAAAATCTTTAAAAAAATCAACTTTATCAAAAAAAAAAGTTTTTGTTGATTTACACAACCGTAGAAAACCCTTACAGTTGGTGTAAATGTTAATGTCAGCAGCTTTTTACAGTGCTGTAAAAAGGCATAAAACGCCGCTCGGTTTTTTTAAAGGGCATGTTTATAACATTTTTATTTACATTTGTGCCAAAAATGATGCCAAAACTCGCACAGAAAGGCAGAGTTCTCTAAGTTTTCACAACTTGGTGTGGTTTTCTCTTGATCCGAAGCAAGCACGCGTGCACACACACAAACATATATATATATATATAGGGTAAGGATATATAGAAAACCACTTTTATTGAGAAAACCCGGGAAACTCAAAGCTCCCGACTTTTTTTTAAATACTACACGCAATATACATGTTTTTAAGAGTTTTGGGCAAAACAAATCTAAAAAGCGTCAAGTAGATATTTAAAATAAAAATAAACAAGTTTTGGTGTAACATATGTTCAGCGAATGTAACATATGTTACACCAAAACTTGTTTATTTTTTTTTTAAGTATCTACTCGGCGCTTTTTTGATTTTTTTTGCCCAAAACTCTTAAAAACATGTATATTACGTGTGGTAATTTTTTCAAAAAAAAAAAGTCGGGAGTTTTGAGTTTCCCGGGTTTTCTCAATAAAAGTGGTTTTCTTTTTATCTTTAGCCTATATATATATAGTGTGAGGTTCATTGGGGAACACTAAAAAAGTGGGGAACAGTGGGGAACCGACTCAAACGAACTCCGATTGGACTCATTCCAGCGGCGTTGGAACCGTCTCGTCGAACCCCAACTAGGATCTCTTAACCCTAAACACTAAATCATAACCCCTAAACCCTAAATATATTAGGGTTTGGCTTTTAGGGTTTAGCTTTAGGGTTTAGCCTTAGGGTTTAGCCTTAGGGTTTAGAGTTTAGCTTTAGGGTTTAGGGTTTAGCTTTAGGGTTTAGCTATAGGGTTTAGCTTTAGGTTTAGCCTTTAGGGTTTAGCTTTTAGGGTTTATAGTTTAGATTTTACGGTTTAGCTTAGGTTTTAGCCTTATTTTTTAGCTTTAGGGTTTAAAGTTTAGGAGTTAGGATTTAGAGTTTTTAGGGTTAAGAGATCTTAGTTAGGGTTCGACGAGCCAGTTCCAACGCCGTTGGAATGAATCTAATCGGAGTTCGTTTGAGCCGGTTCCCCGCTGTTCCCCACTTTTTTAGTGTTCCCCAATAAACCTTCCCCTATATATATATATTAGTTAAAATGTACAAAATCTAGCTAATCATTATAACTAGCTTTAATAATATCTTCCAAATCAAAACCACCCAATTAACCTTATAAAACAGTTGTATAATATTGTGTTTCTATTATACATATATTTAATGATGATTGACTACTTTTGTTATGTATTTAAAATTTACGTTAGCTTTATATGTTTACATCTTTGAGCCAACCTAATCCAAGCTAGACCGAATTTTTTTAATATATATCGATAGTGATTGGAATGAAACAATTATTTATAGTGAACTGACCCAACAAACTTTCAACTTCCATGAAAAAAATGTAACGGGTCCGCCACAGTGTGAATGCAAGTAGTCAGTGACGGAACTAGCCCAATAAGTTAAGGGTATCCTAACTTTTTTTAGGCTCAGGGTTATCCTTTATATAATGGAAACAGAGTTGAGAGATAATTTTACACTACGGAAATGGAGTTAAGAAGTATTTTTACACTACGGAGACCGGGTTGAGGGGTAGCCCGTGCTACCCCTACTTTCACTCTAAGTCCGCCTCTGCAAGTAGTCCTAGTGTATTAGACTCATACAACCATCCCTTACAAAATTCAAAATCCATCATGTATCTCATAGGCGAATCTTAGTTGAGGCTTGGGGGGCCTCACCCTTTTGTTATTTCGCTTCTAATTAAGTGTAAATTTTACCGAAAATTTCCACAAATATATCCCCCCACCCTATTTAAAGGTTCAAGATTATTTATCTTGCCATGCAACACAAGTACCAATAACTCATGTTTTATTCGTATCAGCATAGTTGCATAAATGAATTAATACAACCATATGTCCTCCTATACAGTCTACAGGCGACGGTTACGATGCTCATTCCAGCACTTCCAACAACCATAACCACCCTTCTTCACTGCAAGTGATGGTCCTTTTGTGTCCGTAGTGGTAAGGTGTCTCCCCTTTGTTAATACTGCATAGTGCATGCATAGATGGTTAATAGGGAGTATATTTATTAAGATCAACAATTAGGATTAGAAGCCCTTCTAAAAAACCTTTGTGTATTATCCATGGGTTCTGCAGAGACTAAACATAAATGAAACTAATATTTTACATCCAAACACACATGAATGTAGACGGTTGGTTTCAACTGAGGAGAACTGGAACCAAACCGTATTTTAACGGTTCCGGTTTGGTTCGAAACCGGGTTAAACGGTTCTCGCCATTACCGGTTGTCAACTAAATCCTAAAGCTAACAACAAAATAAAAACAATTAAAACAATCAAACCATTTAAAACATATAAATAAGAGTAGCAACATCCAAAATTAAAACAATCAAAGTAAAAGTAGCAACAATTAAATGTTTGTAACCATGAAATGCAAGTATACAATGTAAAAAAACAAAAATCAACTAAATTTTTTTGGTTAACCATCTCAAAAACATCATTTAAACATTATATAAAAACTATTTTTATATTCTTTAATCCTAGACATATTTTTCTAAATATAATATTTAAAGTTTATATAAATTAATAGGGTTTTTTAATATATTATTTAAAGTTCAAACCTAAGCCGGTTCTAGCGGTTCTTTAAACGAACCCGTCGGTTATAACCAGAACCGAACCGGGAACAGTTTTTTCTCAAATTTAAGAACCGGAACCGGACCCGAAATACAACAATACGGTTCGGATTTAACGGTTCCGGTTCGGTTCCCTGGTTCTGACGGTTCGGAACCGTAAATTGTTCAGCCCTAATCATATATACTGTACCTGGAGTTTGGTCATTAACTACTTGGGGTCTTTTGGAGGTTTGAATGTTTCTTCCTTGTGAAGAAATCAGGACAAAAGTAAAAAGAACAGCTAAGAAGAACATAACACCAGTGTACTTCATTTTCAGAAAACATGTTTTGATGCTGGTGTGTTGCTTTGATTTATATAGAAGATGATGATAACATTGTCAACTTAAGTGAGGCGGTTTGTTTTTTCCTTTTTTAGAAAGTAAGGAAATAGTAAACAAAGGAAAAAAATCTACTTGCAACCTAATCATACACATCAGTATGTTGACATTTTCAGTATCTTCAAGAAGGATCAAGAAATGCTTGGCACTAGGGAGTGCAAACGAGTCGAGCCGAGCCCGAGCTCTACCAGGCTCGAGCTCGAGCTCGTTTAACATATCAAAGCTCGAGCTCGGCTTGATTCGACCTTTATTTAAAAGCTCGAGCTTGGCTCGAAGATAATTTTTCAAGCTCGAGCTCGGCTCGGGCTCGACTCGTTTAGTATTTATTAATTAATTTATATTAATTATAATTATTATTCATATAATGTAGTTATTTTCTTATATTGGGTTATTGGATTTTAATAATCCTAAGTTTCACCAGTTGGCCGATAATAATCCTAACTTTAAAAATTCCCTCCAATAATCCCAACTTGTAAAAGTTTGGCCGCCATTAATCATTTTCAAACATATAAGAATTTGGTCTCCTCAATAGATTCAATTACACCTAGAGACTCCTTAATTGATTTAAGTGCACCTATGTTATAAAAGGATCAATGGCGGCCAAACTATTACAAGTTGAGATTATTGGAGGGAATTTTTAAAGTTGGGATTATTATCGGCCAACTGGTGAAACTTAGGATTATTAAAATCCAATAACCCTTTTATATTTATATATTTGATAATTGTAATTATATAAATATATGTTAAATATATTAATTAAAAATATATAAATAGAAAGCTCATTTAGGCTTGCTAGCCGGTTCAAGCTCGATAAGCGAAGCTCGGGCTCGGGCTCATTTACTAAATGAGCTTGTTTTTAGGCTCGGGCTCGAGCTCGTTAAAGCTCGGCTCGTTTGAGCTTTTTTCGAGCCGAGCTAGGGTAGCTCGCGAGTAGCTCGGCTCGTTTGCACCCCTACTTGGCACTCACGTTTTTAAGGCTTCATGATATTATATAATACATACTAGCATAGATATGTATGTGATTTTGCTAGGCTTGTTGGCCTTAATTATTGACCAAGTTTACATACATAGAGAAACAAAATACGGATTAAAGATGTATTTACTAGGTAGTCATAGGTTAAGTGTATTTTGTTTGCATTAAAAGACCTACATTCAAGTGTTGGGGGAGGTACGGTTGCCCCGTAAATAAAATTAGTGTATTTTTTAGACAAAATCCAGATCGTCCCCCTTAAAAGTTCGGTTAAGTCCACCGATATCCCTCCCAGAAAAAGTTGGAGACTTTGTTGTTTGTTGTGTTTGTCTGGTTGGTTTGAAGGCAAAGAAAAAAAAAAGACAACGTTGAGGAGGGTTGTTTAATTACATCAAAAAGGACCGAAGCCAAGAGACGGGGCGATGATATTGCTGGTCCAATGTTTTCTACCAACCTTGCGCCTTTCTCAACCTGAAAAAAGCACCCAATACGCGTATAGATACGATGTACATGACTTACAAGCCAATGCCAATCATTGGTTGTGATTGGCACTTAATAAATGGGTCCTATACAACGCGTATAGAGCAGAAGGGGATGTCCAAATAACCAAACCCTAATAAAGTAAAGTTATTTTTTGTATAAATTTCTTAATCAATCTTCTCATACTTAATTATGATTACTCTATTGCCTATATGACACAATCATTTGCTCAATTTTGTAAGATTAAATATATTATGTTTTAATATTTAATCTATAGCCATTATAATCATTTACATAATATAGGTCAAAATATATAATAACCTATTAAATAATTAGTTGGTAATTGTTGATGGACCATATTACCCTTATTAACTAATTAGGTTTCCTCCTGGGTGCTTATATAAAGGAGTCTTATGCAGAGGTTGAAGGGTTGCACAATTAGACACAAAACCCATAAGCATAACATCATCATCATCGACCTCCTCTCCTATACCGATTCCCTTGTCGGTTTTCTTAGTCCCCATCATCAGTTAGCACCCTAAGGAGGAACCAAATCACAGTGACAATTATGTCGAACTCGATGTCATCTTCTCTGACTGGATTCTCCACTGCATTGAATGCTGTAACAGGTATGTTTTCATGTTTTCCTTCATGTTTGAACAGAACCGAACCCAACAAATTTAACATTCTCTTATTGATAATTTCAAGAAATTTAGACTTTATCTTATCATATATTCGAATTAGCTATTAGGAGTACATCCATTACATAGCCAACATACATGGGCGCAGCTTCCTTGAACAGAACCGAACCCAACATGTGGTATCAGAGCATATGTTGATTAGTCGGTTCTGCTTTATATCCGAAAATCTGAAAACGGAATTGAAAAAAATCATCACAGATTCCGTTTTTGTCATCCGAAATCCTTATTACGGATGATTTCGGATGATCACGGATCTGGGTTTCATCATCTCGAATGCATCCCGGATCATTACGGATGATCACGGATCTGTGGTTTCATCATTACTAATCATCTCTGATCATTACGGATGATTTCGGATCATTACCGATGCATTTCGGATGAATGTTTGAATTTTCTGATTTAGGGTTCATCATGAGTTATTGATTATCAACATATGTTTGATCATTGCGGATCATTTCGGACTAAGCATCACCATTTCGGATCAATCTCGGACTAAGCATCATCCGAAATCATCCGAAATGCATCCGAAATGATTCGACTTACGCGTCTTGGACACATCCGAAATGATTCGAAATCATCCATTTCGGATAGTCCGAAATGATTCGAAATTAGTCATTTCGGATGAATCCAAGACATGATTCATCCGAAATCATGAGTGTTCATAAAGTTTGGCAGTTAATGTGAACTAAAATTTGGCTCGGGGCTCCACCCCGAACCCCATGCGGGGGCACGCTGTTCCCCTGCACCCCCCAGCGAACTCACCACGGAGTTCGATCCGTGCTAACGGGTGGTTTGCTATTAAAGAATTGGTTTTTGTAATTACTTAATTAGTTAATCGGAATCAGATAATGTTTTGCAAAACCAAAATGGCTTAACTTGAATGAGTTTTGATGTATCATTTCTGGCCAAAGCTGACTTGATACATCTACTTATCATTCAAGTATTACGAAAGCTATGTTAAGTGTGCATCATAAACATGAATGTCTTAATATCTGGCCAAAGCTGATTTAATTCTTTCATAGATGGCATACTTAACAAGTGCATAACTAAAGTGATTGTCTCAATTTCTGGCCAAAGCTGATTTGTTACAACCACTTTGCACACATGCTTAAATGATTACACTTCTGGCCAAAGCTGATTTGTCTTCGTTTAAGTAGAATTTTAACTAAGTCTATTATTTTGATGTTAGTAATAGACAATATCACAGCTTCATAATGTAAAATGGTCATTATTTATGCCTGCCTTAGTTTAACGTGCCCTTAGATCACATTAGGACTTCTTCCTTAGTATCATAACTTGCTCATCTTATTTCCACTATCAGCGCCCAATTGCGGGATTCCACCTTTGACTGGTGATAACTTTGCTGCATGGAAGGATGCTCTCATGCTTACACTTGGATTGCTGGACTTTGACTATGCTCTAAGAGAGGATAAGCCAGCGGACCTTACTCCACAAAGTACTGCTGCTCAGCAGTTAACTCATGAAAAGTGGACTAGGTGTAACCGCATGTCTCTCATGTTCATGAAGCAGTCCATAAGCAATGCAATCAGGGGAGCTATTCCTGATTCTGAAGATGCTAAAACCTACTTGGCTTCTGTGGAGGCGCAGTTCAAGGGGACGTCCAAAGCACACGCTAGTACTCTTATTCTCAAGCTGGTGACAACTAAGTATGATGGGAGGAGCGGCATTCGCGAGCACATCATGATGATGAATGACATGGCCAATAAGCTGAAGGGGCTGGAAATGGAAATCAGTGATGGTTTCCTTGTTCATTTCATCATTACTTCGCTTCCTTCGTCCTTTGAAGCATTCAAGATCAATTACAACACTCAGAAGGACAAATGGGCGATGAGTGAGCTGGTCGCTATGTGCGTACAGGAAGAAGAGCGTATGAGGATGGATCGCACTACTGATGTTGCCAAATTCACTACCTCCAACTCTAAGAAGAGGAAGAACAATCATCAATGGAAGGATGCTTCAAAAGTCCAATGGCCTAATCCTAATCCTAATACAAGTGCAGCTTCCAGCTCTAAGAACTTCTTAGGCAATATCCGCTGCAAGTTCTGTAAAAAGACAGGACATATGCAGAAGGAATGCCCTGATTTTAAGGAGTGGCTGGTTAAGAAAGGTAACGATTATTTTATGATACTTGAGTCCTATAATTTAAGTGCTCCTGCTAATTCTTGGCGGTTTGATTCTGGTTCTATGGTTCGTGTTACCAATTCAACTCAGGGATTCCTTTCAATCCGGAAGCTTTATGATACCTTATATGTTCCTGAGGTAACTCGGAACCTTGTATCAGGACCAAAGTTAGACATAGACGGTTTTATTGTTTCCCATGGTCATCGCAAACTCTCTATCCTCTATGATTCTGTTCTTTATGGTACTGGTATTCTGGATGGTGGTCTCTATAGATTAGAACTAGAAGATAACTTTTCCAAATCTTTGTTGTCATATAACATTAATGAATCACTCACAAAGATGAAAGAGAAACGAGACTTAGAGACTTCATCCATGTTGTGGCATCAGCGTTTAGGCCACATTTCAAAAGAACGATTAAATCGTCTTGTAAAGGATGAAGTCTTACCTCCTCTCGATTTCTCTGATTTTGGAACATGTGTCAAATGTCTTAAAGGTAAAATGACATTAGCGAATAAGAAAGGTGCCACTAGGAGCTCTAATTTATTAGAACTCATTCACACTTACATTAGTGGTCCCTACCAAATCGCTGGCATAACAGGACATACTTCATTTATCACTTTTATTGATGATTATTCTCGTTACATGTACTTGTATCTTATTAAGGAGAAGTCTGAATCTCTTACAACTTTTAAAGATTATAAGGCTGAAGTTGAAAAGCAATTAGATCGTCAGATTAAAGTTGTGAGATCAGATAGAGGCGGTGAATATTATGGAAGACATACTGATATGGGTCAAGCTCCTGGTCCATTTTATGAGTTTTGCAATGGCCAGGGGATTGTGAACCAATACACCATGCCTGGTACACCTCAGCAGAATGGTGTCGCTGAAAGAAGAAACCGTACCCTTATGAACATGGTGCGCAGTATGTTAGCCAACACTAATTTACCATTATTCCTCTGGACTGAAGCGTTAAAAGCAGCTGTTCATATACTCAATAGAGTTCCTTCTAAGTCTGTCCCTAAAACTCCTTATGAACTTTGGACAGGAAGGAAACCGAGTCTTAAATATATGAAAGTATGGGGCTGCATTGCTGAAGCAAAACTTTACAATCCTTTCCTAAGGAAACTTAACCCTAAAACAGTTACATGTTTCTTTATCGGGTATCCTGAGAACTCAAAGGGTTATCGTTTCTATTGTCCTTCCCATGTCACCCGTATTGTTGAAACCAAGCGTGCTGCGTTCCTGGAGGATTTCAAGGTCAGTGGGAGCAGTACCAACCCTTACGAAGAATTGCAAGAAGTACAAGACGCGGGGGGAGAGACTCGTCGCTTACCATTACTCCGATTACTCCTCTTGTACCCAATGCAATTACTGTACCTGAAGCCATTGCACCAACTGCAAATTCACCTCTACAATCAGAACCCTTTATACCTCATGACGAAGGCACATCAAACGCTCAAAACCAAGACAACGCTGAACCCGGTAATCCACTCAGGAGGTCATCTAGGCAAAGAAGGCCTACTAATTGGGATGATTGTGTTACCTACCTGACTGAAATGGATCCCGGAAAGCTCAATGATCCTATCTCTTACAATGAAGCCATTAGCAGTGATCAGTCTTCTGAATGGAATAAAGCAATGATTGAAGAGCTTGAATCCATGAAGAAAAATGACGTTTGGGATTTGGTAGAATTACCCAACGGAGTCAAACCCGTAGGATGTAAATGGGTGTTCAAAACAAAACTGGATCCGAATGGGAACGTTGAACGCTACAAAGTGAGATTGGTTGCAAAGGGCTACACTCAGAAAGAGGGAATTGATTATCAAGAGACATTTTCACCTGTCTCTCGTAAAGATTCATTAAGGATCGTCATGGCCCTAGTAGCTCATTTTGATTTGGAGTTACATCAGATGGACGTTAAAACCGCTTTCCTTAACGGAGATTTGGACGAAGATGTTTACATGAAACAACCTGAAGGCTTTAAACCTGAAGGTCAGGAGCATCTAGTCTGTAAGCTGAAGAAATCCATTTACGGGTTAAAACAAGCATCATGTCAGTGGTACCTTAAGTTTGATGAAGTCATGAAGAAACAAGGTTTTATGAAGAATCAAGTGGATCAATGCACCTACCTCAAGATGAGTGGGAGCAACTTTACTATATTTGTCCTTTACGTAGATGATATTCTATTGGCAAGTAATAGTTTAGACATGTTGCATGAGTCGAAGCAGTTACTCTCGCATAACTTCGACATGAAGGATCTCGGAGATGCTTCTTACGTCATTGGCATCGAAATTCACCGAGATAGACACAAAGGGATCTTAGGATTGTCCCAAAAGGCTTACATAGATCGTGTCCTTACACGTTACAACATGCAACAGTGCAAACCCTCAGTCGCTCCAGTAGTTAAGGGAGATGTTTTCGGTTCATTCCAGTGTCCGACAACAGAAGTTGAGAAGGAGCAAATGAGCCAGATACCTTACGCGTCAGTAGTCGGGAGCTTGATGTATGCTCAAGTCTGTACTCGCCCAGATATCGCTTATATTGCTGGAATGCTAGGCCGTTATCAGACTAATCCTGGCCTAGATCACTGGAAAGCAGCTAAGAAGGTACTTCGATATCTGCAAGGGACGAAAGACTATAAACTGACTTATAGAAGAAGTGATCATTTAGAAGTGGTGGGCTATTCTGATTCTGACTTTGCCAAATGCAAAGATGACAAGAAATCCACTTCGGGCTATATCTTTATGTTAGCAGGCGGCCCTATCTCATGGAAGAGTCATAAACAACAGTTGACCACAACTTCCACAATGATGGCAGAGTACATTGTTGTTTATAACGCGACCTGTCATGGAATGTTGCTTAGAAATCTGATCACTAGACTCAAAATCGTTAATTCCATTTCTAGACCATTGAAGCTTTATTGTGATAATTCAGCTGCTGTTAGTTTCTCGAACAGTAACAGTTCGACTGGAGCTTGTTTATATCTCGATACAAAATATATGTTCTTACGTGAACGAGTTGAGGAAAATAATCTTTGTATCGAGTATATTAATACTTAAGATATGCTTGTAGATCCGATGACTAAAGGTCTCCCTCCAAAGGTTTACGAAGAACATGTTTGGAATATGGGATTTAGTAAAGACCTTATTTAAGCATATTGTACTAGCTTATGTTTTATGATTAATGAAATTTCCTCAGTTTGATTTTGTATGTCTCTTAGAATATGTTCAACCGGTATAATGGCATATAGACAAATAAAGTTACAAATCAAACAAAGGGCTTATGCGTATTTTGATCATGACGATTAGGTTTTAATTTAAGGCTATAGTATGATTAATGGGGGTCCTGAGTCGCATAATGATTCAACGGCTGTATTTCTCTGCTATAGTACTTGTTTAAGGCTAAAATGAGTGTTAACTCCTGATCAGGCTTAACTAATACTCATAGTAAATGATTACTCGGCTAAGTGGGAGAATGTAAGATTAAATATATTATGTTTTAATATTTAATCTATAGCCATTATAATCATTTACATAATATAGGTCAAAATATATAATAACCTATTAAATAATTAGTTGGTAATTGTTGATGGACCATATTACCCTTATTAACTAATTAGGTTTCCTCCTGGGTGCTTATATAAAGGAGTCTTATGCAGAGGTTGAAGGGTTACACAATTAGACACAAAACCCATAAGAATAACATCATCATCATCGACCTCCTCTCCTATACCGATTCCCTTGTCGGTTTTCTTAGTCCCCATCATCAGTTAGCACCCTAAGGAGGAACCAAATCACAGTGACAATTATGTCGAACTCGATGTCATCTTCTCTGACTGGATTCTCCACTGCATTGAATGTTGTAACAGGTATGTTTTCATGTTTTCCTTCATGTTTGAACAGAACCGAACCCAACAAATTTAACATTCTCTTATTGATAATTTCAAGAAATTTAGACTTTATCTTATCATATATTCGAATTAGCTATTAGGAGTACATCCATTACATAGCCAACATACATGGGCGCAGCTTCCTTGGGGCGGGAGGGGGCGCCCGCCCCCCGAACTTTTCGACGCGTAGTGTTATGAACAGTACCTTCGTATAGAAATTTTTAGGTATATACGTTTTCGCCACCCCCCCCCCCCCCGCGCGGAATTGAGAAAAATCGACCCCCAAGCTTCGTCAGTGCATGGATCAGTCCATAGGCATAGAGTCTATCAAAGACGACGATTGTTATGATTCGGCCAACACTCGTAACATCCTCCCCATGTCCTATCTGTATGATATTTTCCCACATCTTTTCCTGCAACTCCTGCATACATAAACAAAATGATTTTATATGCATGTTTGTATCATCTTTAGCATAGATACATTAGAAGATATTTATATAGCATGTATGCATGTATATGACTAAATGAGTATGCATATATGTATATATGTTTTGATTATACCTATAAATTTCTTGGATTGGGGCTGGACAGTCGGGTGGGTTCTTCCCACAGAAGAAAGGAGGACAAGGGAGAACAAAACAATCAAGAACAGTGTAAAACCACTATTGGATTTCATCTTGTTAAGAGTATGTGTTGAATGCATTACATGAATGATTTATATAGATCCATATGCCATGTGCTAAGTGTTCCTCTTCTATTTCTTATGTTTTTTCTATTTTTCTTGTTGTTCTAAATTTCACTTTATAATAGCTCTAAACAATTGTATTCTTTTAGATTGGATAAGAATATTCGAGTGATCATATTTAAAGGGAGCCACAAACTCAAGGGGGGAAGTACGATGAAGAGTATTGAAGTATCACAAATTAGACAGGACTTGTCTTTAGTAGCTAGTTTGGTAGCATAAGTTTAAAGGGAGATTCTTGGGACTCTTTATGTCTTATGTATGCAATAAAAGTTAAGTTATATTGCTACTCATGAGCAAAGTTTCTATAGATGAATATTATGTCTATAGTGAGTCAAACAACGTTTAAGGAGACTATTGTAAATACTTTTTTTTCTTTTGTATCATACGCTATAAAATATACTGAGTACCGATACCATAACGAACTGACTTGTGTTCAAAATAATGTATTTTTTCATGGTGTAATGTATACCGATTGTTGGTATCATAACGATACGAAACAAACCAAAATGGTGTAGATTGAACGACGATATCAGTATCTATATTAGCAAAATCGCTGTCGGGATTGTCTTATAGTTTTCAATCGATATAACATTGCTTGTTTCTTTTTAAATTTATTTTTTTATAATATTCCAAATATACTATTTCAACACAATCAGTTTTATATGTATTCTAATAATTCTAATAATATAAATTTCATTCAAAATCAAACCGTATCAACGCACATATAAGTCACTCGTTAGTTAGATACATTAAACAAAGATGAACATTAAGACCAGGGTCGTCTCCGAGAATGATAAAAAAAATTTGGGCCCCGGGCGAAACAAAAAAATTGGTATAATCCAGTGGCGGAGCTACCTTATGCCGAGGGGGCAACGCCCGCTACGGCTTGGCGCGGAAAAATTTGGAAAAATTAGTGTAAATTTTGGAAAAATTTGAGGTTTTTTCGATTTCGTTACGGCTTATTTATAAAACGTTACGGCTTGGCGGATTTTCTAGATCCGCCGCTGGTATTATCTAAACTCATCAAATATATGTCAAGACACCACAATATGACATGCTAATCATGGGGTTTGAACTCATGACCTCAAGATTATAACCCAAAACATTAACCAATTAATCATATAATCATCTTGTTAACAAGATCGAAGAGTCAATTAATTAAGTGAATTGATAGTTGAAAACAGTTTAGGAAATAAAAAATGCATGGGATTAACTGAAAATTGTTTAGGAAATAAAAATGTAAAGGAAGGGTTTAGAACTACATTGGTTTTCAAATTTGAGTATCTTAACCATTTAACTTGCTTCATTTTTGTTACTGAAGTCATTTATTAAACATTTAAGATAACAATGCTCATTTAAAAATTTTGACCCTAAATTTTTGTTGGGCCCTATAAACATTTTGGGCCTTGGCGTCTGCCCGGGCTGCCCAACCCACAAAGCCGGGCCTGATTAAGACGTCTAATCAATGTCAAAGTGTCCAACTGTTGGGTTAATCGGTTCAGTTTACGGGTCACGGGTCGGTGCGTTATCGGGTCGCGGTTTGACGGATTACAGGTCAAAGTTTCATGGGTCGTTTGGAAGGGTCAAAACAGTTTGCATGTTAAAGATGTGGTCAAAAAGTTGACCGAGTTTTATGGAACGTGCATGTGGACTTGGTGAACAAGGGAATGTTGAAATCTGTAGCTAAAATAGAGGAGTAGTTGGTTATATTTAGCATGTGTTTTTTAGTTTTGTTTATTATAAATAGTAGTATTTAGTTCATTTGTCCATGGCTTTATAGCCTAGTGGCATCGTGGTGGTGGGATAAGACTTTGGGACCAATAGGTCTTGTGTTCGATTCCCACAAAGGGGGTTTTCCCATATTAATTGGGTTTCCTCCTGAATTGGTGTATAGGCCTTATGCCTAGTGGAGATGGATATGATCGGGTGGTTCCACTGGTGGCACGAAAATACTCTAGTGGTCCGTCAGTGATCCAAATTTGTCGTTCAAAAAAAAAAGTATTTAGTTCATTTGTAATGTAACCAACTAGGTGTTGCCCCGCCCGCTTGTGGGATGATGGCCGAATAATTCTTAACCAACTAAAAAAGCAGTGGCATAGTTTTGCTAGAAATAAAAAGTTAAAAGAGTGTTAGGCAACTACTTGACACGATTTTTAGCTGGGGGCAAAGTCATATTTTGATTATTACTTGGGGGAAAAATCAAAAAAAAATTCCCAAGGGTAAAATCCTAATTTTTAGCTAGGAGAAAACCGTATTTTTATTTTGTAGTGGGGCAAAAAAAAAAGTAATTTTGAATTGAGGGTGATATCATAATTTTGAACCGATGGGAAAATCGTAAATTTTAGCTGGGGACAAAAGCATAATTTTATTTTGAACTGGGGGCAAAAACGTAATTTTAAACTGGGGAAACCCGTAATTTTAAAGTGTGTATAAAATAATAAACTGGTGTAAAATCGTAATTTTGAGCCGTGGGAAAAAGAAAATTTTATTTTGAACTGGGGCGAAAACGTAATTTTGGCTGAGGGTAAAAGCGTAATTTTTTACCGAGGGCGAAATCGTATTTTCGGTTTAGTTGGGTGTAAAGTCATATTTTTATTTTGAACCGGGGGAAAATCATAATTTTGAACCGAAAGTAAAATCGTAATTTTGAGTTAGGGGAAAACGATAATTTTATTTTTAGCTGTGGGCAAAAAAGTAATTTTAAACTGAGGGTGAAATCGTAATTTTGAACAAAGGGAAAAATCGTAATTTTGAGCTGGGGTAAAAGCATAATTTTGTTTTGAACTGGGGGCGAAGACGTAATTTTAAACTGGGGGCAAAACCGTAATTTTAAATCGGGTATGAAATAAAAAGCTGAGGGTAAAATTGTAATTTTTAAACCTATGGCAAAATCGTAATTTTTAGCTGCTGGCAAAAGGGTTATTATATTTTTTAGTTGGGAGAAAAATGTAATTTTAAACTGGAGGCAAAACCTTAATTTTAAAGTGGATATAAAATAATTAAATGATTGGTCCAATAAAAGAGGGGCAACCGTCCATTTCGACCAAATGACAGAGAAACACTATTCCCTGCCATTTTCTTTGTATATGTTGAATAATTTTAATCGAATAGAGTAGCTTTTCTTTCTTTACTGCAACTTGAGTGAGAGTGTGTGATTTTGGGGACTTGACCAACACCAACCATATGCACACATATAATATAATTTATTTCTGTTTGCTTGTAGACTACCCCTCCATTAACAAAAATTATCACCTAAAATTTATGACAAAGATGCATACAACACGCATAAAAATCTTTAACCTTTTATTCATATTAGCATATATGTTTACTTGTACATAATAGATATGAATCAATCAACCACATGTTCTCATAAAAATATCCACATTCAACCCAACCATATGGTCAATAGGTGACGATTACGGCTCATTCCAACATTTCCAACAACCATAACTTCCTGCTAGTTCCCTACGGGTTTCTCCTTTTATTAATTTAGTCATCGATCCTGTAGAGAGAGAGTAAACATAAGCGAAACTAATATGATCAAAAAACTCCAAACACATATATGTATGTATAGAATTTAATTCAGATGAAAACACTCCATTTCTATGAGTATAAATGTTTTATGATATAGCGTTTTCACATGATTTCAAACATGTACGTATACACAATAATCATTAGCGAGCATACCAGATGGGTCATTAATCTCGGATTGTGGAGAGCTTTGAAGGTGTCTTCCTTCCGATGAAATCAGAACAAGTGTAAAAAGAACTAGCAAGAACAAAGTAACACTCCCAAATTTCATTTTTAGAATTAGAATCCGTGTTGTGGTGTGGTGTGGTGTGGTGCCGTGCTTTGATTAATATGATATATATAGAGGGTATATTGTCAACCTTGAGGACAAGATTTCTTGTAGCAAATTAGGAAAAGTAAACCAATTAGGTTGAAATGTTCAAATTCAATAACATTAATTATGGATGAACTTATATACATATTATAATTATACATATATTTCAGTAGCAGTAGTAGGTAGACAATTTCAACATCTTGACATGAAACAGATATTTCCATGTAATGTTATGTAAGTATGTAACATTGTAACTATGGATAATTTCTTAAGCAAGCCCAAACAGTTTTATGGGCCGAGCCTAAACTTTCAAGTTGAGCCCAAGACACTGCAACTTTTTGACAAATCAAGTATTCAAGCCTATCAACTTTGTGGTTCGGCCCAAACAGATTAATTTTAATATATTAACTAGGTTTTAGGACCACATGTTACCGCGAGATCGTTAAACCAAACGCAAAATAGACGTACAATAATTGAATCACCTATGCATTTAGCGGCACACTACATACAAATTTGTAAGAAGCTTTCTTATTTAGAATGAGCAAATATTTTAGTTTTTGTTTTGTTTCTGTATATTGTTTAAAAAAGTAAATAAAAAAAGAACAAATATAAATGAGGCGTATGAATATTTGTTTAAATTGTTTATATATAAGGATAGCTTAAAATATTCAAATTTAAATATTTTAACTGAAATGTAATATTAGAATTCTAGAATATTATTATCAACTTATAACTTGCAAAAAATTATTTAAAAAAAAATTACTTGCACAAAATTATTAAAAAAAAAAAAGCTCTTCAGAGCATCATCACGTGAAAGTGGCTTCCTCAAATTCAAAGTTTTATTTCAATTTGGTTTTTATTTTCCTTCACGTCCGCTCCTCAACATTTCATCTTATTGTATCTCCTCTCTCAATCTCTCTCTCCACCAAGAAAACCCAGCGTCACCGTCAAAGAACCACCACTCTACCGTCCGGTGACCTATCTTACAGGTCATCACCATCGCGTCTCCGATGACGAAAACCGGAGAACGCCGAATCTCCGCCAAAGCCATGACTGACCACATCTATGGCATCACCGTCACAGCCACTACTTTCGTTGCCGCCACGTCCTCCGCCAACGCACAGAAAATTAAGCTACGATTCTAGCATCGCCGCCACACCACACCACCACCGCCATTACAGAACCACCGTTCCTCTTCTCCCTCCGCCCTCTCTACTCTCTCCTTGGCATCCATATTTTAGTCACAGGTCCGTAGATCTGGAGCTCTAATCGGGTTAGTCAATGTTGGAAGTTTGTTCCGACAGATTGTCAAAAGAAAACATTGAACTATTAGCAGACAGAGAGAAAGGGGTTGGTGGAGTACTATGTGTAGTGTGCTCATCTTATGACCAATCAAAACAATGAAAATTGAACAGTAACATTGTGAGGAGGAGTAATTTTACAAATTAATATAGGGGAAATAATAATTAAAACTTTCGTAAAATATGTGGGGGCGTGTGCATAGAGGTGTATATGGAAGAGTGAAGGTTTTAATATGTTCCCTAAAAATCTACTATGTAAACTTACTAGTTGATGCCCCGTCCGTATTGCGGGGCGATGGCCGAATAATTCTCAATCAATTAAAAAAACACTATTATAGTTTTGTTAGGAAAAAAAAAACTAAAACGATGACAAGACCGTAGTTCTGAGCTCAAGTCAAAACTGTAGTTTGTCAGGATTAATGAGCGAGTGTTAGGCAGCTCCTTGACATGGAAAAAAATTAAATTTAGTCAACCAATTAAAATAACACTTTTATAGTTTTGCTAAAAAAAATAAAACGATAGTAATACTGTAATTTAAACTGAGGGGAAAGTTGTATTTTTTGACTTGGGTAAAATCGTAATTTACCAAAAGTTAAAGTGATGGCAATACTATAAATGTGAACCAGAGACAAAATCGTAACATAACTTTGCACTAAGGACAAAATTGTTATTTTAAGCTGGGGACAAAACTATATTTTTAATTTGAACTGGGGTAAAATCAAATTTTTGAACTGAAGGAAAAATCGTAATTTTGAATTAGGGGGCAAAAGCATACTTTTATTTTGAACCGGGCAAAACATAATTTTAAACTGAAGGCGAAATCATAATTTTTGAAACGGTGCGAAAATGCAAAATCGTCATTTTTAGTTTGGGGCAAAAGCAAAAATTTATTTTGAACTGGGACGAAAATTGTAATTGTAATTTGTAAGGCCTCCTAATCCAAGATCTCACTCAGCTAAAGCCACCAACAGGTGTGCGGAATCCACCTGATGATGAACCACTGTAGATGAAACACTAGAATGCAAGATTTGTGAGAGAAATCAAGAATACACTGAGTATTCTTGATGATGAAGATGAATGACGTCACTCACACGCAGTAGCCGCCAGACACACACACAATGATTAGGGTTAGGTGCACAGAATTTCACACAGAATCGCTACCTTGTCTATTCCACATAAAGGTATATATACAAGGTAAAGCCCGGACTTTCAAGACACACTAGAAAGCCCGGACAACAAAATACACAAGACAAAACTCTGAACTTTATCCCTATACAAAACTCAGACAAAGTTCCTAGCCTTAAACCCCTGACAATTATCCTAGACATAAACCTCAGACAAAAGCCTTGACACAAAACTTGGACAAAGTGTCCCTAGGATAAAGTTCGGACAATCTTTCAACAATGTACAATAAAGACCCTTATAAATGGGAGACATGCACTTATCACCTAAAGTGCATTAACAAACTCCCCCTTGATCAGTGCATGGTCTTCATTGGACTTGAAATCTTCATCCTTTCATTGGTAGCTTGGGAGTCATGCACTTATCACCTAAAGTGCATTAACAAACTGCCCCTTGATCATTGCATGGTCTTCATTGTCTTGAGACCTTTATACTTTCTTCGAGAACTCGCTGCCTGGATTTCCACACAGAACTGCACGACTTTGATGTATTGATCAGCTAACGGTTGATCTTCTTCAAAGGAATGCAACGGCAGACGTCTCAGCTTCTTCAAATCTTCCATTTTAAGATGAACGATCCAGATGCACACAGCTTCTTCAAATCTTCCATCTTGAGATGAACGATCCAGACCTGAAACACTTAACCCCGGATTAAGAATCTTAACCGGAGATACTCAGCCCAAACCTGGATCCCAAAAATAATTCCAATACCCCGGAATTACCAATTGAAATATTAAACAACCAATATTTAATAATTTGAATTTCAAAACACGATCATTCACAAAAAAAAAGTTACTTCAAAACTTATACTTTTGGAAAAATATCACAACTTGGAAGCAGATTTACCAAAACACCTTAAAATGACGTGATTACCCACACACTTAGATGGATCTTGCACGACCGATTTTTATACAAAAAGACTTATTTTAAGATTACCTAACTTGATGTTTAACACCTTATTAAAGAATGTTCACAACCCTTAGAGAATTTTCAAAATGATAACTCGCACATAGAAACAAGAAAGAAAAATCTTTTTGTTTTTTTTTTTTTTGAATTTTTGACTAAATAAAGAAATTAAAACTACGAACGTATTTACACTAATTATCTTTTTGTGAAATCGAAGCAAAGGGATCATATCAGTTTTTCTGTCAATATCCAACACAAGAAGCATAGTTCTTCAGTTTAAGCTTTTAGAATGATATTAACAGTTCAAGACGTTCATCGGTATTGTGGTCCACTTAAGCTTTAGCACGCTTTAGAACACTGTTTTCGAGATATGCTATTAAGTGTATTAAGCTGACAGTAACTATGTTTACCCACCTCAGAATATACTCCCGTATCAAGGTATGCACGAGAGATCATCTTACTAGTGAGTATACCATTTATCATCTGTTTTTGACGTATAAGCTAATGTGAGATACTCACTTATTTGAAATTGAAAAACAAGTCCTTTGTGATAGAATCACTTATTGAGGAGGAACTTGAATTTCAGATGCAACGGGCACAGGAGCAAGTCCGTGAACAGGTTAGTACCATCGTACAGACAAAGAGACGAACTTGACTCCCGCATAATTTTGTGGGACATGTGATTGTTTATCACTTATTTGGGTCGAATGCATCATGAATTAAGGATATTTACACGTATGTATGGTATCATGGAAGATCTAGACTTGCGTCCCCGTTATTTTTATGTAAAAGAAACAACCATGATACCCAGATGATAAACAGCATAAAGACCACGTATCTCAGAACCTCGGCAATCTATCAAACGAAATTACGGTACCAAGACCATATATCCGAGAGATGTACCACACAAGTTACGCAGTTCATTATGTTTATATACCAAAAACAAGTTCTTATTGACGCGTAAAACCTACCGAAGCAACGTGTAATGAAGCTGTTACAGTTAACGGTTAATTTTATATATTACTATAATCCTGCACCAGATACGACTAACCGATGTACTATCATATCCCTTATATCTCAACACGACTTCATTTTATATTTTTCAAATGTTTTTGTATTTTTCTTAAAGTTTATCCTACAACTAAGTAAAATATTTTTGGATTTTTTCAATTTTTTTTTCGAAAGCGGTAAGAACTGTACAGTAAACATAAAATAAAGTTTCTATGCGAGTTTTAAAAAGCATTTTACTCGGGGTTGATCATGCCAATCATTCGGACCAGATTTTCAAATCTAGCCCGATCGAATGTCTTAGTAAACAGGTCGGCAAGATTATCCAAGGTGTTTACCCTAACCACTTCTATTAAACCCTTCTCAGCACAGTCGCGAATGAAATGATGCATAACATCTATGTGCTTAGTGCGTGAGTGATTAACAGGATTGTTAGTTATGGAAATGGCAGAGTTGTTATCGACAAGAATAGGAGTTCGAGTAAAATTCAAACCGTAGTCCCTCATTTGTTGTTGAATCCACAAGACCTGAGCACAACAACTTGATGCAGCAATGTACTCGGCCTCGCACGTGGATAGAGAAACGGCAACTTGCTTTTTGCATTGCCAAGAGACAAGACGGTTCCCAAGAAGTTGTGCGCCGCCAGAGGTTGACTTTCTGTTCATCCGACACCCTCCGAAATCTGCGTCAGCATACGCCATCAAATCCAGACCACCTTCAGCTGGATACCACAATCCAAGCTTAGGCGTCCCTTTCAGATATCTGAAAATACGCTTGACTGCTTTCAAGTGAGACTCCTTCGGAGTTGATTGGTACCTAGCACACAAACAAACAGAGAACATAATATCTGGTCGTGACGCAGTAAGATACATCAATGAACCTATCATTGCTCGATATAGAGTCGGATCCACTTCAGGATCTTTCACATCATCGGATGAAAGCTTGATATTTGTCGGGAGAGGCGTGTCATAGGGTAAGCTATCTTCCAATCCAAATCTTTTGAGAATCTCGTGGACATACTTTGTCTGATGCACGTACGTCCCGGTTTTCCCTTGACTCACTTGAAGACCTAAAAAGAAAGATAACTCGCCCATCGCGCTCATTTCAAATTTGGACTTCATTACCGCTTCGAACTCACGACACAATTCTTCATTTGAAGAACCAAAAATTATGTCATCAACGTAGATTTGCACGATCAGAAAATCTCCCCCTTTCTTCAAAATGAACAATGTGGAGTCAATTGCACCACGCGAGAACCCATGCTCCAATAGATGCTTTGACAACGTCTCGTACCATGCTCGAGGAGCCTGATGGAGACCGTAGAGAGCCTTGTCCAACAAATAGACTTTGTTGTCTAACCCTGGAGCTTCGAAACCCGGTGGTTGGGATACATACACAGTTTCATGCAATTTCCCGTAAAGGAACGCGCTTTTCACAACCAACTGATAGACTTTGATACGCATGTGTGCAGCAAAGGCTAGAAACAAACGAATAGCTTCCAGTCTTGCCACAGGTGCATAAACTTCAGTATAATCAATCCCTTCCTCCTGATTGAAGCCTTGAACAACCAACCGTGCTTTGTTTCTGACAACGACACCCTTATCGTCTTTCTTGCACTTGAAAACCCATTTCGTGTTGATTGCATGTTGGCCCTTCGGAAGATCGACCAAATTCCACACCTTTAACTTGTCGAACTGAGCTAACTCTTCTTGCATCGCCTCACACCAAGAATTATCCTTCAGAGCCATTTGATAGTTCTTCGGCTCTATCTGAGAGATAAAACATTCATGCAGGCTAAGACTGTAGATTTCTTCTTTCTTGATAGCAGAGAACACACATTGCATCTCTGAAATACTCCTTCGCGTTTGCACTCCCGCATTTGGATTCCCAATAATATTATCAACAGGATGATGAATATTTGTTCTTGGAACTGGGATTGCCGGAGCTTGAAGATTGTTTCCCAAATTCGATTGAATCTCCCCTTCAACATTTGCATTACTACTAGAAGCTTGATCATTTCTAGAAGACACATTAACATTTGGATATGCCGAAAAATCAATGTAAAGATCACCACTTGTAGTTTGAGAAGCTGCATTGGGGATCTGCTCAGCAACAACTTCATTCACGATTGAAGAATCAGCGACTAGAACATTCGAAGACACATTAGTAGGAATACTTGCTCTCCAGCTCGCATCCACTTCATCTTTGTTCACAAGATGTGTGTATACAACCTCCGAATCTTCTTCTGAAACATCAGGAAGATCAAATGAATCAAATAATTTATCATAATCATAACCACTTTTAGGACCGAACTCGGACGGTGGAGGATCGAAACTCAAAGGAGTTATATCAAACACGATCTCCACTGTACGCTTCTTAACGTTATAAACGCGTTTGTTGGGAGTTCCATTGGCATAACCCAAAAAGAACCCAACTTCACCAACTTCCCCCATTTTAGGAGTATCTTTGGTGCGTTTGATAACACATTTGATCCCAAAAGGTTGAAAACCAGATAAGTTCGGTTTCCTGTTTTCAAGCAATTCATAACACGTTTTATCTTCTCTTTTGACAGTAAGCACATGATTTAACACATAACATGCAGTGTTTACCGCCTCGGCCCAGAAGAAAATTGGCAATTTTGATTCAGAAAGCATAGTTCGGGCCGCCTCAATTAGGGTACGATTCTTCCGTTCTGCAACTCCGTTTTGTTGAGGAACATATGGAGCGCTGAACTGATGAATTATTCCCATTTCCCGACATAACTCATCCATATAATGATTTTTAAACTCAGTGCCGTTGTCACTTCGGATTTTCTTAACAGGAAGTGAATAATTTTTCTCAAGTTGTTTGAATAAATCTCTTAAAATACCAGCAGTTTGATCCTTTGTTTTTAAGAAAAATACCCATGAGTAACGTGAGAAATCGTCAGTGACAACTAGACAATAAGACATCCCACCAATGCTAGCAACATGGATCGGGCCGAAAAGATCCATGTGAAGCAATTCAAGTGGTTTTTGGATTGAGTTAACTGTTTTCGGTTTATGAGGCTTTCGTTTGACTTTTCCTTTTTCACATGATTCACATTTGTTGTGCATATTGAAACTACGTAAAGGAACCCCCAACACTAAGTTGTTTTTCACTAAGTGGTTCATTTTTCGCAGATGCACGTGGCCCATTCTCCTATGCCAGAGATACGATTGATCTTCAGTCGCCTTCGAAAGTAGACAAGTCACTGGAGCAGACGAGTTAACCAATGGGCGCATGTCCATGACATATGTGTTATTCACCCTTGGAGCCCTCATAACGATCCAATCTTCAGGAACAACAAATCCCGGACGCAAACGAAGCAAGCTTTATCGGTGAACAACATCGTGTACTTGTTATCACAAATTTGAGAAACCGACATCAAGTTATGCTTCAGTTCTTCAACGTAGTTCACTTTATGCAGCGTAATTTTTCCATTTGACACAGAACCTTCACCGGTGATGTGTCCACCCTTCTCACCGAGAAAGTTAACATAACCACCACGAATTTGTTTAAAATTGTTCAATAACTCTTTATTTCCTGTCATGTGTCTGGAACAACCACTATCGATATACCAAATATAGATAGCCCTTTTCAGCTGCTCCTACACTCCCCAACAAGAAAATTTAGTTAGAGTGTGGGACCCAAGCCATGATGGTCTTGGGTTGTCCCGATTCGTCAACATAAGAAAACTCTTTGAAATAGCCATCATTGTCTCTATGTCCTCCATTTCCATTTCGGAAATTGTTGGAATGACTCCCCGCAAATCGTGGATTATACGGAGTTGACGATCTTTTGGTATAACCAGAGCTTCCATAACCTCGGCTTCCATAGTTTTGGTAACTGTAATTTTGATTCCTGGGTGGCTCAAAATTCCTACCAAATCTAGGAACATCATCGTGTCTTGAGAATGATCGTGGATGATTATCTGAATGTTGTCTTTGATTTGGAAATTGAGGGGGTGACGCATTTCGGTCATTCACGAATCTGTTTTGTGCATGAGGTCTAACATAGTTGTTGTTCGAACCTCCAGAACATTGGTCATTCTCATGTGTTTGGAAAGTAACATGATTTTGTCGTCTGTGAGGGGTTTTCTCACGAGCATCATGTTTTTTAGATGAACTTTCCGATCCTTTACCACGATTTATAACAACTGGTTTCTCCCCATGATCCTGATTTTGTCATGATTTAACATTTGTTTTGACAACTGGTTTTACTTTTTGTTTAATCACTTTGTTTGTCTCAACCTTCTGATTTTTACCGTTTTTCTTTTCAACATTAACTACTTCATTTTGTGGTTTTTCAACAAAAAGTTTCTTTTGATCAGGATCTACAAGAGATTTACCCTTGTCATTTGGACAATCTGCTGCTAAGTGTCCTTTCCCACGACACTTATAACATTTGCGAACTTTCGCAGCATTCTTTGGACGTTCCTCATGACTGGTCGAAGATGATGAGTCGTTGGTGGAATTTTTCAAAATTTGGTTCACAAACTGAGAGTTGGAACCAGTTTCGATCTTTAATTCTTCTTTGACAAAATCCTCCCCTTTAACAAACGCAGTTTTAGGGATATTGTTCAAAGACTTTTTAGATTTCCCACGTGACTTTGGTTTTGACTTCACATTTTGAACTTGATTAAACATTTCCAAAATCTTATTGTTTATCAAATTTTCAATGTTTTCAAGATTTACTTCATTTTTCTTTGAAACTCCACTTATCTTCGACTGATCTGAGTCAGTAACTTCATCTGGCTCAGATTCTGACTAACTTTGCGGTTCAACCGTCAGAGGGGTCTTTGGCACAAAATTTGCCAATTCAGGGTCAATGCTTGGCATCGATGTATAATTATGGTTTACCGGAGGAGGCACTTTCTTATAACCGATGCCGAACATTTCTTCCTCAGATTCTTTGAGACGTTGGCTGTTAATACAGAAATTCATCACTTCAGATGAATCCCCGAACTTTTCAATTTTTCGTTGTAAGTCTAAAATCAGATTATCTTTTTCCAAAATAATTTTGTTCTTTTGCAAAACACAATTTTGGTTCATTTCAAGTTCAGATTTTAATTCCTGATTTTTAACAGTTCCCTGAGCCACAAGTCTCTCAAATTCAGAGATATCATTTTTCAGCGCTTTTATCTTAATTCGGTGTTCTTTATCCGAATTAGACAACACAGCAATGAGTTCTCTGGATTTTTCTAAATCTGCAATTAAGTTTGTGTTATGAAGTGCATATCTATCTATCTTGGTGACAAACTCAACACATCTAGCACATCGCTTATCTACAGAAGATGATTTTACCTCAATGCCAGCCATGAATGCACATACTTCGTTTTCTCCGGATTTTTCTTCCAACCGTTTAGCTTCTGCATCCGCAAATTGCTGCATTTCAGCTGTGGAGATGTTAAACTCAAAGCATTCTCCTTTTTCTCCATCTTCTGTTTTGTTAGCCTTTGCAACAGACTCTTCATTCGGGTAATCTTCATTCTCAGAAACATTTCCCGAATCCAACTCTACCCCAAGAACCTCAGCTACAACTGCAAGTTCCTCAATGCTAGTCTCTTCGACAATCTCTTCACACACTTTTTCAGCTACAACCGCAAATTCCTCAATGCTAGTCTCTTCGACAATCTCTTCACACACTTCTTCATTGACAATTTCAGCTATAAAGGCTTGTGACACAATAGCTCCTGAAATGTCTTCCAATGCACAACCCCAGTCGTAAGGCTCAGTCACTTTTTGTAAAGATTGAGCCACCATAGCATTGTTTGTTGAAGATGTAAGATTTTCAGAACCACTTGGACGAGCACTTGAGTTTGAAGTAGTTGCTGAATTGTTGTGAGGTCTTGAGTTGTTTCCTTGAGAGTAGTTTTCTCTGTTTGATCTTTCCATCTTCGGCTTCCGACAATCACGTGCGAAATGCCCGTAGATGCCGCAGTTGTGACATTTCACCTTTGACATGTCGACTCCCATTCGAGTCTTTGTATGACCTCCTATGAACTTCATACCCGTCTTCAACAGAAACTTCTTCGCTCTACGGACTAACAGTGCCATATTGAGTTGTAGATCAAGTTCTTCCATTTCGTCTTGATCTATCTGATCAAAGTCCTCATCGAGACTTGACGGTTCAACGAGCTTTCCAAGACAGAAGTTCTCGTAGGCAGTCATGAAGGACGCCAAAAGGCTCATGTTTTCTTCAATCAACTTTAAACAACTTGCATCTACCTTTGGAATGTTCAAGCTTGTCGCTTGAGATTTCTGAGCTCCACTGGAAGAGTACATCCCTTGATTGGAATTGGTTGTTCCACTTGAACTGACATTGTTGCTTATAAAGGCGTGTTCACTTGCAGAACCTTCATTCTCCGAATACAAAGCAACACCGACTCCACCATTACTACCCTTCTCCGTTGGTTTCGAAGCCTTATATAACTGAGGATCTTGGATCTTCTCGAACTCAGATGCTTGATCTTCCATATTCCAAGCATAACCCTTCAGTTTTTGAACAACTTCTTCCAATGAGAGCTCCTCATAGAGAACACCTTCTCTAATCAAAGCGGTGTACATATTCCATTCTCTGGGAAGGCAATTAAGAAACTTCTCAACTTTCTCAAATTCAGTGTAGATGCCTTCTTGACTTCTATCAAGTTCGCTCAACAAATGATAAAACCGGTTCACTGTATCATCAAATGATTCATTTCTTAAGGCTTTAAACACAATGAATTGAGTCTTCAAACGTTCGAGACGTCGTTTCTTGTATATTGCATTTCCTTCATAGCGCTCGATCATGCTATCCCACAACTGCTTCGAGGTACTTCTCTTACGGAAAGTATGAAGTATCGATTGTGTCATAGCCATCGTAATCATTGACATAGCTTTCTCTTCACAATCAAAAAATTTCTTTTGGTCTTCAGTGAGAGCCAAGTACGTATCAATCGTCAACGTACGTACTGGAGTAGCTCCACATCCTTTAACGATACACAACCAAATCTTGATGTCTTTTGCTCGTACATACCTTTCGAACCGCTCCTTCCACTCAGGAAAATCAAGCTCGTTTATCAACAACGGAGGTTTGTCGTTACTCCCCACCTCGGCATTGTGCTTGACGTTTTGCACCATTGCAGTCAGATTGTTGTTTGCCATTTCAGAAAACAACAGTAGGTTTCCAAGTAAGAACTGTGTTACTGAACAAACTTTCTAAGTCCAACTTGGAGAGAAAACACGGAGTGAAGTGTCTGAGCTTTAATCAGGGTGTGAAAAACCCGGATCACAGACACCTGAAATAAAACACAAACAGAAAAACTCGGACACTAATAAAGATCAGACTCCCCAAGAATATAAAATACGGACTCTAAAGAGGTTAAAGTACGGACACAGTGACCTTTATACTAAAATACGGACTTAACTAAATGGACTCAAAGTAAAAACAATATAAGAAACTCGAACTAAGTGGTGTTGAAACTCTGACCTAATAAGGTGGACTTAAACTCGGAGACAAGAGAGAACAAGACTAAACAACTAAAACTCGGACACTAGAGACTAAACAACTAAAACTCGAACACTAGAGTGAACAAGGTGAAACTCGGAATCTATAATCAGTTAAAAACAAAACTCGGACTTAATTAACTAGTTATAAAGATCAGACTCAAACTATAACACAAAATGAAAACAAAACTCTGACTCAAGTAAGACACATACTCAAATAAAACTCGGACTCAAGGAGGGGTATCCTAAACTCGGACCTAGTAACTATATTAAAATTCAGACTACCTAATAAATAAAGCTCGGACTCTCTCTAATAATTATAAAAATGGGACTCTAAGAAGACACAAAGTTCGGACTAAACAACAATCGGATCTAACAAAAGATTAAAGTTCGGACAGAATAATATATTAAAAATTCGGACTAGATCACCTAAACTAAAATCAGGACAAAAACAAACTATAAAGTTCGGACAAGGACTCTACCTAAATAACTCGGACTCTAAAAGAACTAATAAAACTCAGACTAAGAGTTCGGACTAAGATAAAGTTCGGACCAAATAATAGGTAAAGTTCGGACTAGACACAAACCTAAAATCAGACCCTCTAAAACTCAGAAGAACCAATCCCCGGACTATCTCCCCAATGTGACTTCACACTGGTTCAACAATACCCCGGAGACACAAACACAGAATATAAACTACGGACAAATCTTCCAAGGATCAAACTCAGGAATCTTTTTCACCTTCAACACAGTATGAACAAGAACCAAAAACCCCTGTAAAACCCAGATGAAGATTGACACTAAAAATCACCAAACTACTCAAAATCCATCACCAAATCACTAGAAATGAAGAAGAATCATGAATAAAACACAAAAACTCACTAAACACTCACTAAACCCTATCAAAGATGAACTTTTCTAACAAAAACCTTCAAACTAAGAAACACCTACAGTAGTATGAGCACACTGCTCTGATACCACTTGTAAGGCCTCCTAATCCAAGATCTCACTCAGCTAAAGCCACCAACAGGTGTGCGGAATCCATCTGATGATGAACCACGGTAGATGAAACACTAGAATGCAAGATTTGTGAGAGAAATCAAGAATACACTGAGTATTCTTGATGATGAAGATGAATGATGTCACTCACACACAGTAGCCGCCAGACACACAAACAATGATTAGGGTTAGGTGCACAGAATTTCACACAGAATCGCTACCTTGTCTATTCCACATAAAGGTATATATACAAGGTAAAGCCCGGACTTTCAAGACACACTAGAAAGCCCGGACAACAAAATACACAAGACAAAACTCTGAACTTTATCCCTATACCAAACTCAGACAAAGTTCCTAGCCTTAAACCCCTGACAATTATCCTAGACATAAACCTCAGACAAAAGCCTTGACACAAAACTTGGACAAAGTGTCCCTAGGATAAAGTTGGGACAATCTTTCAACAATGTACAATAAAGACCCTTATAAATGGGAGACATGAACTTATCACCTAAAGTGCATTAACATAATTTGGGGATAAAATCATAATTTTGAACCGAGGACAAAATCGTAATTTTGAGTGAGGGACAAAAACATAGTTTTATTTTGAAGTGGGGGCAAAAATGTAATTTTATTTTAAATTAAGGACGAAACCGTAGTTTTAAAACGAATATAAAATAAAAAAATGGTTGGTCGAATCGGAAAGTGCCACGCAGCTGCATGGCACTATTTCCCCCAACTTGTTTTTTTATATGTAGGAAATGTAATATGGTTTGGTGTTTTTGCTGAAAATGGGTTTCTGTAGCACCTGGCGTCCCAATTTTGAGTAATAAAATGCGTGTTGTTTCGCCGTTAAAAAACATAAAGTCCGTCAAGGCACCAACCAAATGACTAATTATGAACGAATCATCTAAGTAAATGAGACCATGTTTATAAATTGCAATATAGGTTTATAACACCTTTATAAGTAAATGAGACCAGGTTTAGAAATTGCAATACATGTTTATAACACCTTTATAGATGTAAAAGTGATCAAATTGTTATAATTACAAAAAAATAAAAAAAATCGTCATTTGACACCATATTGCAAACTGCATCCTTTACTTTCAAAAAGTACAAAAATGTACTCGATGTTTGGAAAACTTTGTACGTTATGTCCTTTGACCCTAACTCAGTTAGTTTATATGGTTAAATCTGACCAAATGGATCCCACATAATTGTTTTTTAATTAATTTTTATGATTATTTATTTTCGTATTTAGGGTTAGGGATGAGCTTGATACCAACCGATACCGAAAATCCTAAAAGTGGGTACTGGTACCGAATATACCCGATACCGTACAGTTCGGTATCGGTACCGGTATCTGAGGGTAAAACCGGTAAATACCAATACCGAACTTGTACCGTACCAGATCGGTATCGAAAATGTCCAAAGTCGGTATCGAATCGGTACCGAAAATATACCCGGTTCGGTAAACTCGGTACCGATACCATTTGCTCATCCCTATTTAGGGTAAAATGACCAAAACACCCTCATGTGGTGTCCACTTAGTCATATTTAATAATGAAAACTGGTTGAGTCAGTGCTAAAGGACATAATGTGTAAGGATTTGTAAACATTGAGTACGTTTGTTTTTTAAAGATAAGGACATAGTTTGCAATCTGGTGTCAACATAAACAACGATTTTTGTAATTTACTCAATTGTTAAAAGTTGTTAAAAGCTCAAAGAAAGGGACCATAAATACAAGACATCAAAACATCAAAACAAAACTTACTGATAGTTGAATACATAAGGGACCATTCATGCATCTTTCTACTTTCTTACTTTCTAAACATATAAAAAACCATGACAGAAATGCATCCAACACGTAAAAAAAATCTTCAACCTTTTATTCACAATAGCATATTACATATATGTTTACTTGTAATAGACGAATCAATACACCACATGTTTTCATTAGAATATCGACATTCAACCCAACAATATGGTCAATAGGCGACGATGTCGACCATGATCATCCCAACACTTCCAACAACCACCTCTACGTTCTGCTCCTTTATTTAATTTAGTCATCAATCCTGTCAAGAGTAAATATAAATGAAACTAATATGATCAAAATACTCCAAACACATGTATGTATGTATGTATGTATGTATGTATGTATGTATGTATGTATGTATGTATGTATGTATGTATGTGTGTATGTGTGTATGTGTGTATGTGTGTATGTGTGTATGTGTGTATGTGTGTATGTATGTATGTATGTATAGAATTAACTCATATGAAAATACTCCATATCTATGAGAATAAATGTTTTATAATATAGTGTTTTCACATGATCTCAAACCTGTACGTATACACATTAATCATTAGCGATCATACCAGATGGGTCGTTAATCTTCAATTGTGGAGAACTTTGAAGGTTTCTTCCTTCCGATGAAATCAGGACAAGTGTAAACAGAACCAGTAAGAACAAAGTAACACCGCCAAACTTCATTTTCATAAATAGAATCCGAGTTGTGGTGTGGTGCCATGCTTTGATTTATATATAGAGGGTATATTGTCAACCTTGAGGACATTGTCACATTGTAGGCTTGTAGCAAATTAGGAAAAGTAAACGAAGGGCAATGGTTGAAATGTTCAAATTCAATTCACTAACATTAATTATTAATGAACTTATATACGTATTATTATATATACATTTCAGTAGCAGTGGGTAGACAATTTTAACATCTTGAAAAAGAGATTTCCATGTAAATATGTAATTAGCAAGCCCAAACAGTTTTATGGGCCTAGCCTAAACTTTCAAGTTGAGCCCAATACATTGCAACTTTTTGACAAATCAAGTATTCAGCCTATCAATAGTGAACTATAATGATGATTATATTCTATGGATCGAAGCATATGTTATAGTTGTTATGTTACCTGTATTTTCCCACCACTCTATCTGAGAAGCACATGGCAACCCACAACCCGTAGAAAGCTGGTGGCCACAAGTCCCCCCTCCTGCCCTCAACGCATTTAGCTTCTTCCTCTCGACAACCAATAACTCTAAGGCTTTTTGGGAAACATTACCGCGTAGGTTGTCAAAAAATGGAAATCTGTGGTCCCCCATTTGCACGGACCTGCTCTCCTGAAAACTAAGTTTTATTTGTATCTTTTGTGACTCTACAACTTTGCCAACAAGACACACAAGTCTATGGAGCGAGTTGTTTGGCCCTTTAATGTATCTCTTAAACTTAGAATGGTGGCTTTCAACTCTGTTGGTTGTATGTTGACCAAAATTGGGGACTATGTTAGTCCAAGCTGAAACGAACTTTTCTTTATAATCTTTCAGCCACACATCATACAAATAATCCAGAACATCTGGAAAAAAATATTGAATACAATGATTTGTAATGTTTGTATGTATATATGTATGGATGAGTGTATGTAAACTAATATAATATGTACCTGATCGTCCGTCGTTAACCAGTCGCGTGAAAAGCCGCTGAAAGTTATAATTGTATATCGTCGGAATGGGAGAATTACACAGTCGAGACCAAGAAAGCTTGAATATTTTCCAGTCTTCATCCGTAAATTTTGCCCAACAGTGTTTTAGAATATTCTGTGAGATGTGCCACCTACAAAGCAATTTGGAAGCTTTTGGGAATACTTTATCGCAAGCATTCATCAAAGCTTGATCCCTATCTGTTACAATTACACGTGGCTCCATGCAATCTACCAACAATTCTTTGAGCTTCTCCAGGACCCATAAGAAGTTATCTTTTTTTTCTTTAGAGACAAACGCATGAGCCACACAAAAAGACTTGTGTGTCGATGTCACACCCACAACTTGAATAAACGGAAGCTTATACTCATTCGTCTTGTAGGTAGCATCAATCATCAACACATGTGGGAATGCACGCCACATGTTGTACGAGTCCGGATGAACGAAAAAAACCTCCTCGACCGCGTTTGTGGAGGGATTCACTCTGGTGAAATAAACCTTTCTTCTTGCAACCTGCTCTCCAATATCTGCATTGGAGTTCGATCGCCGTACATTTTTCGTTTAATCTTTTTAATCATGTTTTGTACGTCTTGTAGAATGCACACGCTATGTGGGTACTGATTTCTTATGGTTAAATGTATATTTGTAGGCTCCATGTTTTGCAGATAAAGTCTCTCCACCAGTGATTCTTCGTCCGGGGTCAGCCTTCTAGCAAACGCGTGGCCCTCGAGAAATTCAGCAGGCTCATGGTTGTGAATGTTTTTCTTCTCCACAAGGCTCCAACTACCACTACTTGAGTCTAGTTTCCCTATCAGACTAAAAGGACAGCCAACCCTTTTGCTACCGGAACGCTGAACGGATGCTTTACTTTTGTGTTCGCCGCCACGATCGCATTGCAACCATATTTTCACTGTCCTTGCTGACGCACCTTAGCCTTTTTTCCTCGTTCGTTGGGTGACAATGACGTAACCTTTCGCAACTTCTCTTTTGTATATCCAATTCTTCAATTCTTCAAGTGACCCAAATACCTCAAAAAAAAGGTTCATTAGAAATCCACATAAATGAAATTAATATATTAATTTGTCGAAAAAACAATAAAAAAAACTCGGGTTCAACATCGGGTTCGGGTTAATATGTAGGAAAATTGGTTTATTAAAAACCAATTTTCCTAATATGTATGACACATTTTAGGGTTTGTATGAAATTTCGTGTCATACATTTTCTATTTTTAATCAGTATACATGCCTCGTTCGTGTTCGTTCGGTTCATTTACAAGCCTAAGTAATCTATTTTTAACAAAATATTTCATCAGAACATATATAATATTTCACCAAAATGATAACGAAATCGGGTTAATATGTATGACACAATTTCGGGTCGGGTTCTGGTTAAGGTCGGGACGGGTCAAACATTTTCTAGATTTCTCCTACCTAATAAAAATTATATACATACGAATAACACGTATACAAAATCATTTTATCCACTCTAAAATTATATCAACATTATGTAACACGAATAACACGTAATTGACGGTTATGTCATACCTTTTTTGTTTTTTTCTCGTCATTAGCACCTTCCTCGTTAGTAGGTTCCTCGTTAGAACGCTCGTCGTCGTGAACACCTTCCTCGTTAGCAAGTTCATCGTCGTCAACACCCTCCTCAAAGTGCATTACACCTTCCTCGATTTCGTTATCATTTTCCTCAAAGTCCTTAGCACATTCCTCGACTTCGTTATCATTTTCCTCAAAGTCGTTAGCACCTTCTTCGACTTCGTTATCATTTTTCTCATACTCCTTAGCACCTTCCTCATACTCTAACTTGTGTTTGTTTTCCGTATACGAATGGTAAGTCCCGTATTCGTGTCGCGGATAACTTTGGGCAATGTAAGATGGTTCCCCCTCATCTACAAACACCTGGTTCAAGTCAGGTAACGTGGGTCGCACACCCCCGTCATCACAACGAGGCACGAACACAACCTCCTCCTCACCTCGATCAACGCCGGATAACCAAACGCTTTCGGAGACGTACGACTGGTTCGAATCTTCGCCAAAAATATTACCAATGCCCCAAAACGACATCTTTATGCTTTACGGTCTCAACCAAATTTTTTAGTTAAGAATCTTCAGGAGTTCAGTTGGAATTTTGCGAGTTTGAAAAAATTTGGAAGCCATAAATCCCGTATGCTTGGGTAAACAAACATTTTTGCTCGATAAGGGTCGTATAGGTCGATAAGGGTCATATGGGTCACTTTCACGCTTTTTCAGACTGAACTCCTTTCATGTCAGTAATTATACCTTAAATTCATCAAAAGTCGTGCCGATAAGCCTCTCATTGCTCAATGAGAGGCGTATAGGGTTTAATGCTCCAACTACCACAACCTTATATGCCTCTCATAGGGCAATGAGAGGCTTATCAAAACCCTTTTTCTGGCACATTAATTGCTTTCACACTATATACTCCCCTTATTGCCCTATATGCCACCTCTGGGGGGTGTGCAATCAAAAAGTAGGGGTGTGTCAATACCCTCACCCTTTGTTAATGAAGATTTAGTACCGAGTTGTATGGAAGTGCACGTTGAAGAAGTAGTAGTTAGAAGTTTGTTGCTGAAATGGAGGAGTATGTGCTTAATTTTAGCATGTGCTTTTTGTTTTATTTTGCTATTTATATTCCCAGTTTACGTATTTTCTTTGCTAAGCACTTGTAAATCTCTTTTGAAGTTTAATATACTCGTTGCAAGTGTGTGTTTTGTGTGTGTATTAACCAAGGCCTGAACCAACACTTTAGGTCTTTAGCCGTATTGTTATTCTGTATATGTATATATTGCCTTGCCTTAATCCTTATTAACAATTTTTTGAAGCAGGGTCCATAGTTTGTTTATTAAGTTGAATCATAGCACAAAGATGAATATTACAAGTTCGAATGACCCAAGATGAATCCATCTAAATGTACAAACATAAGTTACAAGTCTTATATGAACACAAATGAAATTATGATTAAACTACATACGACGACCAAATAACAATAATTCATGATTAAACTACGAAGTCTATAGGCGACGATGAACATATTCTTGCCAGCACTTCCAACAACCGCCCCTCCTCTGCTCCTCTCCCCTTGGCACCTCTCCTTTTGCTTTTGTTTCAAATATCAGTCCTGCAAGAGTAAATATAAAAGAAACTAATTTACATATTCAACTACCAAAACTTTATAACATTGTGTTTCTTTAAAACAGTGCGAAAAATAAACAAGAAACAACTTTTTTTTCGATAAATTAACAATACATCACAATAAAATTTACTAACTGAGAATAAAATGTTGTTTTGAAGGTGGGGTATCCTCTCAAATAAATAAATAAATATATAATCTCACAATATATATAGTAAGTGGTTAATAATCGTACCAGTTCGGCTATTAATTTGGGGTTGTAGAGAGGCTTGAAGATTTCTTGCTTGTGAAGAAATCAGGACAAGAGTTAAAAGCACAACTATGAAGATAACACCACTTAACTTCATTTTGAAAACATGTTCTAATGCTGGTCATGTTTACTTTGTATATTTATAGTCACAAACCGTGTTTTGATTGAAAACATGTTCTAATGCTGGTGTTTACTTTGATTTTTATTAGACCATGTGTAGTGGTGAACTAACATAATGCCCCCACCATGGGGCATTATCCGACACGTGGCATCCTAGTCAGCGTTGGGGCATTATAGCAAAAGTGGCGTAGTGAGGCATTATGCCAATAACCCCCATTCAATCATTAAAAAAAAAAAAAAAAAAAAAGGTAACCAAAAGTGGTCCCTTCCCATTGGTCAGTCAAAGTCCTCCTTGACAGACAATTACTTTTTCAAAAGGTTAAAGATTAAAAAAATAAAATAAAAGAAAAGGCCCCTTACTTGGAACCCTCTCATTGGCCCTTGCAAAATTCCATTTCATCACTTAAGCGTTTTCTTAAAAACGCCTTCATGCAAAATTCTCATATATAACGCCCAAAAACGCCTGCTGTAGTGGGAGGGGGGGCGTTTTGGGGCGTTTTTTTTCAATTTTTTTTAAAAATCACGCCCCACTACGGGTGGTCTTATAGTCACAAACCATGTTTTGATTTGGGCGTGTTGCTTTAATTAACGTAGAGGATAATATTATTAAAACCTAAAAGTCAGACGGTTTCTTTATCTTTTTGACTTGAAATTCTACACAAATCCAATAAAATACATGAAGGTATAGGTTAACATTTTAAATACCTTGACAGATCATTCACAAGCCAGCAAGATTTGTTTTTATGGTTATATAACTTTAGCAAACATGACTTTTTAGATTGCGGGGAGTGGAGTGGTTTGGGTTGGGGGCATTGCTCGACACGTGGCAAGTGTGGGATCCCAAGCTTATGGTGAAAAATAGGGGTGTAGTGTGGCGTGGCTTAGCTTGGCGTGGCCAGCCATATGAGTTTTTTTTTTTAATTAAAGTAGCCAACTAAAGTCAGCCAAGTCACCATGCCCCCCACCTCACGCAGGCTGAATTCCCAAGTCAAAGGTGCAACCCCATGCCCAAGCCTAACCCAGAGTGAAGCAGTTGGCGTTGAAGGGCTTTCCCGGCCCAACCACGCCCCCACTCTCTGCGGTCTTAGATACTGTCACACCCCAATTTCCGGTGGGCCCGGATGGGTAAACTCTTGACGGTTGGATAACAGTTATCACAATATAATAATATGAAGCGGAAGTATTGGATTAAAATTATTAAAATAAAGCTTGAATGTATAAAAGTATTACAAGCGTTCGATACAAGCCCATAGGCAGGATCCAAATAAACAGAGCTTTAGACATCATAGGCCTTAAGCATCAGGAGTGCAAATTCCTTAGCCTTCATTCTAGCCGACCCGTAATCCCAGCCTATAATAAGGTTCGGTACCTGCTGTTCAATCTTTTGAAAATACGTCAGCCAAAGCTGGTAAATATAATTAACTGACTCTTTGGAAAAATAGTTTTTCGAAAAGAATTTTATACATATAGATAACCCGTAGGTGATCTTTTAAATATATCTTGGGATTTTTCTTTTGACGAGATTATATGCTTGATTAACCCATTGGGTTGTCCGGACATGGTATCAATAACCCCCAATAACAGTAATTATCAAGTAAACGGGATAAGTATTCATACACTTTTGCACAATTATAGGCGACTTACTTGTGTATTAACCGCCCCAAGAGGCGTATTTGCCATCCCAAGTTTACACTAAAATAAGTTAAGAGTATTTACCTTTTTGCTAGCTTACAATCAATAAGACTATATTTGGCAAAACGCCGCAAGTCTAAGTATATTGACCCAACTCCGATTATCTGGGGGGTACTATAGTCTGGAATGAACAGATTTATTATCTGTTAGAATATATACGGGCCAAAGGTAGTCCCTTTTGATATGACCCGATACTTAAGAATAGGTTCGCTGGATTAAACTGTCATTTTCGTCAGGCGAAAACTGCCACTTCAATCCAAAAGGTTTTTTTTTGCTATTTGTCTCTGGAACGTTTCTAAATCATTTTAATTTCATCCAAATTCTTAACTCCGTTAGAGAAGTTAGTTAAATGGGGGATAAAATGGTCATTTTGTATTTTTATTTCACCCAACAACCATTTCCAATATCATCTTCACACTTCACCAATTAACCTTATAAAAAAATACCTTGATTCCATGACTCCATTTCTATAAAAAAAAACTAGCTTTTAGCACCCGCATGTTACGACGAGACTGTTAAACGAGACAAAATATAGATGTAAAAATGTTAAACCACGCAGCCGCGTTGAAGCGTGTTCACTCGCCAAGTTCAAACCTAATAATAATAATAATAATAATAATAATAATAATAATAATAATAATAATAATAATAATAATAATAATAATAATAATAATAATAATAATAATAATAGTAAAAGTAATAATAATAATAATAATAATAATAATAATACATATTCCCATGAAATTGTTACTCCAGATTGATGACATGTTTACTCATTCAAAAATACTTTTTTCTTGAGAATATATCATTCTCACATTAAAATCATACAAGATGGGTCGTTAATCACAGGTTGTGGAGAGCTTTGAAGTTTTCTTCCTTATGACAAAATCAGGAGAAGTGAATAAAGAACAACTAAGAACAATGTAACATCACTCGACTTCATTTTTAGAAAACGTGTTTTGGTCGTAGTGATTGATTCACATATATATAGAGAGGGTTTCACTATTAATGTTACCATTCATACGAAAGTTTCCCACGCATTTCCAACAAACGTAAATTCTGACAATTTTCCCACGAAATTATGACAAACGATATGAGTAGGAAACACATGGGAAAAATCCGATGAAATTCCGACAGAATACATGTCTATTTTAAAAATTCGACTTTTTTATTACAATCATGGAACTGGTTTAAATGTATCTTTATTTTAAACAACACAATTTTTTATATCACTTTATTATATGTTAAACACAACTAGAAAATGCTATTTTTTGTACAAGTGGAATTTACTTTCTCACCCAACATGGAATGGACAAAAATGAAATATGAATGAATTATTTGGTAAAGCAATGAGCCCTTTTAAAGCTAAATCTTTCGTCCAAATTTTCCTTCCTATCTAATGTGGGAAGCTAAATCTTTCGTCCAAATTTTCCTTAGCTTATCTAATGTGGGATGAGCAAAAATGAAGAATAGATGAATTATGTGGGAAACAAAGTTTCCTAATTTTATAATAATTTCTTTAATCCAAATTTACTTTCTCATCCATGGATGGACAAAAGGCAAAACTTCGAAGAGTTTTGGGGATTTATGACTTTAAAAGATTGTACCTTACGTTTTAATTTATACTTGTAATTACTTAACCTTCTTATTTTCATAAAATTACTTTTTTTGTCCTCTTAAATACATTATAATATATTAACTAGTATGATGTATCATGCATGCATGCATGCATGCGACCTATTTAGCCAATTTGAAGTTGGACCGAAAAGAAGGTATAGTTTTTTAAACGTCTTGAAATTTTCAGGAGGAACCAACAAGAGAAAACAACAGTTGAATTTAAAAAGTCTATCGAGTTCTGTTGTTTTCATGGTTATAAATTCCAAATTCCTATTTGTATACTAATTTTTTAGCTTTAGTTATCACCTTACACCATTAGTTACCACTTTTTAAATATTAAGTCAACGTTGATGTTGAGACTATATATTCAACATTGATCCTTCGTAGAGATTTCTACGTAATTATTCGCTTTTTTAATTTGATTAGCAAATCAACCAGGTACATTTCCTTTCATCTTATTTTTTTGGAACGGCGACTTTCTTGTATTAGGCTACCGCATTCCCCAAATTGGAGAGCCCCGTTGCCTCACTCCGGCCAGACTATGTTGTCTTAATTAACCGGGCCCACGCTGGCTTCAGAGTTTGCCTTGGGCGTTCCCTCGGGACACCATACCGTCAGCTACCACTTGACAGTCGTTGTGCCACCACAAGAACAGAACTCTCTGGCATAACACACGGTGGGACGAAACCCAGGTGGGCTCAAAATAGAGTCTGGCACCTCTGCAAGGAGGCTAGGCTTTAGCCGTATTGTTATTCAGTATATGTATATATTGCCTTTCCTTACTGGGTACCTACATATTAACAATTTTTTGAAGCAGGGTCCATAGTTTGTTTATTAAGTTGAATCATAGCACAAAGATGAATATTACAACCCAAGACGAATCCATCTAAATGTACAAACATAAGTTACAAGTCTTATATGAACACAAATGAAATCATGATTAAACTACATACGACGACCAAATAACAATAATTCATGATTAAACTACGAAGTCTATAGGCGACAATGAACATACTCTTACCAGCTCTTCCAACAACCGCCCCACGGCCCCTCTCTCCTCCTCGACCCCTCTCCTGTTGCTTTTGTTTCAAATATCAGTCCTGCAAGAGTATATATAAAAGAAACTAATTTACATATTCAACTACCAAAACTTTATAACATTGTGTTTCTATAAAACAGTGCAAAAAAAAAAAAAAAAAAAAAAAAAAAACAAGAAACAATTTTTTCTATAAATTAACGATACATCACAATAAAATTTACCAACTGAGAATAAAATGTTGTTTTGAAGGTGGGGTGCCCTCTAAAAAAAAAAAACCCTCACAATATATATATAGTAAGTGGTTAATAATCTTACCAGTTCGGCTATTAATTTGGGGTTGTAGAGAGGCTTGAAGATTTCTTGCTTGTGAAGAAATCAGGATAAGAGTTAAAAGCACAACTAAGAAGGTAACGTATAGGATGAGCGGAATGGTGCTCTTTTGTTAATATGTAATTAGTCTTGGGTGTGTTGTTTCGCCGGCCCGTTTTGGGTTGGTGGCTGTTTTGTTAATGAAGTATACCTTAAAAAAAAAAAAAAAAAAAAAAAAAAACACTTAACTTCATTTTGAAAACATGTTTTAATGCTGGTGTTTACTTTGATTTTTATAGTCAAAAACCGTGTTTTGAGGCGTGTTGCTTTAATTAATGTAGAGGATCATATTATTAAAACCTAAAAGTCACACGGTTTCTTTATCTTTTTGACTTGAAGTTCTACACAAATCCAATAAAATATGTACGTGCAACATATATGAAGGTATGTGTTAACATTTTAAATACTTTTTTTTTAACACGGCAAATTTAGATCACTGAAAGATCAATGAAGTATTATCGTAATACGAGTGGAACCACCCGATCATATCCATATCATTCACAAGCCAGATTTGTTTTTATGGTTATAACGTTAGCAAACATGACTTTTTAGATACCAATCAATCTTGAAGTTGACGCTACTTAACCTTTGTTAGCCCAATATTGATATTATCTGAAGTCTATTTATAATTAATTATTAATGTAATTTATGCATTATAACATATGTATATATAGGTATAGGTAGAGGATCCTGTACATTAATCCAGAAGTGTGAGAAGTGTATTATAACACTATATAACACCATATAAACACTGTATAACCCTATGTTGTTAACACCATATAACACTATGTAACACTATATAACAATATATAACAAATATAACACCATATTTTGTCTGATAGCATGTCTATGGTAGATGTATAGTGTTATATATTGTTATATAGTGTTATATAGTGTTATATGGTGTTATATGGTGTTACATTGTGTTGTACGGTGTTTATATGGTGTTATATAGTGTTATATATAGTGTTATAATACACTTCTCAAACTTCTCACACTTCTGAATTAATGTACACTATACCTACCATGTATATGTATAGCCGGTTGAATTAGTCAACCGACATAAGCCTTTGTATAATCGTCGTGACTGACCGGATTTATAACCCACCTATTAGTCACGATGATTATACCACATAATCAGCTGGAGGCTATCAATTGTTATTAGGGTGTTATGCTCTTGGTGTTGGGATTGTGAAGAAGAAGATCGAGTGATTCGATCGTAACCATAAAAAAATCAAGTGATTCTGTTGTGAAGAGAGGAAGAAACTGACGAACCCCTTTTCTTTGTCGTGTTCCCGCGTAATCTCTTGGAAACAACCATATCCGTCAGGAAACACTCAAAAGAGTATTTGAATGATCTCTGACTCAAAATCAAGAAGAACGAAATCGGTTATTATTTAACCGAAACCGTCCCCTTGTTTCGTTTAATCATAGAGATATATGGTTGTGTCACTGGCGGGTTGGACTCAAGTGTGATCGACATTGGTCGTCCCCGTTTTTCACCGTGCGAAAAAAAAATTAGAAGGAATTTTCGCATATCGTAATCACAATAATCGAAGGCATATTTGGTTATCATTAATAATAAGTTGGACGAAATTCGCATCAATTCGTTTATCTTGAAATATAATTTTGAGTAAAGTGTCATTTTCAATCCAAAAGGTTTTTTCTTGCTATTTCTCTCTGAAACGTTTCTAAATCATTTTAATTTCATCCAAATTATTAACTCCGTTAGAGAAGTCAGTTAAATGGGGGATAAAATGGTCATTTTGTATTTTTATTTCACACAACCACCATCTCCAATATCATCTTCACACTTCACCACCAACGATTACCTACCTTAACCCCCCCCCCCCCCCCCAATCCATCTCCACCACGCACCACCGCTTTCCACCACCAACTACCTCCACTTGCAAACCTTAACCTCCGCCACACCCTCACCACCCACTATAGCAGAACCCTCAAAAAACCATTACCAACGCCACCACACCTCATTTGTCTCCACCACCATATCCCCCATTCAATAAAAATCCTACTAGCCTTTAAAAAAAATCCTACTGCCGCCATTCCCATCGCGTTTCAGATATCATTCTGTCAAAAATAAAACTTTACAAAGTAAATCAACTTTTGGAGAGCTCGGCCAAAAATAAAACTTTTTCAAATATCATTTTTTACTAAAAATCTTTAAAAAATCAACTTTATAAAAAAAAAGTTTTTGTTGATTTACACAACCGTAGAAAACCCTTACATTTGGTGTAAATGCTAATGTCAGCAGCTTTTTACAGTGCTGTAAAAAGGCATAAAACGCCGCTCGGTTTTTTTTAAAGGGCATGTTTATAACATTTTTATTTACGTTTGTGCCAAAAATGATGCCAAAACTCGCACAGAAAGTCGGAGTTCTCTAAGTTTTCACAACTTGGTGTGGTTTTCTCTTGATCCGAAGCAAGCACGCGTGCACACACACAAATATATATATATATATATATATATATATATATATATATATATATATATATATATATATATATATATATATATATAGGGTAAGGTTCATGCGAGAACCACCCTTATTGCGAGAACCGCGAGAACCAATGTGAACACAAAATAAAATCTAAAAAAAATCAAAAAAGCACTCAAAATTTTTTTTTATTTTTTTTTAATATTTTTTTAATAAAAATCGCTATATTTCGTTACCATAAAAAAAAAAAAAAAAAAACTTTTTTTTTCGAGTAACAGTTATCTATGCACATGTGCATATGTATCATTATTTCAACAAATTCAGTAATACGTTATCAGGAATAGACAATTGCACTTTAATTTACAATACCATTAGTAATACACTACTTTTTACATTACCAATATTCAAAATGCACATGTGCATAATTAGGTATAACCATGATATAACGTGTTTTGTTACAAAAAGTTTGTGATTTTGAATGGAGAAGTAGGCTCATATACATGTTTTTTGGTTAGTTATATCTAGTGGTTGATGGTTTGGTTATAGTTGTCAATTTTTTATGTAATATGTTGATTGGATGGTATAAATGGTGTTTACAAACATGTATTAAAGTGAAAATATTGTTAATGGTATTGTATCATGGATGGTAGGAGATAATTGTATTGTATTATGGATGGTAGGAGGTAATGGTAGTGTGTTATGGATGGTATGATAGATGAAAAAGGAAAGTGTATTCAAAGTGGTGTACCAAAACACCTTATTTAATGTTGATACATATAAATGCACATGTGCATTTCTAATATTGGTAATGTAAAAAGTAGTGTATTACATATGGTAGTGTAAATAAAGTGCAATTGTCTAATATGTGTAATGAATTACGGAATTTGTCAAAGAAATGACAAAAATGCACATGTGCATGCTTATGTATTATGGATGGAACGATAGATGAAAGAGAAAGTAGTGTACCAAAACACCTTATTTCCTGTTAATACATATAAATGCACATGTGCATTTCTAACATTGTTAACGTAAAAAGTAGTGTATTACACGTGGTAGTGTAAATGAAAGTGCAATTGACTATTATTTGTAATGAATTACGGAATTTGACAAAGAAACGATACATATGCACATGTGCATGGATAACTTTACTCGAAATTTTTTTTTTTTTTTTTGAAATTTTTTTTTATTTTTTTTATTAACAAAATATTGCGATTTTTTCAAAAAAAAATAGTAAAAAAATAAAAAAAAAAAATTTTGGGTGTTTTTTAGATTTTTTTAGGAATTACTGTTTGTGTTCACACTGGTTCTCGCGGTTCTCGCAATAAGGGGTGGTTCCTAACGGATCTTTGTCCTATATATATATATATATGTGGGAAGGTTCATTGGGGAACACTAAAAAAGTGGAGAACAGCGGGGAACCGACTCAAATGAACTCCGATTGGACTCATTCCAGCGGCGTTGGAACCGGCTCGTCGAACCCTAACTAAGATCTTTTAACCCTAAATCCTAACTCCTAAACTCTAAACCCTAAAGCTAAAAAATAAGGCTAAAACCTAAGCTAAACCGTAAAATCTAAACAATAAACCCTAAAAGCTAAACCGTAAAGGCTAAACCTAAAGCTAAACCCTAAACCCTAAAGCTAAACCCAAAACCCTAAAGCTAAATTATGTGTGCAAAATGCAACATATAAATTACATCAATTGTGGCATAAAACTAACCTTTTTTAGTACTAATGTTGGAAAAAGTGTGTTTTTGTCTTCCTTTTGTATTTTCAGGATTAAATGAGCTCAAATTAACAAAAGAAGCAAAAAAGGCAACTAAATCTAACATAAATACAAGAAAAGGAACAAACGTGGCATGCCCGACCTCTCCGAAGGCATCTTCCCAAGCAAAACAAGAGAACAGAAGGCTGAACACGCCCCGTGCTCAATGAGCACGGGGGCGTGCCCAAGTGTCAGCATAAAAGACAAAGTTGTAGAAGCTTCCATCGCCCACCACGGGGCCGTGCTCAGTGGACACGGGGCCGTGGTCAACTATAAGATTCGCAGAATCCAGGCAAATCTTGATAGTACAGATATGCTTCTGCACACGGGGTCGTGCCAAGCGGACACGTGGCCGTGGTCAACTAATAAAGACAAGAGTAATTAATGAAGACAGAGAAGGATGTGGACACGGGGCCGTGCCCGAGCTTCTGTCCAGCCTATAAATAGGAGTGCTTGGCTCAAGCTCAAACCATCCCTTGGCACACCACCTCTCTCACACTTCACCCACCACCACCATAACACCATCATCCATTGTCCATCATAGAGTGTGTGAGTCGTCTCGGGATCCAAGATTGATCGTAAGATTTCTTGACAATCAAGCCCATGTTTGCCTAAGTGTCACACCCCGATTTCCACGTGTCACCGGTGGGCCCGGTGGGGGAGTATCGTGACGTCATGGTTGGCAACATAATAGTCAAACAACACAATATATATGAATGCACAGCGGAAGCAAACGATAATCATTATTACATTCCGAATATAAAGTAATATTCAGTATATCAACGGAAAGTAAAGGATCTACAGGCGGATCTTTAAAACATATCATTTGTTCAACAGACTTTAGACGCCTAGAACTTGCAAGGTTCCTTATTATGGTCCTGAGCCGCTTCCAGCCTATTACGTACTTGTACCTGTCACTTAGACTTTTGAAAATACGTCAGTTTTCACTGGTAAATACACTCAACCGACTCATTTGAAAAGAGTTTAATAGAATTGATTTGAATGCACCAGGCACAAAACCTTTTGACACTTTGATTAAAATGCACAGAGGCAAAATTAATCTTTTTATGCTTTGGGATAAACTATATCTCATGTTATCAGTTTTACATAACTTGCTCTACATACGGGGCCCGAATCTATGCCGGATCATGATTAACCGACACACCACTATTCCCTTATTGGGAATCCCTTATTGGGTATGATTATTATTTAGCATATAGCATCTGTCAGGTGTATGCCTACACCCCGTGCTTAAGTCGTGGCCATTGCAATTTAATGAGTCAAGGATATCCAGGACACGGTCGCATTAACCCCCAATGTTTCAGTCAAGCAATACGAATTAAAACAGGTTATTTGGATTTCCCGACTCATTGGTCTTTGAATCCCATACCTGACCATGCGGTATTTATATTACCGTATCCCAAGCCCGTAATAGGGAAAATAAGTTAAGAGTATTTACCTGAGCTAGCTCCTGTCTTAAATAGCAAGAATTTATAACTCAGCCGTATTCACTTAAGTAAGCGTAGGTACAATTTACCGGAAAGCTCTAGTCTGGAATGATGGTATAAATAATTAATTTGAATGCTAACGGGTCTTTAATTAAGTCTAAGCTTAGACCAGTTAGTCTTACAGGAAGATACGGTTCAGACGCATGATTAAGCGAAGACCGGATAGAACGTGATTTAGACCCGACAAGTTTGAAGACTTGTTTAATATGGGTTCATTATTCACATTCTGTATTTTGAGATTAAACCGATAAGGTTTGACCCGTTTCGGCTAATTTATGTAAACTTGTTACATAAACCGAGCCGAACGCGTAAGATGCGTAACGGGTATCCGTAAGAGCCATATACAGGTTTCCTAAGTTAATATGCTTCAAATATGTTGTAACATCAGTAGGATGTCTTTCGTTATGCCCCGAACTAACTTAAACACAAACTATGCCCCGTAGGGGTAGTTTGGTCATTTTAAAGTTTGTAAAAGTGTTTATATGTTAAACTGAGTTACAGGTCTGATGTAAACAGCAAACATACTCATTTTGATGGGTTATAACAGTAGGCTAAGGCTTATATGTGAAATTTATCATATTTAACCAAACTATGCCCCGTAGGGGTATTTTGGTAATTTCACATAAGCTGAAAAGCTCAAAAACGAAGTCTGAGTTTATTACCCTTTGCTTACTGTTAGAATATCATATTTTGCCTCATATATCAGTAGGTATCAACCCGGGTATGTCCAATATGATTCTAAGACATACTATGCGTTAAAAACGCTAATTATGGCGATTAAAGGCCATTTCCGGGTTCCATACTTAAATATGATATTTTTATATTTCCAGAAGGCTTAAAATAATTTATTAATCATATGTGATCAGTAGAAAAAGGTTTGGAGTCGTTTAGATAAGTAAAACTCATTTTATGGCCCGTAAGGGCAAAACCGACAATTACCGGATTAAGCCTACGACTACTAGTTATGCTCAGCCTAAAATTAATTAAAAATCTTTAAAAATCCCAAAATAATATATAACATCAGTGGGTAAAAGATTAGATATCAAAAAGTATGTTTAACTAGGCTATACGCTAATTACGCCATTTTATTAACATAAAGCTTTAATTTAGCGACAATGAGCATAACTATTAATCTACAAGTCAAACTGATGTCAAACTTTGCATACAAGTCTAAATATCAGTAACTAAGGATTCTACACTTTTACATTTTCATAAATCATGATTTAAGGTAATAAGGGCATAACGGTCCAAGTATGAGCATTTAACGGAAACTTGCATATAAATTGGATAACTAGTGAACCAAGGTGTATGATCACAGAGGGTTGTTCTAACATGTATCCTAATCCAATTTAAGCTCTGTGGCATTTCTAAAATATGCCCAAACGGGTCAGAACTGAAAGTCAACCGAAAAGTCAAACTATGTGACTTTCGGTTCCGAACCGGGTCTAAACAGGAAATAGTCGGGTTGAACATGTTGGGACATGTTCCTACACTTATTTCTAAGTTATAACAATATTCAAACAGGTTACAAATGTTCTAGATAGCTAATTATGCATAAATGACAATTTAAGCTATATGTTGACTTTTTAAGTAAAGCTTTGACCCGACATTTGACCTGTTTAGGATGGTGATCAGGGGAAACCCTTTCGGAGTTTTATTACCCACATAAATACCATTCTAAAACTACTTTTAATTCGAGATAAGACTGAGTCATTAGTGACTAATCTCGAAGTCAAACCGTAATTACGACGGTTTGACTTTTAGCTAATTAACTAAGCTAAACTCAAACAAATAAGAACTAGAAGACTTACAATAGTCCAATGCACGAATTATGATCAGAAGGGAGAGTTCCTTAGCTCCAGGAATGCTCCAAAGATCAGTTGCAAGTGTGAAGAATGAATGTGCAACATGTTGGGCTTTATATAGTGAAGAACTCACCCTGATTGGTTGACAACTCACTCTAGGATTAACCATAATTCGTTTACACATGTCCCTAAGGTCTAGGAACATTTTAGGGGTCGTTTACAACTGATAAAAACCGAACAAACAGGTCACAATCGCGAAATAACCTGCTGCAGGAGGTTTTCTGATGCTGGGCACTACCTTACGGACCGTAAGGCTGCCAGTGCTACGGTCCGTAAGCTTCACATCAGCCACAACTTTTGACTTTTCTTTGGTGTGTTGACTATGCAATCCCATTATCCGACTTTGTGACCTCAAAACAACATTGAGGGACCTCTATAATGTGTCTAGTACAGTTCCTTACCCTACCATTTGCATTTGTTTGCTTAGGTTCCAAAAACAAGACCCGAAAACCAAGTGTTACCATTGCTTTTTCTTAGTAGGATCACATCATGCACTTGGGGTCCTATTATAATCAATAATTTCTGTACTGAGGGTATAAAAGATGGATATAATATTTAATCGGGTCTTGGGATTTATACTTGAGGTCGTTCAGAGGTAACAATTTAACATGACGCCACTTTAATCCTACCGAAACATCTTTATTAAATCCGGGTTTTTCAACGCGTTTTGTCTTACATGACGCGTGTCATTTTATTATTAAACCCGAAATTTTCGAGGTGTTACATCCTCACCCCCTTAAAATAAATCTCGACCCGAGATTTACTGAAACAAGTAAGGGTACTTTTCTTTCATCGTGGATTCAACCTCCCACGTGAAATCGGGACCTCTACGGGCATCCCATTTGACCTTAACAAAAGGTATATGCTTTCTCCGAAGCTTTCTTACCTGTCGATCTTCAATTGACACAGGTTTTTCCACGAATTTCAAGCTCTCGTCAATATGCACATCTGTATGTGGCATGACATGTGTTTCGTCAGCGGAACACTTCTTTAGATTGCAGATGTGGAACACATTGTGAATTCCGCTGAGCTTTTCTGGTAAGTTCAACTTATAGGCAACTGACCCGACACGTTCGATAACCTCGAAAGGTCCTATGTATCTCGGGCTTAGTTTGCCTTTCTTACCAAACCGCATCACCCCTTTCCAGGGTGACACTTTAAGTAGGACTTTTTTACCCACTTCGAAGTGAAAATCCTTACGACTTGGATCGGCGTAACTCTTCTGCCTATCCCGGGCAGCTTGGAGATTTTTACGAATCTGGACAATCTTGTCCGTCGTTTCGAATACGATCTCCGGTCCTGATAACTGGACTTCCCCAACTTCCGCCCAACAAACTGGCGATCTACACTTTCTACCGTATAATGCCTCAAAAGGCGCAGCCTTTATGCTGGTATGGTAGCTATTGTTGTAGGAGAATTCGATCAATGGTAGGTTCTTATCCCAGCTACCTTCCAATTCGATCGCACATGCACGTAGCATGTCTTCCAACGTCTGAATAGTACGCTCACTCTGACCGTCTGTCTGAGGATGGTAAGCTGTACTAAAGTTCAAACGTGTGCCCAAAGATTGTTGGAAACTCTTCCAAACATGTGACGTGTACCTAGTATCCCTGTCAGAGATATTAGCTACAGGTCTGTCATGTAGGGCTACAATCTTATCAACGTATAACTGGGCTAGCATATCGGAGCTATAAGTCTCCTTGATGGGTAGGAAATGTGCTGGCTTAGTCAGTCTGTCAACTATAACTCATAACGTATCATTTCCTTTCCTTTTCTTGGGTAACTTGGTAATAAAATCCATAGTTACCATTTCCCACTTCCACGTAGGAAGTTCAGGCTGTCGTAGCAAGCCTGACGGCTTTTGATGCTCGGCTTTGACTTGCGCACATGTCAAGCATTTAGCTACATGGGTGGCTACAGACTTGTTCAAGCCTATCCACCAATAATTTGCCCTTAGATCCTGGGTAGCTGATGGCAATTTCTTAATCGTTGCCTAATTAGGGTTGCGGCATTTAATACGTAAGTAATATGAACCGTCTTTCTTATTTAACAATATAAAACCCTCAGAAGATTGAGTTAGGCTATATGTGCCTATATCTTAAAACTTACTAAATCAGGGTTTCGATTTTTCCATATTCGATATGGAGTTTTCATAATACTCCAGCCCACAGCGGAATGTTAAGCTTAGTTCTACATGTCTTCCAGGAGGTAAGCAGGGAAAACTTATGAGAAGATAATTAAGATACAAGGAGGCTATAGAGATTTTCCATATCTCAGGCTCCAGTTCATCCATCATTGCTCGTGTTAAATGAGTGACATCTTTATGTTATAAGTCCACGAATTTCTTAATCGGGAACATTTACTTGTAAAAAAAAATTCCATTTTTGGATATCTTCTTTGAATACTACTAGTCGACTTTAGTACAATATGATCATTAGGATATCTCAGGGGTTCCATGTATTAAACCTCCATGCTGATCAGACATGGAAATAATCTATGGGACACACTAGGATACGCCAATCCTCATATGACACTTTTATCAAACATAGTTTGGCATTCGCAGGCGATAGGAAACAATGAGAAAAATAATTAAAATAACATATGTTGTCGTACTCTATACAAAGAAAGAGTGCTCTTAGATTTTCGGAAGGATTCCTTGCCGATTTATAAGAATCGGTTACTATGGTTTCCTTGGTAGTTATACCTTGTGGATGATAATAAAAAAAAATTTTTGCTAAGTTTATGGTTCATGAAGATTTATTATTGCCTGTATTAAAAACAGGACACTTAGCAGAAATTATCATTGTTAAATGATAAGGAAGTTTATTGCACAAGTGCTTATATTTAATCAATAATGGAAGTTTCACAAACTAGGCACCTAGCTCAGTTGGCTAGGCGCGCGAAAGGGTGCGGCCGGCCTAGACCCAGGTTCGATTCCGGGGACGGCCAGTTCCACCATTTTTTTTAATATTAATTACTCGTACGGATACGTGTAATTATGAGAGTTGTCTCATAAGGAGTCTTAATAATTAATTGCTCCTTATCACCCACAATATGGGTTTGATTTTTAAGGCAACCATCGATTTTTTATCAATATTTGGAGTCCTTATATTTAACGAAACTAGGACATCGGACAATGATTCCTTATGGACATAAAACATCCATCTAATAATGCTGAAGCAGTCTCAGAGGTATACAGGCTTCTTACCGAACTTTCGTTGCTTTTTTTTTATTAAGCCTGTACTCGCTCTCTTTCTCAGATTTCTGGGAGATCCTCCTTCTTTGGTTCATCCTTCATATACGAAGTGTGAACAAAATCTTCTCATGAGCAATTTCAATATGGTTTTGAATGAGATTTAGAGCGAGAAGTATTCAGCTCTTTGTATTGTCTCATGACCTTTTCCATGGTCCTTCCAACTGCTGCGTCAACCACAGCCTGAAGATTAACTCCATTAATATTGAGGTTTACGTTTGTAGTTTTATTAACTTTCGTCGCCTTAATAGTGTTGCGACCGTCATCTACCTCATCCGAGTTTTCCATACTCGAAACTTGGTACAAATCGCCAAGATTTAACCATTATTAGTCATCATCCTGATGACCTGACTTAGATTAGCCACGGCATTCATAAACCGTATGGGCTATTCTGTTCCGAACATTCATAGTTAATGTTATTTTGAACGTATTCCATTATATTTAGCCTAGGTCACAACAGGACCATCAATGGCATTCAAAGTTTGGAGCGAGTCCAATACTTGCTTGACAGGGGACCATAATGTCACAACTGTCTTTGTCACAAGGACGATCATAAATAGCTCAAAGGCTAGCCTTACAAGACTTTTATTATATATATACATATATGGCATAGAAGCCTGCCGCGATGGACGTAGAAAATATGGCATAAAGCCCAGTCATGAAGGACATAAATGATTATACGGCACGAAGGCCTTGTCACAAAGGACATTTAGATATGGCACAAACGGCCTTGTTATAAGGACATTCATCAAATCTGGTACAAAGGCATGTCACCAGGAATGTTAACATTTAATATGTTAACTTGTCACGAATGACCAGTTATAGCACATAGGCTTGTCATGAATGACTTTAAAACATAACTTGATGGTCTATCACCAAGGACCTTAATTTATAAGCCGCAATCTTATTAGGTTAGGGCTTCAAGGTTTGAACGTGGTTCTTCACCTTTGGACAGGGAGTCATAGACTACAACTGTCATCGTCTTGAAAGACGATTCTTTTGGCAGAAAATAAGCCAATCAACATCACTAATGGATGTTTATATATAACTATCATATCTAATGATATTAGTCATGATCACATCGATCATATTGACTATTAGGTTTGGGTATAATCACACCATTTTGAACAGGGGGTCATAAAGATCACTACTATCTTTGTCTTACCGACACTAGAATAAAGTATAGCCCGTAGGCATTTCATCACGAAGGATGTTAATATTATGATCATCATACTGAGGATACTAGTCAGGATCGCACTGATAGTATAGACTATGGGAATTGAGTATAGCTCACCCCCTTGGCAAAGAATCACAAAAGATTACAATTGCCTTGTCTCAGTTGGACGATCTAATATAGCCCTTAGGCAAAACATCATTACGGATGTTTAAAATTTTTAATCATCGTATTGATGATTTTTTTTTTCATGATCGTATTGATCATATGAACTATTAGGCTTGAGCATAGCTCACCACCTTGGACAGGGAATCATAACGATAACAACGTCAATGTCTCAAATGGACAATATATTATAGCCCGTAGGCAAGACATCACTAAAGGATGTTAAATAATATGATCATCGTATTAGATGATATTAGTCATGATCGCATTGATCACATAGACTATTATGTTTGGACATAGTCCAACATTTTAGACAGGAGGTCAAAGACCACCACTGTCGTTGTCTTATCGGACAACTAGTTTACTCCGTAGGTGCTTTATTACTAACGGATGTTTATAATATGATCATCTTATAGGATGATATAAGCCATGATTCCTAGATCACTAGGCTAGATTTGAGAATTGGAAGAATCCAATATAAGGATGACTGTTGTGATTTTCTCGAATCACATTTGTCAGGAGTGCTAACACATTCCTAGGTGTTAACAAGGATTTGAATCCCTTGAGTAGGTTTCTCCATCTTGGCCGCGTAGGCTAGGTTTCACCTTTAAGATTCCCTTCAATTGCATACTGACAGAGAAGGAAGGATATTTATTTTATCCAGGATTTTTATCATAAATCCTAATTCATAAGTTAATAATAGCACCAATGGCCTTGTCGCGTAGACAAGTTAAATTTATAAGCCATGATTTCAGAGAATCGTGGCCTTAAGGTTTGAATCAAAGTTCATTACCTTTTCTTGACAGGGAGTTGTAGGCTACCACTGTCTTTAGTCTCAGAGGACATTAACTATAGCCCGTAGGCACTTCCCTTATAAGAGATGTTTATTACTGGATTACCCCCTTAGGGAAATTCATTAACCATGGTAAACAGAGACCATATATGGTTAATTTATTAATCATATTTATTTAGGATTTCTTTTATAATTTATCCTAATTATAAAACATTAACAGTTTTATTAGTGGCACCCAATGGCCTGGTCACATGGACATTTATAAATTATAAGCTTATGATTTCAGAGAATCAAAGCAATAATAACAGTTTTATTTTATAGCACAAAAGGCCTAGTCACAAGGACAAAATTTTAAATTATAAGCCATGATTTCAGAGAATCAAGGTCTTTAAGTATATTAGCACAACTGGCTTAGTCACATGGACATATATAATTTATAAGCTATGATTTCAGAGAATCAAAGCATGAAGGTATTCTGGCACAATAGGCCTAGTCACAAGGACATTTGTAAATTTTAAGCTATGATTTCAGAGAATCAAAGCATGAAAGTATATTGGCACAATAGGCCTAGTCACGTAGACAATTATAAATTATATGCTAGGATTTCAGAGAATCAAGCATTTGAGGTTTGAACCTAGTTCATTACCTTTATCTGACAGGGAGTCATAGCTACCACTGTATTTTGGCTCATGTAGAAATGAGCAAGGCCCGTAGGCACTATATTACCAAGTATGGTTAAAATATGATCATCTTAATTGATGACATAAACCCAGGATTCAGGGATCATTAAACTGGGTTAGGAATCTTTTGAAGGATCCTTTATAAAAATGACGTGTGTGATTTTAATTGAATCACATCTGCCAGGAGTGTTAACATGTTTTAAGATGTTAACAGGGAATTGAATCTTTTTAAACAGGTCTTACCATCTTGGCCCGGTCTTATAATTGACCCAAGGCTAGGTTTCACATTTAAGATTCTTAATTAATGATTTGAATCTTTTTAACAGGTCTTACCATCTTGGCCCGGTCTTATAATTGACCCTAGGCTAGGTCTTGCCGTTTTAGATTTTGCCATTTTATTATCATGGTAGATCTTGCAAAAAGGAAATATTATTTTTTTCCATTTATTTAATATTTCTTATTTAGAATGAAAGTTTAAACTTAATCATTCCATTATATAAAAATAAAAGTATAAAGTTGCCCTAAGCGGGACTTAAAAGGAATAATGTCGTCCTCGAAGGGACTGAAAAGGTAAATATGTCCTTATAAGGACTATTGAGGAAAACGATCTTCAGCAAAGGAGTTTCTTCTTCATTCAATTCTTGAAGGCTTTCTCCTTGGTCGCACGTTTCGTCCTGGTCGCGGTACGAAGCTCAGCATTTCAAGGCTCCAGATGTGGAGAATTCTTATTACCGCTTCTTCGCTTGGCGACGTATCCAATATATAAAAATTTGGAAGCAAAACTTCAAGATTAGGATTGAGAATATTCCTAAGTTAAGTCTAGACTCAGAAGGTTTAGATATGTGCAATTATGTAACTGAGATTAAACACAAAAGACTAGTGTTTAATTCACTCAGTGTTGGCTCTGATACCAACCTGTCACACCCCGATTTCCATGTGTCACCGGTGGGCCCGGTGGGGGAGTATCGTGACGTCATGGTTGGCAACATAATAGTCAAACAACACAATATATATGAATGCACAGCGGAAGCAAACGATAATCATTATTACATTCCGAATATAAAGTAATATTCAGTATATCAACGGAAAGTAAAGGATCTACAGGCGGATCTTTAAAACATATCATTTGTTCAACAGACTTTAGACGCCTAGAACTTGCAAGGTTCCTTATTATGGTCCTGAGCCGCTTCCAGCCTATTACGTACTTGTACCTGTCACTTAGACTTTTGAAAATACGTCAGTTTTCACTGGTAAATACACTCAACCGACTCATTTGAAAAGAGTTTAATAGAATTGATTTGAATGCACCAGGCACAAAACCTTTTGACACTTTGATTAAAATGCACAGAGGCAAAATTAATCTTTTTATGCTTTGGGATAAACTATATCTCATGTTATCAGTTTTACATAACTTGCTCTACATACGGGGCCCGAATCTATGCCGGATCATGATTAACCGACACACCACTATTCCCTTATTGGGAATCCCTTATTGGGTATGATTATTATTTAGCATATAGCATCTGTCAGGTGTATGCCTACACCTCGTGCTTAAGTCGTGGCCATTGCAATTTAATGAGTCAAGGATATCCAGGACACGGTCGCATTAACCCCCAATGTTTCAGTCAAGCAATACGAATTAAAACAGGTTATTTGGATTTCCCGACTCATTGGTCTTTGAATCCCATACCTGACCATGCGGTATTTATATTACCGTATCCCAAGCCCGTAATAGGGAAAATAAGTTAAGAGTATTTACCTGAGCTAGCTCCTGTCTTAAATAGCAAGAATTTATAACTCAGCCGTATTCACTTAAGTAAGCGTAGGTACAATTTACCGGAAAGCTCTAGTCTGGAATGATGGTATAAATAATTAATTTGAATGCTAACGGGTCTTTAATTAAGTCTAAGCTTAGACCAGTTAGTCTTACAGGAAGATACGGTTCAGACGCATGATTAAGCGAAGACCGGATAGAACGTGATTTAGACCCGACAAGTTTGAAGACTTGTTTAATATGGGTTCATTATTCACATTCTGGATTTTGAGATTAAACCGATAAGGTTTGACCCGTTTCGGCTAATTTATGTAAACTTGTTACATAAACCGAGCCGAACGCGTAAGATGCGTAACGGGTATCCGTAAGAGCCATATACAGGTTTCCTAAGTTAATATGCTTCAAATATGTTGTAACATCAGTAGGATGTCTTTCGTTATGCCCCGAACTAACTTAAACACAAACTATGCCCCGTAGGGGTAGTTTGGTCATTTTAAAGTTTGTAAAAGTGTTTATATGTTAAACTGAGTTACAGGTCTGATGTAAACAGCAAACATACTCATTTTGATGGGTTATAACAGTAGGCTAAGGCTTATATGTGAAATTTATCATATTTAACCAAACTATGCCCCGTAGGGGTATTTTGGTAATTTCACATAAGCTGAAAAGCTCAAAAACGAAGTCTGAGTTTATTACCCTTTGCTTACTGTTAGAATATCATATTTTGCCTCATATATCAGTAGGTATCAACCCGGGTATGTCCAATATGATTCTAAGACATACTATGCGTTAAAAACGCTAATTATGGCGATTAAAGGCCATTTCCGGGTTCCATACTTAAATATGATATTTTTATATTTCCAGAAGGCTTAAAATAATTTATTAATCATATGTGATCAGTAGAAAAAGGTTTGGAGTCGTTTAGATAAGTAAAACTCATTTTATGGCCCGTAAGGGCAAAACCGACAATTACCGGATTAAGCCTACGACTACTAGTTATGCTCAGCCTAAAATTAATTAAAAATCTTTAAAAATCCCAAAATAATATATAACATCAGTGGGTAAAAGATTAGATATCAAAAAGTATGTTTAACTAGGCTATACGCTAATTACGCCATTTTATTAACATAAAGCTTTAATTTAGCGACAATGAGCATAACTATTAATCTACAAGTCAAACTGATGTCAAACTTTGCATACAAGTCTAAATATCAGTAACTAAGGATTCTACACTTTTACATTTTCATAAATCATGATTTAAGGTAATAAGGGCATAACGGTCCAAGTATGAGCATTTAACGGAAACTTGCATATAAATTGGATAACTAGTGAACCAAGGTGTACGATCACAGAGGGTTGTTCTAACATGTATCCTAATCCAATTTAAGCTCTGTGGCATTTCTAAAATATGCCCAAACGGGTCAGAACTGAAAGTCAACCGAAAAGTCAAACTATGTGACTTTCGGTTCCGAACCGGGTCTAAACAGGAAATAGTCGGGTTGAACATGTTGGGACATGTTCCTACACTTATTTCTAAGTTATAACAATATTCAAACAGGTTACAAATGTTCTAGATAGCTAATTATGCATAAATGACAATTTAAGCTATATGTTGACTTTTTAAGTAAAGCTTTGACCCGACATTTGACCTGTTTAGGATGGTGATCAGGGGAAACCCTTTCGGAGTTTTATTACCCACATAAATACCATTCTAAAACTACTTTTAATTCGAGATAAGACTGAGTCATTAGTGACTAATCTCGAAGTCAAACCGTAATTACGACGGTTTGACTTTTAGCTAATTAACTAAGCTAAACTCAAACAAATAAGAACTAGAAGACTTACAATAGTCCAATGCACGAATTATGATCAGAAGGGAGAGTTCCTTAGCTCCAGGAATGCTCCAAAGATCAGTTGCAAGTGTGAAGAATGAATGTGCAACATGTTGGGCTTTATATAGTGAAGAACTCACCATGATTGGTTGACAACTCACTCTAGGATTAACCATAATTCGTTTACACATGTCCCTAAGGTCTAGGAACATTTTAGGGGTCGTTTACAACTGATAAAAACCGAACAAACAGGTCACAATCGCGAAATAACCTGCTGCAGGAGGTTTTCTGATGCTGGGCACTACCTTACGGACCGTAAGGCTGCCAGTGCTACGGTCCGTAAGCTTCACATCAGCCACAACTTTTGACTTTTCTTTGGTGTGTTGACTATGCAATCCCATTATCCGACTTTGTGACCTCAAAACAACATTGAGGGACCTCTATAATGTGTCTAGTACAGTTCCTTACCCTACCATTTGCATTTGTTTGCTTAGGTTCCAAAAACAAGACCCGAAAACCAAGTGTTACCATTGCTTTTTCTTAGTAGGATCACATCATGCACTTGGGGTCCTATTATAATCAATAATTTCTGTACTGAGGGTATAAAAGATGGATATAATATTTAATCGGGTCTTGGGATTTATACTTGAGGTCGTTCAGAGGTAACAATTTAACATGACGCCACTTTAATCCTACCGAAACATCTTTATTAAATCCGGGTTTTTCAACGCGTTTTGTCTTACATGACGCGTGTCATTTTATTATTAAACCCGAAATTTTTGAGGTGTTACACTAAGTCTCTTACATCACTTGGTGAAGACAAAGTGTCTAGTGTAATATTTTTTATTTTTAATCTTTTCGCACTTTTTAATTGGTTATGTATTAATGACTTTAATAACTAGTTTCTTATGTTGAAGGTGATTCTTCCTTATCGTTTGTCTGTGGTGACTTGGCATTATTTTACTGTCTATATAAAATAAAATATTTTCACCATTCATATCTCCACGGTCTATATGGAGGTATGTTGGCTACCTGGTCGGGGGTTAAGGGGACGGTTTGGTAAGAGTCTTGCCATTGTTCAGTGTATAGATCCTGCAAAGGACCTGGGTCAAATTTAGTAGGACCTCCTTCAATACTTAACGGTATTGGATGGCGAGGGTCCAAACTCTTTGATCCCCTCATAAGTTAAGCTACTATTAAAACTTTAACCCGGCTACTTGGGACTTTATCCCTGCTGACTCAGACTACTTAGCCGAGGGTAACGTCGCCTTCAAAAGAGGGGCCTACCACATTATGCATTAATAACTTAATTAATTATCTTTCAATAATCCGACCCTTTAGGATTGTATCCTTGCTGACTCAAACTACTGGGTTGAGGGTAACGTCACCTCCAAAAGAGGGGCCTACTACAATAACTAAGATAATCTCTTAAATAGTGCAAAAGTGCGGAAATAATCAAAGGTTACACTAAACACGAGTCGGAGCCAAGTGATTCATCTTGTCTATCTGTTTTTACTTTTATTTTTATTTTTCAGCATTTTAGTTAGTTTTTATTTTCTTAGTTTAAACCTTTTTTCTAAACATTTGATTTGATTAGACGTTGAGGATAAACTGGTACTAAAATCTCTTGTGTCTTTGGACGACCTCGGTATCTTACCAACACTATACTACGCTCACGACGGGTGCACTTGCCCATATGTGTGTTTAGTGTTAGTAAATATCGTGTTTTATAAATTTAAAACTTGGCTAAAGAAAGTGTAAAAGGGCTTAAAATATACTTAAACTTATATACACACTTCACACGCATCACTAAACCCTAAAGCTAAACCCTTAGGCTAAACCCTAAAAGCCAAACCCTAATATATTTAGGGTTTAGGGGTTATGATTTAGGGTTTAGGGTTAAGAGTAACTAGTTAGGGTTCGACGATACGGTTCCAACGCCGCTGGAATGAGTCCAATCGGAGTTCGTTTGAGTCGGTTCCCCACTGTTCCCCACTTTTTTAGTGTTCCCCAATGAACCTCACACTATATATATATATATATAAGGTAAGGATAGTGTAAAAAGGGTCTAAAGTGTAAGAAGTGTATTATAACACTATATATAATACTATATAATACCATATAATACCATAATAACACCGTATAACAATATTTAATACCATATAATACCATATATGATAGATGTATAGTGTTATATTTGTTATATAATGATATAACATAGTGTTATATGGTATTATATGGTGTTACATATTGTTATACGGTGTTTATATGGTGTTATATAGTATTATATATAGTGTTATAATACATTTCTCACACTTCTCACACTTTGAGCACTTTTACAGGATCCTCTACCTATATATATATAGGGAGCCGCTAAAATGAAAACCACCTCCAGTTGTAAGAAACATGGGAACCACTCTCCACCAATCGTAATCAGCCAACGAAAAGGGTAGTTTGGTCATTTACCCTAATTGTCTAATCTCACCCATCTCTCTTCATTTAATTCACACCCTCTCTCTCTTTATTTAATGCACACCATCTTTCTCTCTTCCTTTTTAAATCCCCTGTCTTCTTCATTTCTCTCAAAAACATCACCTTCATCTTCATGAGACAGAAGGGTGGCAAGATCTGCATTCAAAATCACCTTCTTCATTTCTCTAAAAAAAACCCTCATTCAAAATCAAACTGCAGCTTTCCTTTTAAGCTCTCGGTCATCCCTGTTTTTCTCTCTCCGGCCTCCCTTCCTCTCCGCTGTCGCCGTCACCCCACAGCTACCCCTCTGTCGCTGCATCTGTCACAAAGATCTGCACATTCGCCGGTGCTAAACCTTTGATGGAATACCCCTCTCTCCTCCGTGTTAGACGTTGTCGGTAAGATTTTCTCAGATCTCTCTCTCCTTGTTCACCACCGGAAATCTGGTGGTGGTGGTAAGCATAGATCGGCGATAGTGGGGGTGTGGGGTAGAGGTGGGCGTCGGTTTTGGTGGTGGTGGCGTTAGGGTTGGTGGCGGTGGGGGTTTTTGGTGGTGTGTGGCAGAGGTGGGTGACCGATGGTTAATGTGGAGTCGGTGTCAGGAGACGGTGGCGGGGCAGGTGGTGTGTTCGGAAGCCGGTGGTAGGGCAGGTGGTTGGTGGGGAGACGGTGTCGGTGGTCATCGGTTCAAGGTGTTCATTGTTCTGGTTGGTGTTCATTGTTCTGTTTGGTGTTCATTGTTCTGGTTGGTGGGTTTTGTTGCATTTGTTAAATTCTTGGCACAGACAAAAGACGGTTGAGGTTTTGTTTCATTTGTTATCAATGTTTCAGTTTTGGTGGGTTTTGTTGCATTTGTTATCAATGATTCAGTTTTGGTGGGTTTTGTTAATTTTTGGTGGGTTTTGTTTGCATTTGTTATCAATGTTTCAGTTTTGGTGGGTATTGTTGCATTTGTATTCTTTGATTCTCATAGGTTTTGATCTGTTTTAAATTGGGCGGCGATGACGAAAAAAAACGTAGATTTTGTTGACGATGGCGCGGCAAAGATGGCGGAGGGTAGGTTTTTGAATCTGCAACCCCACTTTTGCAGCCATTTTGATTATCGAAAACTCTGAGCCAAGCCCCGTTTTTTTTTCGAGATATATATTGTTTTGATGTTGTTGGCTTTTTTTATTTCTCCCCCCAGTCGATGATGATAACAATCTATCTGAGACACCTACCGAGTTTGCGATTTATGGGTGCGTTCGTTTTTACGTAAAACGTAAAAAGTTTTGCGTAAAATGTAAAACTTAAAACATAAAAAGTTTAAAAAGTTTAATGTAAAACGTAAAACGTAAAAAGTTTTACGTAAAGCATAAAACGTAAAACGTAAAAAGTTTAAAAAGTTTAACGTACAACGTAAAACGTAAACTTTTTAACGTAAAACGTAAACTTTTTAACGTAAAACGTAAATTTTTTAACGTAAAATGTAAAGTTTTTAACGCAAAACGTAAACTTTGTAACGTAAAACGTAAACTTTTTAATGTAAAACGTAAAACTTTTTTTATGTAAAAACCCGGTCGCAAAAAACGGCGCGTAAAATGTAAAAAACTGCGCGTAAAACGACGATTGAAACGTAAAAAAAGCGCGTAAAACGCAAAAAAACGACGATTGAAACGTAAAAAACAGCGTGTAAACCGTAAAAAGCGGCGCCTAAAACGTTAAAAAAACGGCGCGTAAAGTTTTTAACGTAAATGTCGGCGCGTTAAAAAAAAGACGCCTAAAAAGCCGGGCGTAAGAACGGGGCTTAAAAAAACGGCTCTTCAAAACGTTTTTTTAAACTAATCTTAAAAAAAATATTATAAAAATCTGATTTCAAAAAGTTTTTAAACCAAAAAATCAGTTTCTTAATAAAAAAATTATTAGGACAAAAAAAGTAATTAATGAATGGGACAAAAAAGACATTTAAAAATAATATATATAAAAAGACAAAAAAACAACAATTTTACCTGAATACCTTTTAACAATAAAATAATAAAAACATAATAAGACAAAAAGTTTTTAATATTAATATTAACTACTTTTAATCTCATCCATTCATCTAGTTGATCTAAGGGTTAAAAAGTGGTTCCCATGGTTCTTACAACTAGATGTGGTTTTCTTTTTAGCGGTCCCCTATATATATATATAGGATTGAGTTAAAATGAGAACCACCTCGAGTTGTAAGAACCACGAGAACCGCGCCCCGCGGGTGGCCGTTGACCACGAAAATTTTTTTACACCTAGATCCGTATATTTTAACACCGGGGGTAAATTTTGGGTTCAAACGGCGCGCCCGAGGGGGTAGTTTTTTACGCCCAAAGTTTGGGTTTTTTTAATTTTTTTAATTTTTCTTTTTTTTTTAACCAAACTTTGGGCGTAAAAAACTACCCCTTCGGGCGCGCCGTTTGAACCCAAAATTTACCCCCGGTGTTAAAATATACGGATCTAGGTGTAAAAAAAAATTCGTGGTCAACGGCCACCCGCGGGGCGCGGTTCTCGTGGTTCTTACAACTCGTGGTGGTTCTCATTCTAGCCATCCCCTATATATATATATATATATATATATATATATATATATATAGGCTAATGCTAAACAAAAAACCCTATCTATCTTAGGAAACTCTGGAAACTCAAAGCTCCCGACTTTTTTTTTTGAAAAAAATAACACATGTAATATACATGTTTTTAAGAGTTTTGGGCAAAAAAAACAAAAAAGCGCCGAGTACTTTTTAAAAAAAAAAATAAACAATTTCCAAAAACTTCGTTGACTAACATGTGTTAGACAAAAAATGCTGAAAGTTGCTGAAATTTGTTTTTTTTTTTTTTAAAAACTGTTCGGCGCTTTTTTGATTTTTTTGGCCCAAAACTCTTAAAAACATGTATATTACATGTGTTATTTTTTTCAAAAAAAAGGTCGGGAGCTTTAAGTTTCCCGGGTTTCCTAAATATTTAGGGTTTTCTATATAGCCCAACCCTATATATATATATATATATATATATATATATATATATAGGGAGGTTCATTTGAGAAGAAAAAGAACAAAGGATACAATTGTAAAATATTAAATAGTTTTTCTTACATCTCATTTATTATTATCTTTGACTAATTAATTAGTCATAAAGACTATTGTCCTTCACACTAATTTTTTTGCCTACACACATCAAAATTTATCCTACACGTTTTGAAAATTTATCCTACATATATTGAAATTTATCCTACACACCTCGTAATTTATCCTACACTTTAAATTAATTGTTTTTTTTCTTTGAAAAAATATTTTTTTTGAAAATAAGTTACAAATTTAATTTACTAGCTATTAAAAAGGAAGACTAACAATTAATGATCTATCTAAGTTTACCAATATACCCTTACACTAATATTAAATACAAAAATTAAATGAAGTAAAATGAAAAATTCTTATTGGTTGAAATTTGTTCTTTTTTATTCTTACAAAAAATTTCTTCTCATTTGAACCCTCCACTATATATATATATATATATATATATATATATATATATATATAGGATAAGGCTAGGTAGAAAACCCTCTTTAGGTAGAAAACCCGGGAAACTCAAAGCTCCCGACATTTTTTTTTTGAAAAAAATAACACATGTAATATACATGTTTTTAAGAGTTTTGGGCCAAAAAAATCAAAAAAGCGCCGAACGTTTTTTTTTTTTTTTAAAAAACAAATTTCAGCAACTTTCAGCATTTGTTGTCTAACACATGTTAGTTAACGAAGTTTTTGGAACTTGTATATTTTTTTTAAAAAAAAGTACTCGGCGCTTTTTTGATTTTTTGGCCCAAAAGTCTTAAAAACATGTATATTACATGTGTTATTTTTTTTAAAAAAAAATGTCGGGAGCTTTGAGTTTCCAGAGTTTTCTAAGAAAGATAGGGTTTTTTGTCTAGCCCAACCCTATATAGGGTGGAGTTATTGTAAAAAAGACCAAAAGTGTGAGAAAGGTAAAAAAGAATCTCAACCATTAGATCTAAATTAATTGAAAAGGGTAAGATTGTAAATTAATTAACAAATTCAAATATGGTAATCCTTGATTTAAGGATTTGGAGAGAGAAAATCCCTGATTTAAGGAAAATAACCGTCCATAAATATAACACCATTCAGAACATGTTTATACATGGTGTTTTAAATATAACACAATTCAGAAAAATATAACACCATTCAGCACAAAAATAACACCATTCAGCAAACAAAAAAACACCATTCAGTAAACAAAATAACACCATTCAGAAAAATAAAATAAACACCATTACTGAAAAGAAAAAAATAACACCATTCAGTACAAAAATAACACCATCCATCAGTAAAATAAAAAAAACACTATTCAGTACAAAAGAATGTAACACCATTCAGTACAAAAATAACACCATTCAGCAAACAAAATAACACCATTCAGTAAAACAAAAAAACACCATTCAGAAAAAAATAACACCATTCAGAAAATAAAATAAACACCTCTGTATCATCTTCTTCACTTCCGGCACCACCACCACTTCCACTTCCGGCACCACCACTGCCGATCCAGTACCACCACAACCGCCGCCGCTCGAACCACCACCACCGCCGCTGCCGCTCGCATCACCACCACCTCCACTGCCGCTCGCATCACCACCGCCGCCTCTGCCGCTCGCACCGCCACCACCACCGCTGCCGCTCGAACCACCATCGCCGCCTCTGTCGCTGCCGCTGTCGTGTATGATCATCCGATTGATTGAAAATATGTTTCTCAATGTACAAGCAAATCGATGGAAGAAGAAAGAGAAAGAGATAAATTGGGAGCGTATGAGAGAGAGAACGAAATTTCAGGGATATTGATTTACAAAATGGATATAAAAAGACACAATTGCCCCCATATGTTTCAATTCAGTCCAAGTTAACAAAAATATTTTACAAGTTGGTCCCAATTGATCTAAACCATTAGATCAAAAGATCTAATGGCTGAGATTCTTTCTTACCCTTCTCACACTTTAGGTCTTTTTTACAGGATCCTCTACCTATATATATATATATATATATATATATATATATATATTTTGAACGGCAAATCACTTTATATATAAATATAAAGAGCCAGCAAGAAACTGGGAGAATCCAAAACAAAAACAGAACAAAAAGCGAAAAAACTAGAACAGTTACATCAACTCAACCACATCAAACGCCAACCAGTTCTCCCACTTAGGCTTCTTCAGCTTGGCCCGATTGCATATCCAAAGATAGGATATATTAGGTAAAATGTACAAAATCTAGCTAATCATTATAACTAGCTTTAATAATATCTTCCAAATCAAAACCACCCAATTAACCTTATAAAACAGTTGTATAATATTGTGTTTCTATTATACATATATTTAATGATGATTGACTACTTTTGTTATGTATTTAAAATTTACGTTAGCTTTATATGTTTACATCTTTGACCCAACCTAATCCAAGCTGGACCGAATTTTTTTAATATATATCGATAATGATTGGAATGAAACAATTATTTAGGGGCTGTTTGGCTAAGCTTATTTTAGTGACTTATTTCCTTATTTACTTTTTGAAAAGTTAAAAGGTGTTTGGGTTAGCTTATTATGTGAGAGGAATAAGTAAATAAGTTATTCCATTATGACTTATTTGCTTTTCAAATAATCAAATAAGTAAATAAGTCAAAAAAATAAGCTTAGCCAAACAGCCACTTATAGTGAACTGACCCAACAAACTTTCAACTCCCATGAAAAAAATGTAATGGGTCCGCCACAGTGTGAATGCAAGTAGTCCTAGTGTATTAGACTCATACAACCATCACTTACAAAATTCAAAATCCATCATGTATCTCATAGGCGAAGCTTAGTTGGGGCTTGGGGGGCCTCACCCTTTTGTTATTTCGCTTCTAATTAAGTGTAAATTTTACCGAAAATTTCCGCAAATCCCCCCGCCCTATTTAAAGGTTCAAGATTATTTATCATGCCATGCAACACAAGTACCAATAACTCATGTTTTATTCGTATCAGCATAGTTGCATAAATGAATTAATACAGCCATATGTCCTCCTATACAGTCTACACGCGACGGTTACGATGCTCATTCCAGCACTTCCAACAACCATAACCACCCTTCTTCACTGCAAGTGATGGTCCTTTTGTGTCCGTAGTGGTAAGGTGTCTCCCCTCTATTAATACTGCATAGTGCATGCATAGATGGTTATTAGGGAGTATATTTATTAAGATCAATTAGGATTAGAAGCCCTTCTAAAAAAAACTTTGTGTATTATCCATGGGTTTTGCAGAGACTAAACATAAATGAAACTAATATTTTACATCCAAACACACATGAATGGTTGGATTCAACTAAGGATACCACATTTTTATGAGACTAAAACTACATGAAGTTGTGAACCACAAAACTTGTTTTAAATAAAAAAATAAAAATAAGCAGGGAATCAATTTTAAAAACATGACACTCCAACACTAAGTTTCTCACCTTCAAAAGTATTCTTTGAAAAATATAGAATATGCAACGGTTCAGAACCGGACTGAACCGAACGGGACCGAATCGGATCCGTTTAAAGTTAAATATAAGAACCGGAACCAACCCGTATTTTAACGGTTCCGGTTCAGTTTGAAACCGGGTTAAATGGTTCTCGCGTAAACGGTTCTCGCCATAACCGGTTGTCAACTAAATCCTAAAACTAACAACAAAATAAAAACTAGAGTTAATTGCCAAAATCGTCCCTGAGGTTTGTGCAGGTTTGTCATTTTCGTCCAAAATGACACTTTTGTACCAAATTGCCCCCAACGTTTGTAACTTTTTGCCATTTTCATCCAAACCACTAACTTAATTTATTTTTTCTGTTAACTTAAGGATATTTTGATGAAACTGGCAAATAAAAACTACAAGGACGATTTTGGCAATTTACTCAAACTCTTTTAAATTTCTTTTATTTAATTAATTTTGTTACATATATAATAAAAAAGAATACACATGCAATTTTTATATGAAAAAATAATAGCTTTGTCACACAATTTTTATAAATTTTCATCCAACCACTAAGTTAATTTTTCTATTAAGGAGAAGGATGTTTATAAACTAAGATATAAATTAATTTCTAATTTTTTATATAGATCAGTTTTATAAAAATAAAATCTACTTAAAACTCTAAATTTTATAAAGCTAAAATGCCGGTAACCTTATTTAAAAAGGTAAAATAAAAAAAACTTATTATATGTACCAAGTTTGTAATTTATCTTCTACTCTTTTAAATTCGCTCATAAGGAAAAACAGAAGCCAGTGCCCCCCCCCCCCATCTATCAAACAACGTATCGTTGCCAAACCTTAAAATTACCCACCAAATTGTAATTATAACGCTATGAACCAAAAGTTTCTTTACTCAAGACACTCAGAATAAGTATTAGTTAGTTACCCTCATAATCTTAATTAAATAAATATTTTATTTCTACCAACATATTTTCTAGGTGCTCAACATATTTAAAAAATATGTAACGTTTTACAATTTTTTTTCTATCTCTACAACTTATAATTACTAAAAGTTGTAATCTATTGTTATGTGTTGCACACCAATGACGTTTTCTCTTTATAAAACTGATTTATATAAAGAAGCTGTAAATTAATTTCTGTCTTAATTTATAAAATTTAAAACATCCTTAACCTTAACAGAAAAAATAAACTGAGTTAGTGATTTTGATGAAAATTTATAAAAATTATGTGACAAAACTATTAATTTTTTTTCTAAAAACTCCATGTAAATTTTTTTTATTATATATGTAACAAAAATAATTAAATAAAAGAAATTAGAAAGGGTTTGATTAAATTGCCAAAATCATCCCTGTGGTTTTATATTTTCCAGTTTCATCCAAATATCCTCAACTTAATAGAAAAAATAAACTAAGTTAGTGGTTTGGATGAAAATTGCAAAAAGTTACAAACGTTGGGGGCAATTTGGTACAAAAGTATCATTTTGGACGAAAATGACAAACATGCCCAAACCTTAGTGGCGATTTTGGCAATTAACTCTAAAAACTATTAAAACAATCAAACCGTTTAAAACATATAACTAAGAGTTACAACATTCAAAATTCAATCAATCAAAGTAAAAGTAGCATCAATAAAATGTTTCTAACCATGAAATGCAAGTATACAATGTAAAACAAAAATCAACTAAAATTTTTCGGTTAACCATCACAAAAACATCATTTAAACATTACATAAAACTATTTTTATATTCTTTAATCCTAGACATATTTTTCTAAATATAATATTTAAAGTTTATATAAATTAATAGGGTTTTTGAATATATTATTTAAAGTTTAACTTAAGCCCATTCTAACGGTTCTTTAAACGGACCCGTTGGTTATAACCAGAACCGAACCGAGGACCGTTTATTCCCAAATTAAAGAACCGGAACTGGACCCGAAATACAACAATACGGTTCGGATCTGACGGTTCCGGTTCGATTCTCCGGTTCTGGCGATTCGAAACCGTAAATTGCTCGTCCCTAATCATATATACCTGGAGGTTGGTCATTAACTACTTGGGGTCTTTTGGAGGTTTGAATGTTTCTTCCTTGTGAAGAAATCAGGAAAAAAGTAAAAAGAACAGCTAAGAAGAACATAACACCAGTGCACTTCATTTTCAGAAAACATGTTTTGATGCTGGTGTGTTGCTTTGATTTATATAGAAGATGATAACATTGTCAACTTAAGTGAGGCGGTTTGTTTTTTCTTTTTTTAGAAAGTAAGGAAATAGTAGTAAACAAAGGTAAAAAGTCTACTTGCAACCTAATCATACATATCAGCGTGTTGACATTTTCAGTATCTTCAAGAAGGATCAAGAAATGCTTGGCTGACTAGGGGTGCAAACGAGTCGAGCCGAGCCTGAGCTCGATCAGGCTCGAGCTCGAGCTCGTTTCACATATCAAACTTCGAGCTCGAGCTCGGCTCGATTCAAGCTTTATTTCTAAAGCTCGAGCTAGGCTCGATGGTAATTTTTCAAGCTCGAGGAGCTCGGCTATATTAATTATAATTATTATTAAACATATAATTTAGTTATTTTTTATATTTATATAAATGATAATTATTATTATTATATAAATATATGTTTAATATATTAATTAAAAATATATAAACAGAAAGCTCGTTTAGGCTCGCGAGCCAGTTCGAGCTTGATAAGCGAAGCTCGGGCTCGTTTACTGAATGAGCTTGTTTTTAGGCTCGGGCTCAAGCTCGTTTAAGCTCGGCTCGTTCAAGCTTTTTTTTTAGCCGAGTTCGAGTAGCTCGGCTCGTTTGCACCCTTACTTGGCACTCACGTTTTTAAGGCCTCATGATATTATATAATACATACTAGCATAGATATGTATGTGATTTTGCTAGACTTGTTGGCCTTAATTATTGACCAAGTTTACATAGATGGAGAAACAAAATACGGATCAAAGATCTATTTACTAGATAGTCATAGGTTAAGTGTATTTTGTTTGCATTAAAAGACCTACATTCAAGTGTTGGGGGATGTACGGTTGTCCCGTAAATAAAATTATTGTATTTTCCAGACAACGTTGAGGAGGGTTGTTTAATTACATCAAAGGACCGAAGCCAAGAGACGGGGCGTTGATATTGTTGCTCCAATGTTTTCCACCAGCCTTGCGCCTTTCTCAACCTGAAAAAATACCCAATACGCATATAGATACCATGTACATGACTTACCAACCAATCATTGGTTGTGATTGGCTCTTAAGTCATGTTTGTATCATCTTTATATGCATATTTGTATCATCTTTAGCATAGATACATTAGAAGATATTTATATAGCATGTATGCATGTATATATGACTAAATGAGTATGTATATATGTATATATTTCTTGATTATACCTATAGGTTTCTTGGATTGGGGCTGAACAGTCGGGTGGGTACTTCCCGCAGAAGAAAGGAGGACAAGGGAGAACAAAACAATCAAGAACAGTGTAAAACCACTATTGGATTTCATCTTGTTAGAGTATGTGGGTGGGGGGGGGGGGGAATAGTGCACGGTCCTCCCAACCGTCGGAGTGATCCCACTCCGGGAGCCGCTACCCGACTAAGCTAGCTCCGCGGTGAATTCCCCTTGCCGAGTTCTTATCCTGGGCGACATATGCCACTCCCAAGACTCGAACCCGATACCTCTGGGAAGAGGTGGGTGTCGGTGGCCAACTGGGCTACCCAGTTGGTTTTGTTAGAGTATGTGTTGAATGCATTATATGAATGCTTTATATAGATCCATATGCCATGTGCTAAGTGTTCCTCTTCTATTTCTTATGTTTTTTTCTATTTTTCTTGTTGTTCTAAATTTCACTTTATAATAGCTCTAAACACTTGTATTCTTTTAGATTGGATAAGAATATTCGAGTGCTCATATTTAAAGGGAGCCACAAACTCAAGGGGGGAAGTACGATGAAGAGTATTGAAGTATCACAAATTAGACAGGACTTGTCTTTAGTAGCTAGTTTGGTAGCATAAGTTTAAAGGGTGATTCTTGGGACTCTTTATGTCTTATGTATGCAATAAAAGTTAAGTTACATTGCTACTCATGAGCAAAGTTTCTATAGATGAATATTATGTCTATAGTGAGTCAAACAACGTTTAAGGAGACTATTGTAAATAATTTTTTTCTTTTGTATCATACGCTATAAAATATACTGAGTACCGGTACCGTAACGAACTGAGTTGTGTTCAAAATAATGTACTTTTTTCATGGTCTAATGTATACCGATTGCTGGTATCATAACGATACGAAACAAACCAAAATGGTGTTGATTGAACGACGATATCTGTAACAACCCTCCTGAAATTTTTCCGACACCCTAATATATTTTAAAATATTTCAATATGTCTTAAAATACACCCCGTATGTGAAAACCGAGCCCAAAATACGATATAACATTAAAAATTAAATAAAAACAAGAAAATTGAGTTTGTCGCGGGCCGCGACAGCTCCAAGGCGGGGCGACACCCGGTGCTGTCACGTGTCGTGTAGCGTGTCGAAGCTAGGGCTGAGTCGGACGAGCTAGGGCCTACCCTAGGGGGACTCGCGGGCCGCGTAGCCCCTTGCTACGTCTTACGCGGGCCGCGTAAAACCAAAAATCTGGCCCTATAAAGTGGGAGCTCGGGCCTTCAGTTTTCGTCGCTGGAATGCCGTCTCGGGGAGGGTATTACTAATGTTAAAATGGGTTATTATACTAACGCGTGTGCATTTGTGCAATTTATAGATTGCCACCAGAAAACCCTAAAGGATAATCTAAGACAGCAATGTGAGTAATCTCTTTTTTGCAAATTGTTTTTTCAAAACCTCACACGATTAATTATATATATATTAAACTATACAATTATCGGCGGTATGTTGGGGTTTTGTATACAAAATTTGTTACTGCCTTGCGAGGGGTAACATGCCCACAAGTCGGGTTGACAGTACCGTGGTGGTAATTGATATGACTTAGAAACAAATGTAATTGCGTGAACGCCCTCAATACTGTACAATGGTTTTTATTTAAACTTGATTAAACTGGGATTCACTCACCAGTATTTCCCACTGACAAAATGTTTTTAAACGCGTTTCAGGTAACAAATTGTGAAAGCCAATAGAAGACAGTTGGACAGCACTGAAGGCTTGAAAAAGTGGCAATAAAGTTACCTAAAAGAAATAGATGTTTTTATTAAATAAATAGGGTTTATCCATATGAAAAATGTGTGTACTTGAAACTTGGAATTTTTCCCATGTGTTTAATATATTAAAAAGCGTGGTATTTTACTCTGATAAAATATTTCCTAACTACGGTCCTGATGTAAATTCCGCTACCAAAATTGACAAACACCAGATACCACCGAAATTGGCCGCCGGCCGCCCGTTCCTGGGATAAATAGGGGACGGGGGTTGCGACAGAAGGTGGTATCAGAGCTAAGCCACTGATTCAGCCACAGAAGTGTTCTGCTGACACCAAAATTCAATCTGTTAGGAAATAAATTACGGAACTACATGCATAATTGTATATTATTGTTATGTGTTATTTGACTATTTGTTAGTTTACAATATGAGCGACCAAGGACCATCCGACGCGTATCGTCAGTTGTCTGGTTCACCTAGAAGTGAAGGCGCCTCTTCTCAGCCTGCCCTCTCAGGGTACTCTGCTGATAATGAAGAAGGAATATTCGTGTTTAAGGCTCAGAGCCATTCCCTCAGAAAAAGAGAGGATGGTTCAGTAGGGGAGCACATGAGCGTAGGAAACGTATGAAAAAGTTACAAGACCAGAGAGCACTAGCAGCAGCCAAAAGAGAGGCGGATGCCCATACCCAAGACATGCTTAATAGGGGTATAGCCAACATCCATATCTTAGCAACCATAGCAGCCGACCCTAACCTGGAGCAACTAATGGCACCCCAACCATTACAGCCCATGGAAATAGAAAATAACCCTGAAAATCAAGTAGAAATGCATGATTTTAACCGGAGGATATACCTAGGGTACCCGCACCAAATCTCTTAGACCCAAATTACGACCCATGGTGGGACGACAATAGGGACTATGTGCAACGTTACCCGATACACTAAGACATGACCATGCCGAATCTAGGAGCCTACCCAGGTGTGGACCCTCTAGATCCCTATTACGATAACGATGTATTCATTAGGGAGATTTTAGAGAATCCTTACCCATACCAGGCACCTACACCTCCATACCAGGAACCCGCAGCCCAGATTCCAAACCCAGTCCTAGAACCTGCACCCCCAATGAGTGCAGAAAATGTACAAGAACTCAGGACATTTGGTGAGGAAATCTTAGAGTGTAGTGAAAGGATGAAACAGGTGGGAGAGCGACTCGTCTGGGAGTACGACGAGCGCAATATGGATTTCTGGATGAATCCATATCCGTGAATGTGAGGGTAGAAATGGTGATAATAATAATAATAATATAATATAATAATATATAATATGCGTGTATAAAAAAAACTACGGATGCCTACTATTAGTATTGTAATTTTATTTTCGGTTGTATTTTAATTTTAATTTTCAGTTCTGGCTTGTACTAGATGCATATTATATAAAAATAGAGTAAGTCGCAATGATCGACGTTTTTGACCAAAATGCATGTCATATGATTGGCTATATTAATTATTATTTTGTGATATTAATATGTGGTAAATGTCTAAAATTCAGATGGACAACGAAGTGAATCAGGAAAACCAGAATGATAACATCCAGAATGACGATAATCTGAATAATGAGAATCCAAACAACAATAACAATGGAAACCAAGTGGATAATAGTGACATCCAACACATAGTAGCACAAGGAATTATAGATGCAATGCCATTTATTATTCAAACTGTTAAGGAAGCTGATAATAAAAGTAAGCATAGTAGTAAGCGACCAACTGAACCTGAACACAGCGTAAACAATGGACCAGTACTTCCGGTGCCCATTCCCAAAAGAAGAAGAACCATGCCTTATGGTTGTTCTTACAAAGAATTCTGGTCCTGCAAACCGATAGAATTCTCGGGCAATGAAGGACCCATTGCAGCTCTACGCTGGATAGAAAAGACTGAGGCAGTCTTGAAAATAAGCAAATGTGCGGAAGAGGACAAGATAATGTTTGCTTCCAATCTGTTTAAGAATTCAGCCTTAGAATGGTGGAACATTATCCTCCAGTCTAGGGGAAGTGATAGGGTTTATAATATGGAATGGGAAGAATTTAAAAATATGATAGAAAGGAAATTCTACCCTCCTAATGAAAAGGAACAGATAGCCAATAAATTCCTAAACCTTAGGATGACTGGAGTAGATAGTAAGGGTTATACTACTACACTATTTGAATATGCCAGAATAGTGTCAACCCTTGCATCACCCGAACCGGTATTGATCTCCCGTTACATCTGGGGATTAATTGGAGAGATTAGGCATGTAGTCAAGGCAGCTAGACCCCAAACTATAGAAGAAGCTGTAGAACTAGCCAATACCTTGACAGATGAATTAATCCGTACTAGAGAAGAAGACCAGAGGAGAAACCTAGCTCAAAGGCTTACCCAAGAATTCCATTCTGGAAATTACAACCGTAGAAATGTAGGTTCTACCTCTGCGCCTTACTGTAAGGTTTGCAAGAAGAAGCATTCGGGAAAATGCTCCACTCACTGCAATTTCTGTAAGTTACCAGGACACAAGGAAGAAGATTGCAGGAGGAAATCTAGTAATGATAGTGCTTCAACTGTGGAGAAAAAGGTCATATCAAGCCAAACTATCCAAAATTGGCTCCAGCTACGAACAACAAGAACACTAAAAATGCTAGAGCATTTGTTTTGACGGCTGATGAAGCCAAGATGATTCCAGACGTAATAGCCGGTACGTTTTTAGTTAATGATGTTTTTGCTAAAGTATTATTTGACTCTGGTACGAACCAAAGTTTTATTAATACTTCATTTTGCAAACTTCTTAATCAATCATTAGCTAAACTCCCATAAGAATGTCTAGTAGAGACAGCAAACGGGGAAACCGTTAGGATTTTTGAAATCTTACAGGGAGAAAGAGTAGAGTTTTTAAATCAAAAGATTATTGCAAACCTTTACCCAATGAATCTGGAAGGATTCGATGTCGTTTTAGGAATGGATTGGTTAATAGCCAATAATGCTAGTATTTTATGTGATCAAAAGTCAATTCAAGTAAATTCACCAAGGGGTGAAAAGATCACAATTAAAAGAGATAAACCATCTAGGTCCACAAAATTCATTTCTGTGATGAAAACAGCAAGTTATATAAGAAAAGGGTCTTTAGTGTATTTGATTTCTATAATCACTAACACTAAAGGAAAAGAACTAAAAGACATTCCAGTAGTGTCTCAGTTTTCAGATGTGTTTCCAGAAGAATTACCAGGACTACCGCCAGACAGGGAAGTTGAATTCAGAATCCACCTACTACCAGGGACAACACCAATTGCCAAAGCACCTTACCGTGTGGCACCCGCAGAAATGCAGGAACTAAAGAAACAATTAGACGAATTGTTGGAGAAAGGATTCAAACAACCAAGTTCATCTCCATGGGGAGTGCCGATTTTATTCGTTAAAAAGAAAGACGGATCAATGCGAATGTGCATTGACTACCGCGAATTGAACAAGGTCACGATTAAGAATCGGTATCCATTACCAATGATCGGTGATCTGTTCGATCAATTGCAAGGAGCTCGATTTTTCTAAAAAATCGATTTAAGGTCAGGATATCATCAATTAAAGGTACAGGAAGAGGACATTCCTAAGACCGCGTTTAGAACAAGGTATGGTCATTATGAATTTACTGTCATGCCATTTGGTTTAACCAATGCCCCAGCCGCATTTATGAACATGATGAACCGAATATGTAAGCCATATTTGGATAAATTCATAATTGTCTTTATAGATGATATTCTTATTTACTCTAAGAGTAAAGAGAAACATGCAAAGCATTTGCACGTACTTCTAAGTTTATTAAGGAAAGAAAAGCTTTATGCTAAGTTTTCAAAGTGCGAGTTTTGGTTAGAACAGGTACAGTTTCTTGGACATTTAGTCGATCATGAAGGAATTCATGTGGATCCAATCAAGATTGAAGCAATTACTAAATGGAAAACCCCTGAGTCACCAACCAAGGTTAGAAGTTTCTTAGGATTGGCCGGTTACTATAGAAGATTTATCCAAGATTTTTCTAGAATAGTCATTCCCTTAACGAAGTTAACCTGTAAATCCATTAAGTTTGAATGGGGACCAAAACAGGAAGAAGCCTTTAGAATTCTTAAGTAAAGATTAACTAATACATCCATACTAGCATTACCAGAAGGAACTGAAGACTTTGTAGTCTATTGTGATGCTTCTAAGTTAGGTTATGGATGTGTGTTAATGCAACGTCAAAAGGTTATAGCTTACGCCTCTAGACAACTTAAGAATCATGAAGAGAATTATTCAACCCATGATCTCGAATTAGGAGCTATAATTTTTGCCCTTAAGATTTGGAGACATTACCTCTATGGTAGTAAGTTTACTATTTTTACTGATCATAAGAGTTTAAGGTATGTTTTCGGGCAAAAGGAATTGAATATGAGGCAAAGACGCTGGATGGAAATTCTTAGTGATTATGACTGTGATATCCATTATCATGCAGGAAAGGCAAATGTAGTGGCTGATGCTTTAAGCCGAAAGTATCATGAAAAGCCAAAAAGGATACGTTCGCTTAAATTAAATCTACAAGTAGATTTAAATAAACAGATTAGAAAAGCACAAGAATCAGTAATCAAGGAAGATACTGAAAAGTTAAAAGGAATGATCAAGGAATTAGAACAAGGAACAGATGGAATTTGGAGATTCCATAAGAAAAGAATGTGGATACCTAAATTAGGAAACCTATGCCACCGTATATTAGAGGAAGCCCATAAATCTAAGTATACGATGCATCCTGGAAACGATAAGATGTATCAGGATTTAAGAAGGAATTTTTGGTGGATAGGAATGAAAAAGGACATAGCAGCCTATGTTTCTAAGTGTTTAACCTGCTCTCAAGTCAAAGCTGAACATCAGAAACCCTCAGGTTTGCTGCAGCAGTTAGAAATGCCAGTGTGAAAATGGGAATTGATAACAATGGATTTTGTTACTAAATTACCCAAAACAAGAAAAGGTAATGACACAATCTGGGTGATTATAGACAGGCTAACTAAGTCAGCTCATTTCCTACCAATGAAGGAAACTTTCAGTATGGAATAATTAGCTAAGCTTTATGTAAATGAAATAGTTTCATTACATGGAATTCCATTATCAATTGTTTCTGATAGGGACAGTCGTTTTACCTCTCATTTTTGGACAAGTTTCCAAAAAGCCATGGGAACCAAGCTGAATCTAAGCACAGCTTATCATCCTCAAACAGACGGACAAAGCGAAAGGATAATTCAGACGATGGAAGACATGCTTAGAGCTTGTGTAATTGATTTCAGAGGTAATTGGGATGATCACTTACCATTAATAGAGTTTTCTTATAATAACAGTTATCACACAAGTATCAATGCTGCACCATTCGAAGCACTTTATGGACGAAAGTGTCGAACCCCAGTCTGTTGGGCAGAAATTGAGGAAAAGCAACTATCTGGACCTGAGATAGTGCAGGAGACAACCGACAAGATCATTCAAGTCAAGGAATGACTAAAAGCAGCACGTGATCGACAAAAGAGTTACGCTAATAACAGGCGAAAACCGTTGGAATTTCAGGTAAGAGACAAAGTGTTATTGAAAGTCTCTCCTTGGAAAGGAGTAGTAAGATTCATCAAAAGGGGAAAACAAAGTCCCAGGTATGTTGGACCTTTTGAGATTATTAGAAGAATAGGACCTGTAACCTATCAGCTACAACTGCCAGAGGAAATGGCAGGAATACATGATATATTTCATATATCTAATCTCAAGAAATATTTAGCTGATGAATCACTTGTAATGCCTCTAAAGGACATAGAGGAAAATGAACAACTTAAATTTGTAGAGAAGCCTCTACAGATTGAAGACATGAAAGTCAAGAACCTCAAGCACAAGAGATTAGTTCTGGTTAAAGTGAAGTGGGACTCCAAAAGAGGACCAGAATATACATGGGAGCTTGAATCTGAAATGAAAAGAAAATATCCACACTTATTCCAGTAGATCTCGAGGACGAGCTCTAAAACAAGGTGGGGAGGATGTAACAACCCTCTTGAAATTTTTCCGACACCCTAATATATTTTAAAATATCTCAATATGTCTTAAAATACACCCCGTATGTGAAAACCGAGCCCAAAATGCGATATAACATAAAAAATTAAATAAAAACAAGAAAATTGAGTTTGTCGCGGGCCGAGTAGCCCATGGCTACGTTTTACGCGGGGCGCGACAACTCCAAGGCGGGGCGACACCCGGTGCTACCACGTGTCGTGCAGCGTGTCGAAGCTAGGGCTGAGTCGGGGGACGAGCTAGGGCCTACCCTAGGGGGAACTCACGGGCAGCGTAGTATAACAACTCTCACCAAAACTATTATTTATTATTTTATTTTGTCCAATAGGAAACCCTAATTGAGACCCCCAAGTAATTTTGCATAACCCCTAAAATTTTCAGAACAATCGGAATCAGGATCAGGACCCCTAAAACTCAGGGGGGATAATTCCTAGTCGATAATATCCTTACAGTTTTATGTGTAAAATGAATCCGAACAAACGGTCAACTCAGCAAAGCTAGTAACAAACATGGCTACCTTATGCTAAAAGTGACCTCTCGCGCCACGCAAGAGGCCCTCGCGCCACGCGAGCGCGCCCTTTTTCCAGTATATATTCAGGAGTTTGGCACTTGAATTCCTGCGTTGGTTCGACGTTAAAATTCAATTTGAGCACTGAGATATTGTTCGATTACTATCAAAACACACACAATCACAAATTCTGCCACGACAACAGGGTAATAACTCGATCGCTGCTACGATTCAATGTCCGATCGATTAAAACTATCCGATGAATGTTTAAGTGCTGCTCAAATTAGGGTTTATACTTTGTCATTCGTCATGAATTCGATGGATGTTTAAGTATTGCACTTTGTCATTCATTGTGAAGGTTTTAGTCTCGTGAGTTATCGTAAATGTTGTATTAGTTACTAACCTAGTTCATGTGCATTGTTATTTAAATTAGGTTATCAGGCTAATCAGTAGGCTAAACTCTGCCCGTGCAAAACTGCAATGTAAGTCATTCTCTTTTTACCAAATTGCTTTCAAAATCATGTTTATTTTCAAAGTTATAATTACAGGGATTAAGTCTTTGTAGTCTCCAAATTACAGCCGGTATGTGGGGTTTTGTATACATTACTTGATAACCGTCACCATTGGACAACGGGTTAGCCAAGGGGTGATATGACCATAGTCACAGACACCATTGGACAACGAGATAGCCAATAGGGGGTCGAGTGACAAATACCGTGGGTAGATGGTTGATATGTATAAACATTGTAATCGCTTTTAATACTGTAAATTATAAGAATGCAATCGTTTTTAGTAAAAAGAATGATTCACCAGTATTTCCCCGCTGACAAAACCTTTTTCAAACATGTTACAGGTGATCTGTTGTGATCCAGGAAAAAGTGCCGCGAAGCACTACAAGCTTAAGGAAGTGGCTCAATATAAATAAAGAAACATGTTTTGTAAAATAAGGATTTCCCAGTGAAATCACTATATTGTAAACTACGGGGTTTTATCCCGAATTATGAAATAAAATAATCGGGAGTTTCAGTTTTAAAAGATCCTGCTAAAAATCTTCCGCTGTCAACTCAATTAAATAAATACCACGGGATTTCTGTCCCGCGGCCCCTGAACCGGGTCAAACCGGGCCGGGGGCCGTGACAGAAAAAGGTGGTATCAGAGCCACTGATTTAGGCTAATTAAGTATTTAGAAATACTTAATTTTTTCTGATTGCCATTTTTGGGATTATGTGTTTTATCATTTGAATATTTGTTTACAGCATGGGTAAACAAAGACTTTCGGACATCTATCGTAAAATAGATAGTGCACCAAAAGATAAGGGATCATCATCCTCAAAACACTCAGTGAATACTGAGGAAGGAATATTTGTCCGTAAGGCACAGTATGAGAAACCACTTTCTCCTAATAAAAGAAGTTGGATTATTAGAAAAAGTCAAGAGAAACTAAAGAAATCACAACCAAAAGAAGGGAGGAGTAATCAGGAAACCCAGGAACTAGGCAGTAACCCACCATGGGAAGACGAATTAGATGAAAAATGGGCAGATCTCTATATGTTAGCAACTGTAACAGTAAATGCTAAGCTTTAAATACCTTGACCCAGTATTAGCACCCATATCATCTACAAACCAGAAACTCCAAAGAAAATTTTACCCAGTAAATAAATAAGTTTACAATAAACCCTAGTATGTTTTAATTTTCAGTTGTCCTTTGTATTAAAATTATCACACGGTATGCAATAATACTTGAATGTTTATCTGTGAAATTTTATTATATTTTAACTTAGCATTTTGTGCATTTTTGCATATATACTAAACAGCATGAATGAGTTATCTGAAGCCCTTCAGAATCTCAATCTCTATCTGGTGAAAGTGGAAGTTTCCAGAGACTTTACTGGTTACATACCCGATGTGGAAGAACCTATGGAATTCCACGCTCCACCTCCGGAGAAACCAAAGCCTAAGAAAAGGAGAAGATTCGTAGGCTGGAGGCGTGTACGCAGGAGGAAAGCAGCAACTAGAAAGGTTCCCAAAATAGAGAATCCCATAGATAAAGGAAAAGGGATCGAGATTGAGGAAACTGTCGGGCAAGTAGAAATGGAAATTGGGGAATGTTCTAAGCAAGTTGAGGAGTTGCCATTATAGGAGGAATTAGATCGCCTACTGGCAAGTTGTGATATCATTAGACCTATCAACACCAACCTCTACCCTTATCCTGCTGAAACCCAACTTCCAATAAACTTAGAACCAGCCATTCCAGACCCTCTGATCCACACCCAACCTCTAGGAATGGACGAGTGGTGGACCAATGACTGGCAGTTTCAAAACCTCCTTAATAACCCTTATACCTTTTTCCCTCAGTTCGACCCAGAACCTATACCAAACCCACCAATGAGTAATGAAAACTTAGCTGAACTCCGCCATTTTGGCGAGGAGCTGATAGGTGCAGGGAATAGGATTTGGGAGGTAGGAGAACAGATCTCCTGGAAGTACGACGAGAGGGAACGTCGCTTCTAAAGTGCCCAGGGATTGGATGGTGGTAAAGCTGTGATTGTATAATAGTAATAGTAATAATAAAAATAAGTCTGTAAAATAACCTACAAATAAAACTTTTGTAAGATAACGGTGTGTACTGATGCATATTATAATATATAAAAAATGGCAGTTGAGAAATCAACAATTTTGGCTATACATGTGTTGTGAAATTGTGTGATTGTTTGTATATTGCTATTATTTATTTTATGCTAATAATTTATATATATATTAATTACCAGATGGAAAATGCTAACAATGAACCGGTTAATGAAGTAAACCAATCTGAGCAAAATCAGGAAGATCAATTTATGAATAGGCAAGACATCGAGAATATCGTTGCTCAAGGAATAGCCATTGCTATTCCCACAATCCTTGCTGCTGCCCAGAAACCTGTTGAACCTCAACAAATCATTCCTAGTAAACGTACCCAAGAAGATAACTTCAGTAATAGTGTAAACGGAGGCGGCAACCATACTAATCACGATAATGATCTACGGCAGGCCCCACTCCCTAAGAAAATGAAAGCTGCAACGCCTGGTTGCACTTACAAAGAATTTCTTGCTTGTAAACCAGCTGAATTTGCAGGCAATGAAGGGGCAACTGCAGCACTGCGTTGGTTGGAGAAAACCGAAGCAGTAATTATGATAAGTAAATGTGCTGAAGGAGACAAGGTTATGTACGCGTCAAATCTTTTCAAAGAAGAGGCGCTAGAATGGTGGAATACGGTACTTCAAGCCAAAGGAAGAAATATGGCCTATTGCATGAGTTGGGAAGAATTTAAACAGCTAATGGAAAGAAAATTATGTCCCGAATTTGAAAAGGAACAAATGGCGAATAAGTTCCTGAACCATCGAATGATGGGTATAGATTGTCAAGGGTATACTTCGACATTCTTCGAATATGATAGAGTGGTACCAACGCTGGCTTCGCCAGAACCGATACTCATTTCTCGCTATATTTGGGGATTGATTGGCGAAATCCGTAATATCGTTAAAGCTGCGAGACCTCGCACTATTGACGATGCGGTAGAATTAGCTAACACCCTAACTGACGAGCTGGTACGTACAAGAAATGAAAATCGAAAGAAGGAAATAGCTCAGAAAATTACCCAAGGATTTCGTATGGCTAATAATAGCATATTCAAGAAGAGAGGAACCGGGCAATCTTCCACTCCGCCTTTCTGCAAAAACTGCAGAAAGAAACATTTTGGAAAATGCAATGAAACCTCCAACTTTTGCAAGGTTGTAGGACACCGTGAGGAAGATTGTAGAAAGAAGACCAGGATCTGCTATAATTGTGGAGAAGCTGGGCATTTCAGACCCGAATGCCCCAAGTTGGTCAAACCAACAGACAACAAGGCCAAGATGACCGACGGAGCTACTAAGAAGAATGCAAGAGCATTCCAACTGACCACCCAAGAAGCAGAACTCATTCCAGATGTGATAGCTGGTACGTTCCTAGTTCACAACGTTTATGCAAAAGTATTATTTGACTCTGGTGCAAACCAAAGTTTTATAAATACTTCATTCTGCCAAGCTCTTAATTCACCCTTAACCAACCTTAGGCAGATTTTTACAGTCGAAACAGCAGATGGAAATTCTGTTAACATAGATAAGGTTTTGCGAGAAGGAAAGATAGAACTCTTAGGTCATAAATTTTCGGCAAATTTGTTACCTATGAATTTAGCTGGATTCGATGTGTTGTTAGGAATGGATTGGTTAGTAGCCAACCATGCTCGAATTCTTTGTGACAAAAATGCCATAGAAATATATACACCTACAGGAGAGGTAATTTCAATTACAAGAGATAAACCGCAAAAGCCACTGAAATTCATTTCAGTAATGAAGTTGTCCAGTTATTCAAGAAAACAAGAAGTAGTGTATATGATTTCAGAAATCATTAACACGAAAAATAAGGAACTTAAGGAAATTCCAGTAGTCTCAGAATATCTAGATGTATTCCCAGAAGAACTCCCGGGATTACCACCCGACAGGGAAGTAGAATTTAGGATTCATCTAATTCCAGGAACTACTCTGATAGCCAAGGCACCTTATCGGTTAGCACCCACTGAAATGCTAGAATTGAAAAAGCAGTTAGATGAATTACTAAACAAAGGATTCATATAACCTAGTTCATCCCCGTGGGGAGCACCAGTGTTGTTTGTGAAAAAGAAAGATGGGTCAGTGAGAATGTGCATTGATTATAGGGAATTGAATAAGGTTACAATTAAGAAGCGATACCCATTACCTAGGATTGATGATCTTTTTTATCAACTCCAGGGAGCTAGATATTTTTCTAAGATAGACTTACGCTCTGGATACCATCAATTGAAGGTACAAGAAGAAGACATACCTAAAACTGCTTTCAGAACTAGGTATGGTCATTACGAGTTTACAGTCATGCCCTTTGGACTAACGAATGCACCTGCAGCATTCATGGACATGATGAATAGAATCTGTAAACCGTATTTGGATAAATTTGTAATTGTCTTCATCGATGATATACTTATTTATTCCAAAAGCCAAGATGAACACTGTCAGCACTTGCATGCACTCTTAACTTTGTTAAGAAAGGAAAAGTTTTACGCCAAATTCTCGAACTGTGAATTTTGGCTACAGTAAGTGCAATTTTTAGGACACATGGTGAATCATGAAGGTATTCACGTAGATCCCTCCAAAATAGAAGCAATCACCCAATGGAAGGTTCCACAAACAGCTATGGAAA